>VZTU01018692.1:821-70453 GCA_013400835.1 Zapornia atra | reverse complement strand
CCCCCCCCCCTTATTTTTTTTTTGCAATATGTGTGTGCAAACAGGGAAATATCAGAACAGTTTCTTGACTAGTTTTGCAGGACTAAACCCGAAGAGTTTAATTACCCAATAGATCATAGGTGGAGAGAATAAAACAAGAGACAGTAATAATGCAGAGGAAATGTTTAAATGGCACTGACAACAGCACTTCACAAGCTAATATAAGATACTGTTTGATTCATTTATCAGGAAGCCAAGTCTATAGCAATGATTTGGATAAGGTTTCAGATAAAACCCCAATGAAAACCACATTAACCTGAGGCAATTTTAGAGTGAGATTTATACTACATTTAAAGAATGTATGTTCTTTCTCTATCACCTATTTGATTTTCAATGTATGCAAGTAAAGTTGTGCTTCAGTGCAGTAAAAAAGGCATCACATGGCCACCTACTGTGGAATAATTTAAATTATTAGCTAAAAAGTAAGTAGTAGTCAAGGAGAGATCAACATAATTCATTTGAATTTGGGATTTCATGAAAACTCAGAAAATCAACACTATCAGGCACAATCTTATACACATCTGTATAATTTTATCTCAGAATAGTCATCTATAGAAGGGCCAAAATCATGTACTGCACTGTACACCTGACAGAACTGGCAACTCTGTAAGAGTAGTATGTGTGTTCAGGTTAGGCAGACAGCAGATCAAAGGATGCCTGACGACATTATATACCTACGTTTTGTGGCTTGTTTTGGGTTTTTATGGCATCAGCAGAGCTAATGAAAGTACTCTGCTCACACAAAAGAACCACCTCACATTTTAACTAAGAGGTTTTCATAAGATACTATGTTATCTGAGGTGAGAAAAAATGTTTTATGAGGCAGCCTTGTTATAACTTGGGTCTGTGGGAAACCACACTTTTAAGCAGCATTACTTTGTGGTATAAAGGCCTATATAAAGCTTCTTTAATAAACTTTATGTTGAATCTTGTCACAAACAAGACGAATTCGAGGCATATATAAGGGCAAACGTGCCACTGCCAAAGGCTTCTTTAATAATGATAGCACAGATCTGTGCATTGCCTCCTCTTCACTAGAGCTCTGTGAGCACTAGATTTCCCAAGATATTCTCTAAAGCAGATTCTGGATTCTGCTAAAGTATCACCAGAAGTTGTCTCCTCAGAAAACGATGAGCTCCATTTGCACAGCCAAACCAAAAATTTATTAGAAGGCAGTAAAAAACATACAACCAATTACAAGCATTGGCCCTGCCTATACACCCATATCTTAACCAGAAAACAACAGAAGCAAATGAAATTAGCAGCTATGTGTGGTGCAAAACTCCACAAAAGTGTTTTATATTACATTTGCTTATGAAAACCAAGCTGCTAAGAACTAACAGAAAAAACTATTGTGAGAACTAATCTGTAAATACATTGTAGATCAGCCAGTAAGCAGAAAGGAATGCGTACACCTGAGGGATCCATTTCCCCCAAGTTAGTCTACAAAGAAACCCTTCCTTCTCTGTTCCCAGCACAGGAGGTATTAAAAGACCCTGATCCCACTCCTCTCTTTAGATTTGGAAGGTGCCAAAGCATCAACACCCACTTGCTCAAGCCACTGCCCTCCATGAAGGATCTTCCTGCTTCCCCAACAATGTGCGACACAACTGGAAAGCATGGGCGTTGTAGGTAGGAAGGGCTATGACACATTCATACCTCTCCGTAAAATGCCAGAAAGGACAGCAACCCAGTCAAATAAATAAAAAACAAACAAGGTGCAGTCTATTGCCCAATAAGGGACCGTAACCCAAACTGCACTTGGAAGGAGGAATTGCCACCGTTAAAGCACAAGTGAGCTTTGGAATACCTGACAGAGAGCAAGAAATTGAGTTTAAGCCTGTGCAGAGTCTGTTCCCAGAAGTTCTTCTTACCCTTGAGTGAAGAGTCTGTTCTCTTTCATTGTTGAAACATACTACCACTGAATAGTAGCCTCTCTTCTCCTATTTCTCCAAAGAGCCAAACTTCTCAAAGAATTTTATCAGTAGATAGCTTTACTTTTTGAATGTCAACACTTCTAAAATTCAAAATCAGAAAACTGTTGTATTTAGTCTGTGTGTTGAGAATTAATTAACTGCTGACAAATGCTTTTTTAACTGGAATACTGTGTCATTGCAGCACCAGATAAGATAGCTACACAAAGCCGAACTGCTGACAATCATCACTGTTTTAACCCTTACAATTTTAATTTCTGTTGGTGAAGATCCATGAGGCCCCAGCAGCCTCCAAAGGATTTCACACAAGCTTGCATTCATGATCAAACCACCAACTCACACCACTGTTAGCAACGGCTCCTATTTTTCGCACAGAGTTAGCCAAAATTATTGTTTATAATATCCAACAACAATGGATAACCGATAGCCCCGTAAGGCCTTCAGCATGCAGGTACACTGAAAACAAACCTCCCAAGCATGCTGTGCTTTAACAAAGCACAAGTGCAAACCCCCGTGTTCTCTGGCACAGTAGCTGATTGGTGTTAAGGCAGAGCCCAGTCTGAGGACAGTTTTGTCGACAATGTAACTGGCAAAATGAAGGTGCAGGAAAGATGATGGTAAGTTTAGAGGAGAGAGCCCTGTGGAACTACAGAGCATAACAGCAGCAACCGAAAGTAGCAGCAGGCAACTGAAAGGGATGTGTGTCCTGGGTTTATACAGCCTAGAGCTCCGTTCTATACCTGCCCACAACAGCCGCAAAAACAGGCGATATCGTGACTTACCACACGTTTCTGAGGTGTGATGCTCTGCCACTTACTGGAGTTTAGAGGAAAAACCCTAATCTCGCTCAGGAAGGCAGGGCATGCCTAAAGCACGAAACGTCAGAAAGCCAGGGGATGTTTTTGCCCATTTATCTTGCCAGCACACTAAAAGTCCAAAACCTCAGCTTGCAGAATGGCCCGCGGACAGCTCAGATCTTCCCACTCGCCGTGTCGCGACAGCCGCCGCAGAACCCTGCACGGGCACGACCTGAGGAGAGACGCTGCCCGGCCAGAAACTCCGTCCCCCAAAAGGGTCGTCAGCGGCGACGCGGGGCGGACCCGGGAGCTGCCTCTACCTGTCCTCAGGAGCACGGGGCAGGCCCGGGTACCTGAGAGGATCCCCGCCTCCTCTTCCCGCCCCTGGCAGCCCCGCGCAGGAACCGCGGGAGCGGCGGCTGTGGGCGCACCACTTCCCTGTTGATGCCCGTCAACGGACTCTTCGCCGCTGGGGCTCTTGCGAGCTGTAGTTCAAGCGCCGAAGCGAAGCCTCGCAGCTGGGCGGGGAAGGCGGCGGCTCGCGACTACGATTCCCAGCAGGCCCAGCGCTGGGGCGGTGCTCAGCCGGAGGCGCCGGGAGGCTCTGCGATGGCGGCAGGTTTGTAATAGAAGGAGAGGAGTGGCGGGTAGAGTGGGGTGTTGCTGTGGAAGTGGCGTGAGTAGCGGTGCTGGCGTTGCCGCCCCCGTACCGGTGAGGGACCGCGGGTGGGAGCTGTCGTGGTTCGAGTGCTTTAGGGGCGGGGGAGCGGCGGGCTGGAGCGTCCGTGAGGCGTCGTGGAGCCGCGGGCTGGGCAGTGTCCGTGGGGGAAGGGAGGCGCCGGGCCGGGCCTGACCCCTCGGCTCGCCTGAGGAGTGTGCCTGTGCCGGTCTCCCCACGGGCGACTTTGGGGGGATCCTTCCGTCCTTCCTCGACTTCCCGAGCCCTGCCAGCTCTTTCCGTTGGCACGAAGGTGCTGCTGCCCTTAGGCTTTAGGGGAGGCTTTAAACTTCTACGAAAAGGTCTTCAAAACATGGCTAGAGATGTAGTATGTGAACGCTATAGGCTTGAATTTGCCCATGCAGGAATCTCTGCCTCACTGGGAAGCTTCCAGTGGTGCCTCAAAACCGAGGGCTCTTTAAGAACATTTTTCTAAGGGAGGCAGGCTGTTTTCCTAGCCAGAGCGTCAAAAGCATACGCATAAGCCCTTATGCTGGCACAAACGGATCTCTTGGGAAGGAGGAAGATGTAAGCGTCTGCTTCCTGATCGGCCAGCCTGTTGTGCCTTGGCTGCTCTGATTGTCCTGTGTCTCCTGGCCCCTTCTTTCTCCTGTGTTTCCCATGACACCACATGTGTGAGCAGAGAGTTAATTGTGTGGGACCAGTGTGAGGTATCGGGGCTGAGCGGTCAGGTCTTGCTTGCCACATCAGCAGCAGCCCTCTTTTACTTCCTAAGTGAGGAAATCACCTGAATTCATTCATGTTTTATGATGCTTGAGTCATCATCTTTTTTTTTTTTTTTTTAAATGGATTTTAAAGACAAGAAGCTGGTTGGGAGGAAGAATTGACAGCCAGCATGGCTGTAGCATTTCCTTGAGAAACTAAGGAAGACACGAAAATAATAAGTGCAGCATAGAAATATGCCCAGTAAAATGCTTGTATTTAAATGGATATATTTGAAACTTTGCATTCATTTGTGAAGGTCATGTGAGGGAAGTCACTTCCAGCTTCTTGAATCACCTCTCTTCTTCTATTACAGGCACTTTAAAAACCTTAATCTCTCTCTCTCTGTATCCCAAGGAGAATATTATACACAGCTTTTATGAAGTTTGCGATACTGCTAGCTGCACTCACGTAAGAAGATGAAAAGTTGGATTATGTTAACTTCCTGCACAGAAAGTGTTTGTTACTAGTTGTCCAGATTGTTTGTACTGCCTAGCGAAAGGTAGATTGTGACTTATTTTTATAAATACACTAAGTTTTTTATAGGAGAGTAACTTTCTTTTCCTAGGAGTCCGTTGCTGTAGATTTCTTATTTTGCTTATGTGCTTAATTTACAGGTGCTAAAAGTAGTTAGCCATCCACATCAAATACCTGGAACTTTGAAAGTTTTACTATCCTAACACTACATAACATAATATCACTGTGCTAATGCTACATCAGAAAAAATAAATTGGATACAATACACAAGATGCCGACTGTTGAAGATTTGAGCAGTGAACAAAACTTCATTGCACATTGGACGTCAGATAGTTCCCGTGCTGGAGTCTTATTAGATCCTAGTTTTACTGGTTTGAGAATCACCAAAGAGAACTTGTTTTCTGGACCTGAAAACGTCACAGCTTTCCCTGCTGAAGTATATCTTTCAGACAGCTGTTCCATAAGTGATGACTCCTTGTGTGAAGAAAGGTCTGGCAGCTCTTGCACACTTCAGCAGTATACCACTGAAACATCCTTTCCAGTGGCTGCATGTAATGTAGAAGCCTCCAAAACAGACTTTGCTCATGGTGAAGTAGATCGTCGGAATAAATCTGATCACAGCGATCCACTCCTACAAAAGCTTGAACAGGTAAAAGTTCTAGAATTCCTTTACGTACAGCATTTAAGGTTGTGGGTTTGTTTTTTCTTTTGTTCCTGCATATGATTTGTTGTACCTGAAAGTAAGCAAACTGCAATGTGTAGCACACTGCAAGCTTAAAGAGCAAGTGCTAAGTCACAGTTATATGTGCATAAAAGTTGATGTCCTCATGATGTGTTATTAAGAGTCCAACTTGAGTTGATTCCAGCTGGCACAGTTTCAGGTTGAAAATGAAATTACATTCTCAGAATCCCTTTCCCTGGAAAGGTGCATGCAGTTTTAGTGTTCCGTTGTTTCTTCACTCGAAGCTGTTGAAATGGGGTGCTGCACATTACAGTGGTAGTACTTCACCAGACTTACCACATTGTGCAGTTATATGTTCTTGTATCTATAGCAGTATCTTCTGTTCTCAGCATAGGTGCGTGTACTCATATACCTGGCTCTGAAAGTGATGAAATGTCTGGGATATTGGGACAAAAGGGCCTGGAATTACAGTGCTGTGATGTTATTGCTTTGTTCCAATGCTCTTCCCAGTTACTAGATATAAATTGTATTAGCTGAAATCATACTTTTCAGATGCACTTTAATAGATCTTGCTCTCATCCTTGAGAACTCACCTCCTTGTCTGCTCTGGTAGCACAAATCCCTATGTCTGTTCAACTGTTTCAGTATTGTCAGCGGTATCAAACAGTGGCTGACAGATACCAGCTTGTATTAATGGTATCTTAAAAGGAATTGTTAAATCTGCCTTAGAAAATTGTTGACAATCTAATATATGAAAATAAATCTGATGCTTGTAGTAGCGAATGTAGTTTTGTGTGTGTGAGATGTTTTTCAGTTTTGTTTTCTGAGGATATTATTAGAACAAGTAGAGGTATGATTGCTTTAATAAATTAAGTGAAGCGCCTTCTTGCATTAATACCTTACTTGTGTTTTCACTGGAATTTTAAGGGACTACTGGACGAATTCAAGGGAAATTATTCTTTCCTGTTGGATGACAGGTGTGGTTCAATTGTTGATCTATGGAAGGATTTTGTCAGGTTTCCTGTCTTTCTTTTGGAGGAGCTGGAACTAGTACATACGCATGTGTTGGAGACAGAGGTGGGCATGGAGGCCCACCACTCATTGCTGTAGTTTGGTAGGGCACAAGGCTGGTCTTGAGGGCCAAGGATTGCTGCTACACAAGAAAATGAAGGCTGGATTACTGAATTTAATCATATCTTAATTCTTTTTTTTCTTTTTTTGCAGCTTCATTCTTCTTATGATAAGAAGATCATAAGATAGGATGAGGGGCAATGGTTTTAAATTGGAAGTGGGTAGATTTAGATTGGATATTAGAAAAAAATTCTTTACTATGAGGGTGGTGAGGCAGTGGAACAGATTGGCCAGGGAAATGGTGGATGTCCCCTCTCTGGAGGTGTTCAAGGCCGGGTTGGATGGTCTAGTGAGAGATGCCCATGGCAGGGGGTTGGAACTTGATGATGTTTAAGGTCCCTTCCAACCCAAACCATTCTGTGCTTCGTGGGAGGCTGCTTCATGAGTTTTAAGTTCTCTGATTTTGTTTTCCTGCTCTTATGGTCCTTTGTATCAGTACTATTTAAATGTGAGATCTTGGGGAGAAAAAAACCCAAACAACCCATGCTTTTTCTAAAGCTTTAATTATTATGAAGTATTTAACATTTTATTAAAATGTGGCATATTAGAAGTTAATGTTAAAAGAGCAGAATTGAATGGTTTTCCCATGCAGTACAAATGAGTGTTCTGATTCCTACTGTTTGCAGATTAGTCAATTTAAGACTAAGAGTGGAACTGTTAATTGGGCAAAATGGAAATAGCATCTGCATCCATAGACAATAAAATTTTCAGGTTTTTCTTAGCATAGCTTTTCATAGTTTTCAGTTCCTTTGTGTTACACTTTATTTTAAAGATGTTCCATTAGCTGAAACACCTATTGCCTTGATGACACTAATCCTGTGGTACATTCTAAGTAAACCTAGCCTCTAATGCATTTGGGTTTTTCTTTGGAAAGCTGAAGGAATTGCAACAACAGAAACAGGAACAGCTAAAGAAACAACAGATGGAGCAGCTGCAAAGGCTAATGGAAGAGCAGCAGAAGCTACTTAGCATGGTATCTGCCCAGACAGCAGTTCTTGGTAAGTTGAGAAAACAAGCGTATGATGATGTACTTTGATTAAACTGAAGAATTTAATCTCATTTTCCAGTTAAAATCTGGAACTATATTCAGCATTCTTCATCTTAAGGCTACTTGATTAGTCAAAGATGAACGCTGCATTGTTTAAGTGCTGGAAAGTTGACTGCTACTCTGAAAGGAATTTTCATAAAATGCCAACTGTGACTGTAACTTAATCAGTATGTGTTGTGATGGCAGCCCTTGTTTCGAAGAACATATTTTAAGTATAAAAGTTAAAACCAAGCAGTTGCTTTCCTTTCTGATTAGCTGTTTCCTGCAATACTTTTGATTGCTTTGTGTCCCTGTATCCAAATGAGGTGGTTCTTCCTTCTTCGTGTTCGTGTAGCACAGATTTGTTCAGGTGATGAACTGGCCTGGGAAGCTGATCTGTACTGGAAAACAAATGCTTTGTAAGCTGTATCACTTTTCCAGTCTCATTTGCTGTGTGCAAGGGGAGGGGACAGTGCTGGGCTGCAAAAAGCTTTTACGGATCAGCAGGGCTATTTTCTTGTGTTGTCAGTATTGGTCCAACCTGACTTAAGTGAGTATCTTTCTTTCACTTTGCCTATCTGTGATAATGAATTTAGGGTTTAGCACTAGGAGAATAAAATCCAGATTTTCTAATAACTTATTCTTGATCAGTAACATAAGGCTGACAGCTGGGTGATCAATCTTGCCATTCAGTTCCATTTCTTTTCTCCTGTGGAACAGTGATGTAATACAAATATAACAAAAGCCATTTTTTCTTCTCATTTCATTTCAAGGCTGTTCACCAGTGGCTGAAAGTCAAAAGCTAAGACCTGGGCATTCAGCAGGCTTAACGACTTTACACCAATTGCCATCATCTGGCTATCAGAGTCACTTTGAAGATGGAGCTTGTGCTGTGATTGTTTCTCCACATACACAAGACCAAGACAAGGATTTTTTGCAGAAGCTAAACAATAAAGAAGACACCTCATCTTTGAAGAACAGGATTCCAGAAGTGTCTCCCTGTGAGAGACAAGGTCTGGATGTGCCTCTGAAAATGCAGAATGGTTTGAAAAACAAGGAAGACAAATACATTACTGGTTAGTCATTTGTAGAAAGAGAACTTGGTGTGTGGTGGGGTGGTTTTTCCCCTTGTAGATACTGAGCTGAATTTTCTGCTACTTATTGTGAAGGTTTTATACAAGTCTTGATTTACTTAATTTGTTGGTTGCTTTACTGATAGCGTACAGACCTCAGAGTGTTCCTGTCCATAGGAAGTGTTGTTAGAAACAGCAAGAGGAAAATGTCAGGCTCTTCTGTCTCTATCACGTGCTTGTCTGTTTTAGGGAAAAAAATATCACTATTTATATATGAAAAAGACTGATTGCTAATTTCATAGGAAAACACATGTGGTGTCCAGAACAAAGGCCGGAAATATTAAGAGAGAGTGAAGATCATCACACTGATCCTTTATGCATGGAAAGTGCAGGTGTCTCTGAAAATTCCAGTGGAGGAAAACATTCGTGGACTAATACAGAGGAAAGGTAATTCAGACCATTATTATACTCTTTTTTTATTTTATCAAATAGATAACACAAGGTTCAGTTGAATTCTGAGTCCTGGTTGAAAAACTCTGAGATTCTCAATTTGTATAGCTTTCTCAGCCAAGGATTCCATTTTATTAGATACTAGAGACCTGTGGGAAGAAGCTCTGGCTTGAAATTGCTCGTGCTGTGAAAGATGTGGTGTATTGGCTGAAGAGGTACACAACCTGGGGTAATCACAGAATCACAAGGTTGGAAAAGACCTTTAAGATCATCAAGTCCAACCGTTCCCATCCTATGCTAAACCATATCCCTGTTCTACCTTTTTTTCAAACACATCCAGGGATGGTGACTCAACCCCCTCCCTGGGAGCCTGTTCCAGGCCCTGACAACTCTTTCAGAGAAAATTTTTTTCCTAACACCTAACCTGAACCTGCCCTGGCACAGCTTTGTGCCATTTCCCCTTGTCCTATCTCCTGTCACCTGATCACTAAGTGATCATTTAGTGTAGGCTTGGTATAGAAGTTGTTATAGTTACCATTCCAAACTTGATTTTTCACAACCTCCTATCCACTGTTACGTGGCAATAGTAGCAATGTAGCCTGTAAGGTCACATATTACCAGGAGTTATGTTTGTTTAAACATCTGTATATAGCTAAAAGTAAGGATAGTGGTTGTGGCAGAAGTGTAGTCATTTTTTTTCACTTCTCATGTGTAGTAAAAGCTTTATTTATGGAGTTGATAGAATAAAAGTAGTGGTTGGTTTTTTTCTTTCTTTTTTCTTTTTTTTTTTTTTTTAAAAAAAANTTTTTTTTTTAAAAAAAAAAAAAGCCCTGCCTTGCCTTTTGGGTAATCACAAAACCAAGAAATGCTTGTTCCAGGCTGTGGTGAGTTGAGCCGAGTCAGCAATGCACCCACCCAGTTGCTTGCTCACTCTGGCCCACAGAACAGAATGGGAAAGGGTGTCAGAGGAACAAACTTGTGAGTTGAGATAAAAGCAGTTTAATAAGGAAAAGAAGTAGGGGAAAACCCACAAGTGATGCAAAGGCTGTCACTTTCCACCTCCATCAGTCCTCCAAGCAGACCGATACCCACCTGGTTTCTGGTTTGTGGAAAACCAAGCCCCCAGTTTTTACTGCTGAACATGATGTCACCTTGCATGGAACGTCCCTTTGGCCAGTTCAGGTCATCTGTTCTGGCTGTGTCCCCTCTTCGCCTCTTGCCCACCCTCAGCCTTCTTAATTGAAAAGCCCGAGAAAGCTTCGATGCTGTGCAAGCAGCATTTGGTAACAGGTAAAACACTGGTGTGTTAGCAACACTGTTGTAGTTACAAATCCAGAACCCAGCACCATGTGGACTGCTATGAAGAAAGCTCACTTCATCCCAGCCAGACCCAGTACCAGGCTGTCGAGGAGGAGGGGTATCAAAGGGGTAGATAAGGAATGTGATCTCAGTAGCTTTACTGAGTGGGAAGGTGATACTGTAGAAATTGGCAGTGTGACTAAAATATGAGTGTAAATTTGGTGCTCTGGGCAGAGGAAAGGCTCATTGAGAGAAGTAGTGAAAGAAGAAATGGCAAAACCTGCATATGCTTTTAGATATGTATATGGTCTCAGGTTGTGCCAGGGGAGGTTCAGATTGAAAGTTAGGAAAAATTTAATCACTGAAAGAGTGATGAAGCATTGGAACAGCCTGCCCAGGGAGGTGGTAGAGTCACTGTCCCTGTGGCAGTGTGTTGATGTGGTGCTTTGGGAGATGGTTTAGTGGTTACGGTGGCATAGGGCTGATGGTTGGGCTTTTGATGATCTTGATGGTCTTTTCCAACCTTGATGATGTGATGATTCTTTATCAACTATAGTGGGGATTTGAGAAATCATTTCTCAAAAGAAACAGTGTTACAATGCATTTCCCAGACTACTTTGACCAATGTACCTCATAATTTTTCATGTTCTATGTAATTACAACTCTGGTCTTTGAATAGCAACGATGTTAAACATAGTTATTTTACACAGAAATAGGACTTGAGTTTTCTTTTTTTTTTTTTTTTATTAAAATAACACTAGACCTATTAAAACTGCGATTCAGGAGAAGAAACAGACGTTTGAAGAATTCCTGGAAGAACAGCTACAACTAGAACAGCAGCGTCTGGAGCAAACCCAGAAGTTACAGGTTTGGGTTTTTTTTAAACCTTTTTGTTCTTTTGGTATTGTGCTACAATGCAATAGGTGCTTTGAGGAAGCTTACAAGGAAGATTGAACATCAAAAGCTAACACGGAATGCAACATTCACATCCTTCAAAATAAAACAGTAATTCCCAAATACTTCACTTGCTTAAGATGCCTTTAGAAATCCAGTGGAAATGTACTCTATAGATTCCTGTTTGTACGTGGGGGTTATTTGAAGAAATCTTCAAACTGTGTAAGGGGCTTTTTAACACTTTGTGTTTTACATTTCCTCCCCCTCTTTCAGGAGACAAGTGGATCAGCTATTCAAAAACCAGTGATCAAACGACCCTTCTTAAAGAGAGGAGAAGGCTTAACAAGATTTACTAATGCCAAATCTAAAATTACAAAACTTGGAGAAAACACCCCGAAACTTCAACAAAGGGCTTCGGATGACAGAAACATTATGAAAGCAGAGAGACTGCAAATACAGAAGAAAACTGTGCGTCCTGGCAAAGAGCTTGTTCCCAAGAACCCTTTTGCACCACATAAAAAGTACAACCACCCTGATAAAGCCAAACCTTGTCCTGTTCAGAAGACCCTGGTACTTGGGAGTCACAGTGGAAAAAATATCTCACCATTAGAAACAAGAATGGAACCAGGAAAAAATCATGATGGACATATGAGGGATTCTGTCCCATCAGAAGTTAACAAAAAAATAGAAAATAAAGAGAACATTGTAGAATTTGCCAAGTCCAACATTGGCAAGTTTGAAAATAAATTACCTGGCACAGAGAAGCCTCAGTTGTCTCATGAGCTGGCTGGTGCTTTTTCTAATTCTAAATGTCCTGTAGGTCACCCCGTGACAGATCCAGAACTGTCTTTTGAAGTTTCATTTCAGAATAAGCTGGAAAACTGGGAAAAGGAAAAAGAAAAAGAGAATCTAGAATTAGATGAATTTTTGTTTCTAGAACAAGCTGCAGATGAAATATCATTCTCAAGTAATTCCTCCTTTGTGCTGAGGATCTTAGATCAAGATCAGCAGATTTTAAAAGGCCGTAGAATGTCTTCTACCCCTATCAAGGCAAAAGAGCAGCAAGTGAAGGCGCTGGCTGTTGAACTTCTAAATATGAAAACCAAAAAGACAGACTGTGTAACACAAACACTTCTGCCTCTAGTCTCAAATTCAGGAGGAGCTTGTGGGAAGAAGGATCCATTGAATAAAGCAGATAGTGCAGTATTTCCAGCTTCTTCCATGACAGCAGTTCCTGCTCTAAAAAGTAATCACTGGGCTGTAAATGAAGATGAAGGTGAGGACACCGCTGATGCGACTACAGATTCTGAGAGTGAATTTGAGACCACATTAAAGCATGAAAGCGGCAATGCTGAGACATCTTTTATGAGCCACGGGCAAAGTGATCCAGAATCTTTTGATTGTGGAGGTTCTGTTATAGACATCAGCAAAGAAAGCAAAGATGGAGATGCTGACCTTGGCTTGGCAGATAAAGATTGCAGCACACTGTCAAAGCAAAAGATTAGCAAAGCTTCAGACCATCAGAGAAGCACGTCTTGTATAAGCAGGAGTAAGTTTGAGTTTGATGATGAAAGAACATGGAGTGATCTTGAAGAAAATTATGTTAACAGTGTTCTACCTGAAAAATCTACTAAAATACCTTTACAGACAGACTTTTACAGTAATGATACAGGTGTCCCAGATAAAGCAATGAAGAGAAAAGTTGCCTTAAAGAGGGAAGATGAAATGTCCAAAGACTCTGCAGTGGACAGTCACTCAAATGGGCCTCCTGTATCAAACCTGATGTTGAAGCTATTTCCTTCACTGAAGCCGAAACAGAAGGCAGCCTGTCATTCAGAGTGTGAAATCAAATCAAACGTGGAACAGGAGCCAGGAGGTGACAGAACAGCAACTGGTAAGAAATGTTGCAGAAGTTTTTCCTTCTAATGCTTAAGCTGCATCCTGATGTTACACCAGAGGGTGTAAGTACAGCCTTCTGCCAAGGGAATGGCCCTGTTCTCTCCTTTCCTTTCCTCCCCGTCGCATGCCTGGTGTCATGTCTAACAGGTATGCAGCGTGCAGGATGAGTAAGATCAGGGAAAGCTTTTTTAATTTTATTTTTCCTGCAGGCTAGTTTTGTGTCAGACCAGCTCCTTGAACTAACTTGATCTGGAGTTGCTTGATCACTGTTCCCAAATGAAGTGTCAAAAGCATCCTGAAAACAAAGCGGTACCTCCCCTTCTAGTGACAGCGTGCGTTCATACCACAGTAGGGTAATGCTATGCATGGTTAGGTTAGCTTGTTCCCCTGAAAAATTAAAAGGAGCTGTCAGCCCTGTCTAATTTCTGACAGTAGTACAGCATCTAGAGAATTCACATGGGATATGGGAAACATGGATTAATTTTTCTGCTTGGCCCAAATTGATTTTGACCATATGGTGTTGCATTTATGTGAGATCATAGACTCCCAGACTGGTTCGGGTTGGAAGAGACCTTAAATATCTAGTTCCAACCCTGCCTGCCTTGGGCAGGGACACCCTCCACTAGACCAGGCTGCTCAAAACCCCATCTAACCTGGCCTTGAACACTGTCAAGGAGGGGACAGCCACAGCTTCTCTGGGCAGCCTGTGCCAGGGCCTCACTGCCCTCATAGGGAAGAATTTCTTCCTCACATTTGATGTAAATCTCCCCTCTTTCAGCTTAAACCCATCACCCCTTGTCCTGCCACTACACTCCCTGATAAACAGCCCCTCTCCAGCTTTCCTGTAGGCCCTTTTATGTACTGAAAGACTGTTCTAAGGTCTCCTCAGAGCCTTCTCCAGGCCGAACAAACCCAACTGTCCAGCTTGTCTTTGTAGCAGAGGTGCTTCAGCCCTCTGATAATCTTCATGACCCGCCTCTGGACCTGCTCCAACAGCTCCATGTCTGTCTTTGTACTGGGGACCCCAGAGCTGGATGCAGTACTCCAGGAGGGATCTCACCAGAGTGGAGTAGGGGGGCAGAATCACTTCCCTCAACCTGCTATATTTGATGCAGCCCAGGACATAGTTGGCTTTCTGGGCTGCTAGTGCACATTGCTGGCTCCTATTATCCTTTCATCAATCAACATCCCCAAATTCTTCTCCTCAGGGCTGCTCTCAGTCCATTCTGTGCTCAGCTTGTAGTTGTGCTTGGAATTGTGCCAATCTGTGTGCAGGAGCTTGCACTTGGCCTTCTTGAACTTTGTGCAGTTTGCATGGGCCCACCTCTGGATTGCATCCCTTCCATCCTCTTCCTCTATCCACCATTGCTTTAACCCTATTTTAGGTGGCCACTAATTTTGTCAGGTGCCATTTGCTCTTAGTGAAGCCATGTTGCCTGTCACCAGTCACCTCCTTATTTTCCATGTGCCTGAGCACAGTCTCCAGGAGGATGTGTTTCATGATCTTGCTCAGCACAGAGGTGAGACTGACCAGTCTGTAGTTCCCCAGGTCTTTTTATCTCTTTTTAAAACCAGGGACTATCTTTCCTCGTTTCCAGTCAGAGAGAGCTTCACCAGACTGCTGTGACTTCTCAAATACAATGGAGAGTGGCTTAGACACGTCATCCACCAGTTCTCTCAGGACCCATGGATGCATCTCATCAGGTCCCATGGACTTGTGCACATTCAAGTTCCTTAGACAGTCTCAAACCTGATCTTCTCCTACAGTGGGCAGTTCCTCATTCTCCCAGTCCTTGCCTTTTTGGAGGTGTGGCTGGAGGTCTTGCCAGTGAAGACTGGCACAAAAAGGTCATTGAGTACCTCAGCCTCCTCCGTACTCTGGGTAGCCAGGTCTCCTGCTTCCTTCCAGAGAGAGCCCACATTTTCCTTAGGCTTGCTTTTATCATTGATGGACCTGTAGAAACTTTTTTGTTGCTTTTGAAGTCAACGCAGTTTTCAGTGAAAGCCTGACAGCACAGCCTGGCATTTAAATCCCTTCTCTGTAAGGTGGGGAAATCTTGGTTTCATGCTCAGCTCCAGGGAAAGTTTAGGATTTTGTTTAGGTTTTTGTGAGAAGCTCATATGAAAGCTGTTACTCCAGACCTGTCCGGACGCCGATCTGTGCAGTATGAGCTAGGGAGCTGCTTTGGCAGGGGGGTTGGACCCGATGATCTCTTGAGGTCCCTTCCAACCCCTATGATTCTATGATTCTATGATTCTTCTGCTTACTGTTTTGTGGAGAATTGATTTTTTTTTTTAGAGTTGTCTGAAGATGCCTGTTAAAAGTTTGCTGGAGGAGGGGAAAGGTGTTGGGTTTTTTTACGGAATCTCAGAACACTTAAGGCTGAATGAGGCAGCTCCGGATATGGTGACATTAACAGGCTTTTCTCTTGCATACTCAGAAACCCACTATTAAAACTATGGTAGTGACTGCACAGGAAACTGGGATCGTAAACCTCCCCCCCCCCCGCAAATCCTGTTATCAGTCTCTGCAGTAGATTTCACATCCCTTGATGGGTATGAACAGTCTTTGTTGTGAATAAAACATCGGAAAATTTCAGGCATAAAGTTCCCTGCTTGATGTTTAGCCCTTTGCTTAATTTCTCTAGCTTGATGTGAAGCCCTTCACATTCTAAGGCCTGATACATATTTAGTTCTATGAAGATTATAGATTGTTTTGTCAGGGGTGGGGTTAACCTTTGTGGCAGCTGGTGTAGTGTTGTGTTGAGATTTAGGATGAGAGCAGTGCTGATAACACACTGATGTTTCAGTTGTTGCCAAGCAGTCAAGGACTTTTCAGCTTCTTGTATCAACGAGAAGGCTGGGGTGCCCAGGAGACTGGGAGGGGACACAGCTGGGAGAGCTGACCCAAACTGGCCAAAGAGATACTCCGTACCATATGATGTCATGTTCCGTTCATAACTGGAACCCAGCTGAGAGACTGGGCAGCTGGGGGTCTGATGTAGCACTGGTTTCAGGTGGTGAGAAGTTGTGCTGTTCATCACTTGTTCTGTATATATTATTGTTATCTTCCCTCTTTTTGCTTGTCTTATTACACTGT
The DNA here is from genome assembly GCA_013400835.1 of Zapornia atra. Classification (NCBI taxonomy): domain Eukaryota; kingdom Metazoa; phylum Chordata; class Aves; order Gruiformes; family Rallidae; genus Zapornia; species Zapornia atra. Next base: position 54,210 of record VZTU01018692.1, on the reverse strand, counting down.
TTTTCTCTCAATCCACAAGTTCTCTCTCTTTTACTCTTCTGACTCTCTCCCCCATCCCGCTGGGGGAGAGCGAGCGAGCGGCTGCGTGGTGCTTGGCTGTTGGCTGGGGCTAAAACCACAATATATATGTACTCCGTGTTTGGGATACTCGAGTAAATAGTGCAGAGGGCTTTCAAATATCACTTCTGTCTTATCTGACTAGTAGCATTTTTTTTACAGCATTACTGATGTCTCTAAAATAGTATCACTTGACTGCTTGTTTTAAACCGTTGTGTGATAATTGTTTACTTCAGTCTCACGGATGCTGCTTAGATAACTTGCATCTTCTATTCTTCAGCAGGGAACACTGTTCCATCCCAGTTACTGAGGGAGAGAATCATTGAATTGGAAATGGAAATAGAGCGATTCCGGGCTGAGAACACAGCTCTGACTAAACTCCGTGAAGAGCGAGAGCGTGCCTTGGCCAGCATCAGGTAGCTTTGAATGGAATGTTTTGGTGGGTTCACTTACTTACTATGTTCCAGACTGTTGGGTTGTCCAGTTGCCAGTGGTGCAGGTAAATAATTGGAGACAGAGGTCAAGAAACTGGTTGTTGCTGTTGGGGGGTGTGTATGTATATATATATATGTGTGTGTGTGTGTATATATATGAAAAAACCTGTAACTATTACTCTCAAATTATAATACTAAGAACCCCTTCTAGTTTCATATGACAACCCTAAAGGCTCTTCTTGGGAGAATCTGTGTACTTCTCTTCTGAGTGGTAACACAGTCCTAAATTGGTCTTGCAAAAATGATCTTCATGCTACCACAATTGCTCTTCCTTTGGATTGGGGAAGATTTTCATTTGAAGTGGGCGACTTAGAAGTGACGTATAGAGCAGACAGTTTTTCTCAGGTGACTTAAACACAGCACACCTATTCCTAACAAAGTCAGTTCTGGTTTGTTTGTAAACAGCAGCCTGGAATACCACTTACAGGTAAGCCTTCCTGTGGGTAATGGGTGCTGGACTGGAATCAACAAAATTCAGTCTTCCTTTTCTTCCTTAAAATCCAGATTTAAAGTAGTTTTGGGCTAAACCAACAATTTTGCTTCCTAATTATAGGAAAGAAATTGCAGACTTTCAACAGCAGAAAGCCCAAGAACTGGCTGAAATAGAAGAATATAAAAAAAAGGAAATGAAAAAACTGCAAAAGGAGCGTAAAGTTTTTGAAAAATATACCACAGAAGCTAGAGCAATGCCAGATAAAAAGGAACGGGATGAAATTCAGGTATAAGAATACATTGTTCTTCTAGTTCACACAGGAACACGTAAATCCGTTTACAGGCAGCCAAGAACCAAATTCTAACTTAACTGAAAGGTTGCAAGTGATTTCAAGATGGGACTGTTAGTAGACATGGCCTAATTGAGGAAGGAACTGTGGTCTTAATGATGTTGTTTGATGGTTTTAAGGTGAAAACTCCTGGTGAGCAAATCTTTTTGTCATGTTTCCACGCTAATAACTGATCGTGACTACGTAGCCTGATCTTCAACTTTGATACAGACTTACCATGGTTAATATTAAGTTATGGGGTTTTGTTCATGATAGCAGGTTGAAGTGCAAGCTACAACTGGACTTGAGTTGTATCTTGTCTGTAACTGTTGTACAGTAAATGTAATCATCTTCTACAATGTTCAGTTACCTAAAGACCTACAAGTAGTAACAAAATGTATTGGAGATGTAAGAAACATCATTGCTCAGCAACCCGGATGAGGGAACAGAGTGCACTGTCTTCAAGTTTGCTGACAGCACAGAACTGGGAGGAGTGGCAGACACACCAGAAGGCTTCTGCTGCCATTCAGCGAGATCTGGACAGGCTGGAGAGTTGGGTGGGGAGAAATTTAATGAAGTAGAACAAGGGCAAGTGTAGGGTCTTGCATCTAAGGAAGAACAACCCCAGGTACCAGTATAGGTTGGGGACTGTCCTGTTGGAGACCAGCGTGGGTGTGAGGGACCTGGGGATCCTGGTGGACAGCAGGATGACCATGAGCCAGCAATGTACCCTTGTGGCTAAGGAGGCTGATGGCATCCTGGGGTGTATTAGAAGGGGGGTGGTGAGTCGGCCAAGAGAGGCTCTTCTCCCCTTCTACTCTGTCCTGGCGAGACCACACCTGGAATATTGTGTTCAGTTCCGGGCCCCTCAGTTCAAGGACATAGAACTCCTTGAAAGTATCCAGCACAGGGCCACTAAAATGATTAAGGGAGTGGAACATCTTCCCTATGAGGACAGGCTGAGGGAGCTGGGCCTCTTTTGCTTAGAGGAGACTGAGGTAACCTTGTTAATGTTTATAATTATGTGAAGGGCGACAGTCAGGAGGATGGAGCCAGGCTCTTCTCAGTGATGGCCAGTAATAGGACAAGGGGCAATGGGTGTAAGCTGGAGCACAAGGAAGTTCCATGTGAACACAAGGAGAAACTTTTTCACTGTGAGGGTGATGGAGCACTGGGACAGGCTGCCCAGAGAGGTGCTGGAGTCTCCTTCTCTGGAGACATGCAAATCCCACCTGGATGTGTTCCTGTGTGATTTAGTCTGGGTGGTCCTGCTTTGTCAGGGAGGTTGGACTACAAGATCTTTCGAGGTCCCTTCCCACCCCGACATTCTGTGATCTGTTTGTTTCTTCATTATCTGGCATATGGTACAGGAGATATACAGACAGGTCCTGTTAAACATCACATGTGGATTTCCCTCTTCCTTCACTACAGATTTTCCTTACATAACTCCAACAGCTTGAAGTAACTTTTGCTAAGCTGGCTGGGCAGATTCACGTCTGGTTTCATTATGTCCTCCCTGTTCTCCTGCGCCAAGGTTTCTAAAGGGCCCGCTCAGGTTAAAGATGTCGTGTTTCTGTCTTGAGTGGATTTGTGCTGGCCAATCTATGAAGCATAAAGGATGCCAGGAAGGCAATAAAGATGCTTCCCATGAGTGAAGCTGAGCGTATGAAGTTGGTAAAGCAAGTAATTATGTCTTTCAAGGAAGAAAACTCCCACCCTTCACTCTGCCCTATTAAGCCGGTCTTATTTTTTTGGCACTCTTATGTGGGGCTGGGGTTTTTTTTTTTACTTGTATTTCTATTTGAACATTAAATCTACTTAAAAATGAAAGCTCTAATTTATAAAGATGTGTTTTTCCAAGGCTTTAAAACAGCAGATCACAGAGTTACAGGAAGATTTAAAACGAAAGGAGGCAAAATGGTCAACCACCCATCGACGTCTGAAGGATCAATTAGAAGCTTTAGCAAACGAGAATATGGAGCTAAAAGAGGAAGTCAGAATTATGGAGAGGTTTCGTCTGGAAGCCTGGAAGAAAGTAGAAGCTGCTGGAAGCAAGAGGAAAATAGAAAACTCTGGGATGACTCTAAAAAGAGCAGAATCTGTAAGTTGTTAATCCCAGGGTTTTAATTTTTGTATGTGTAAATACTCAGGCTTGGATCATAAACATGGAATCCAGGAGCTACAGCCTAGATGTTTGCTCTTAATTTACTGATCTTGAAACTCCCACAGTGGTGACAGGCACAGAATTTTGTGAATGTCGCGTTCTCCCCAAATGTGAATGTTCACAATGTACAGCATCCATTCTGCTGAGGAACTCCTCATCTTAGCAATTCCAAAGGCTGGAATTAGAAGAATCCCAGATGGGATCTAACCTGTGAATCTCTGCACCTTAAGGATCAGCCAGGCAGTCCAGGCAGCTCACTGCTGTCTAAAGAAGTTCTGTTTCATTCCAGAACTGCATTACTTAGGTAACGTTCTGCAGTTGTCAGTAGTGAGCTGGCAGAGAGATTGAGTTCCTTGGGCTGTATCCCACAAACTTCTGCCTCTGTGAAGAAAGCTTCCAGTGAATGTCATGTTGTGTGGCATATAAATTTTGTTGCAACTGTATGAAGTTATGAACATCCTGTAACCCACCAATAATTTCCTCTCTTGTAGTGTTTACCAAACAGAGGCCCAAAAAGTGACTCTGCTGCTCCGCTTCTTCCAGTACAGAAGAGCAGCAAGATCAGTGGCAAAAGTTACTCACAGGCAAAAGGTACAAATGTTTGTGTCATCAGAGAATTCTGTTGCCTCTTGAAAATAAAACTAATGTGGATTTCTGCTCTTATTAAAAAGCATGCCTCACAGGGAGATAGAGTGGTAATGGACTTGGGCAAGATGGATAAATACCTCCCCGGGTAAGATTCTGGAGAAAGCTGTGAGGAGACCATTCTGGTCTTGTGGTCATGTTTGGTGGTCTGGGGTATACTGGAAACTGTTCATCAAGCCAAAAAAGTTTTTTATGATTGATGTTCTCCAAGCCACGGGTGTTGATGACTATGTCGATAGCAATGAAACTGCTGTGTCACTTCAGAACCTTCTGTTACCAGGATCTGTGATCATATGGGCACTGGTGTAGCAGGTGTTCCTTCACAGTTAGGAGCAAATGCAGCTATATCCCTTCCTAACAAATAATTGCATATGGGAAGGCAACTGGAGGGTACTTCCTGACAACTCAACCACCCATTGTGTTGTCTGCTAGAGCAGTGTTTGGAATTGAAGTCTTTGCTGGGTTTGATAATCTCTCTGGTGTGCTAGGAGACACATGGGAAAAGTCTGTCAGTCAGTTCCTGTTAGAGGTTTTATTAGTTTTCCTTTTTGCACTACAAGGCACAAGTAAAAATGTTGCCTTAGATCCCTGAGAGGGGCAATCCTTTGTAAATCTAGAGAGAGGAAACTAGAAAGTGCAAGTATTATGCCTGTTGCAGGGATTCTTCAGTTGTAGCTTCTTGCTGACCTGTGAAGCAATGATCTGCCTGAGGAGCTGGCTTACACTGCCTCTTCTCAGAAATACACTGCTTTCCGTTTGTGCTGCGCTCATGTAACTTAGGGGTCCTGTACAACTTGACCTCCTGTAGAACACTTAAAACTGAACTGCAGTTCCACTGTTCAAAGTTACCATGTTCCTTCTATCCAAGTAGGAAAGCTTTCCAGAACACCCACATCAGCACTTGCTCATGACAGAAGCAACTCTGAGACGACGACAGCACTAGATGATTCTTCTAGGACTTTTATGGTAGTAAGTCCTGTATCTTGACTTGACTTTTAAGGGGGAGGGGAAACCTTGAATAAAACTTGAAGTATCTGGTGGGTGATTGGTGAAGCTGTTGACTCAACTGTTAGGTTCTTTTATTGTCACTACTACCAGAACTGGCTATGCAGTAGTCAACACAGAATGTGTCACCTGGGTCCAGTAGTTGCAACATTCCTTGGCTGGGGACAGAGAATAAAATAATTATCTCCCACTCCCTTGAATTCTGGAGGATGTTTTGCTTTGGGAGAGGGGAAGAAGATCAGTGTTAGTATGTTCCATGTAGAGCAACCATCCATGAGTCTTGTACATAGTTGAATGAGTTCTTACATTAATTGCTGTAGACAGCATTCAGGCTTTATGAAACTTCATCAGTCATTTCCCAGCTTGATATGTACGATTTAAGGTGGGTGAGCACCATGTTACAACACACCACTGAATCCCACTTTAGTCCAGACTACAGCTGAGCAGAGACAACCGATTCTTGTCCAGTCTCATTCTGTCCTTTTACTTGAATTGTACCAAGAGTTGCCTAAAACCCAGGTTGGTTGTGTTCATGCTTTCCTATACTCGTCTTCCTCCCCTGATGCTCGTTTCTTAAAATACCCGTCAGTCTAGGAAAAAACCCAACATGTATAAAGACAGAACTTGATTTGGGATGCTGCTTAGCTTATTGTTGCCATTTCAGGACACATCTAGTGAGGCTCAGGTGTCACTACCAGACGGACCTGCATACACAGACAGTGAAGAGATAGAGAGAGAAACTGCTTATCCCGATGGAAAGGTACAAGGAGAGCTCAGCCCTCTAAGATCCCACAAGACAGCCGTTGTGAAAGAGGAGTGAGTATGTGAGTGTGGTGGCTCACTGCTGCTCTCTGTTCCTTAGGTTGAAAAGGTTTTGAAAAATGGCTCTCACCTCATATTTTTCCCTAATGGGACACGGAAGAAAGTGGGCTGTGATGGGAAGACTGTAACTATAACCTTCTTCAATGGGGACGTGAAGCAGGTTATGCCTGATCAAACGGTGGTACGTATCCTGCATCTTCTGCGCGTCTCTGGAAATGCCGCTGTGCAGACGTGCGCACACGCACACACCCAATGTCTCACCAGTTCCGTTACCTCTGAACGGTTTCCTGCAGGTTTATTATTATGCTGACGCTAAGACAACGCACACTACGTACTCCGATGGCTTAGAAATCTTGCAGTTTTCAAATGGACAAATAGGTAAAGCAGCCCTCCACCCCAACAAACCCTCCAGCTGCTGCCCGTGTATACAGACCTGTATTTATGTAACGAGCACATGGTCTCAAATTACATTTCAGAGAAGCATTATCCTGATGGCAAGAAGGAAATTACCTTCCCTGATCAAACGATTAAAAACTTGTTTACGGATGGGCAAGAAGAAAGTATCTTTCCAGACGGTACAATCGTTCGTACGCAGCGGTAAGCTGTACCCCTGGGGTTCCCTGGCCTGTCGGTGGGAAGGGAACAGAGGCAGCGTATGGTGACACGTTATTTCTAGAAGCTTCTGTTTGAACATACTGTACTGTGACCATGTATTTACTGCTTGAAATGTTGGTGCTTAAACAAAACAGGCTTTTCAGAAGCACTGCAATTTTTTCTTAAGTTCTTCATTGAGGTTTGCAAGTTTAATGTTTGTTCTGAGATTAAGCTTAAACCTAAATGTAATCTTTGCAATGGTGGATTTTCCTTCTTAAAAATACTTGTTTGCATTTATTTAATGCAGAGATGGAAGCAAAACTATAGAGTTCAATAATGGCCAGAGAGAACTGCACACATCCCAGTTCAAGCGACGGGAGTATCCAGATGGTACTGTCAAGACTGTGTATGTGAACGGCCAGCAGGAAACAAAGTATGTGTCTGGGAGAGTAAGGGTGAAGGACAAGGATGGGAATATTATCATGGACACGAAGCTGTAGGTAACATCAGAACTGCTGGAAATGTTGGCACACCAGCAAAAAGAGTGTACATTCCTGTAAACAAGAGCAACCCTTTATGCCTGTTGTGTACATATTGTTTATAGTTTTCCTGGAATAAATTTATTTTTCAGAGGGTGTTAATACATCAGAGGTTTTTCCCTGGTTTTGCTTTTAAGCAGCAGTTTATTGGCTCAGTCTTCTGTCACGTGGAGTTTAAAGGGTGGGTTTTTTTAATTCCAACAGCCCTAAATTACCTTATTTTAAACATCAAGAAGAAGGACTCTTCTATCCAAGATAAGCAGTTGTGCTCCAAGAACCCGGATGTGGTGAAATACAGCAAGTGGGTGTATACCACAGTGCCTGGATATTGGTTTACTTACTGCTTAAAAGAGTAAGCAAGTGGCAGGATTCCTTTTCAGTTAGCCTTAGGCTGTCCTTCCTTCATCATCTTCCTTCTCTTCATCTCTGAGTTAGGAGGCAGCACTATTAGCAGACCTCCAAGTCTGTTTGGTGAAGTGCTCTCCTGTATTCCCAAGGCTAGGTGAGGTGAGGCTGTGGGGCAGGCAGTGCTCCAGGCTACGTAGAAGTGTTGGAGGAAACCCTAGGAATTAAGAGTTCATCTCATACAGCTCTTCCACCCAAGAGGCATTCTTAAGCTTGACTTTCCAAGTCTTACTTAAAATTCTGCAGTACCTACAAAGCAGAGTGATGCTGCTGCAGTGTAAACCTCCCCCTCCAGCAGATGCCGAATATTGCCTCCTTCTCTTGCACAGTGGAAATTACCTTCTTCCCCTTGCACCCCCTCCTCCCACTTCCTCCTCAGTGAAAGCAAGCTCTATAGCTAATGGGCCTGTGCCCTTGTTTACTCAAGGGGTAAATCAACATCTAGTAGTGGGAACTCTGCTCACTCACAACTGTAAGTTGCTTGGTGGGGTGAAGAGCAGGTCCTGACAATCTTAAACAGCAGCTCTTGGATAATTCAGGGCGAAGTCCTCGTTGTGATGATTGAGGGTTTCTGTAGCTTTTTTATTTTTATTTCAATGAAAATAAGGAAACAGACACACTTTGAAGATGGCACATAAGAGCTCTGCAGGATGATTTAGACAGCATATAGCACTTGTCTGATTAATACCCAAACTGAGTATGTATTGAACTGTGAGAGGATCTTTCTGCTGCTCGTGCAGACAGGCACGCTGCTTCAGGCACAGTGTGCCTCAGGAACAGCACTGAGGGAAGTTCTGCACACTTGCTGGCACGGGCCCTTGAGAGAAGAGACATAGCAAAGGGCAGGGGCACAAACATGGGCACACAGAGCAGCACAGGAGCTTCCTTCTGATGATCAGGAAACATTCCCTGTGAAGGTGACTTGAGTACTGGAACTGGCTGCCTGGACAGGTTCTGCAATCTTCATCGTGTATGTTTTCTCCTTGATAACCTAGACTGAATTCTCCAAGGGAGCCAGACAGGGTCTGGCTTTAGATATAAATGATGTACTATGCTAGTACACTAGAAACTTCCTAAGAACCCTTAGGTCCTACAGCAGTAAAGGAAAACTAGCATTCAGACAGGCTGAGCAAGCTCCTGTTTATTGCAACACTGCCAAATGAACACTGCGGTTCCAAGAGTAGGAAGGAGGTGCAAGGACACCTAAAACACATCTATGTCACCATGGCTGAAAATGGAACCTGCAGCAGCAACACAAACGTGTTCCAGAACAGAGACAGCAACTCCCCCCGCCCCCCACCCCTGCAACTGTTCACTCCCAATTCCAGACTCATGGAGAAGTCTGTTACTAGATATGCCTGAAAAACAAATGCCTGAAACAAGTGTTACATCACACTAATAAAACAATCATCTTCCCTCCAATTCTTCTAACAAGGCACTAGAACAACTGTGCCCAGCATCACTTCTTATCTATAGTACTAGTACGTTAATTCCATCTACTCTTACAAAAAGGCTATCACAGAACAACACTTAAAGCTGTAAGGACAGGAGCTAGTGCTGTGACCATACAGCTTCACTACTCCAGGCGTAAAGAGTTGGCTGGAACATTCTCTATAAAGGTCAATTAGAGGAGTGTTCGTTAAACGGGAAGGAGAACGACTACTTAAACATAGCGTGGGCCAAGCAATCTGAAAATCCCAGTCTCCAGTATTTGCTGCAGGCAACACACACTGTGAAGCAAACAGTCCTTGTTTGACTAGATGTATGGACACATGTTTGTTAGGGATCTGTCCGAGAAGCACTGCCACTGGATGTTCAAATGCTGAAAGCAAACAAAAAAACCCAATTACTTTTGGTTCTGTGGGCAGAGTATGCTGCCACACACCAAGTTACCCCCTTCAGCTGCCAGCAGCAAAAGCCTTTTCTGTTGTACTGCCTTAGGGTTCTTTGTTTCAGTACCTGCTAGTTCTTAAAGTTGTACCATGGGCTTCAGTAACGTGTATATAAAACAAATTAAAAAAATTAATTGCTTTATATTTTATTAAAAGAAATTAGTTCTAGTTGTCAACATTACTGACAGTTCAGGCTTTGCTTACAGCTGCTGGGACCGTACCTTCGCCACAGTTAAGGATCCGTAGGTCATACTCACTGTAGGGACGTGTCACTCATCCAACTCTGCAAGTCCCATTTCTATCAGCTTCATATGAACTAGATTGTTGTCATCTTCATACAAATAAATGGTGACTTCTGGTAAAAGAGTCTGAAAACCAGAAGCAGAGAGAGCTCTAAAGTAACAGATTTAAATCTCAAGTTAACCAGCAGTAAAAGTTATTTTACTGGCTACACTCACTGCCTAAATAGAGCTGTCAACATACAGCCAGTATTTATGGGTTTAAGGAAACCAGTTTTAAACTAACAGGAATGCTCTGAAGCTTGGTTTGTGGGATTAAGAGCAGCGCTGCATGTTTTCATCCTTTTGTCAATGTTCCCTCAGAGTAAGTGGTTCTGAATTTTGAATTATGGTGGGTTACAGTAAAACAAACAGAAACTACCCAGAATGCCAGTAAAGATTTTAGGTTGAGCAAGAACTGGGAGAAAAAAAGAGCAAGTTTTTCTCACAAGTACAGAAGCGGAGAGCTGTTTTCCTTCAACACACTCAATCATAGCCCACAGGGCTTCCACACTCCATTCTGGGGAGTAAGGAATTCTTTGCACATTTTTGTCACATAAAGCAGGTTTAAATCCAGCCAACACCGCTCGCACTGCCTGCACGGGGTACTGCAGCAGGTGGGAAGGCATCTGACGCATTCTGAAACAGAAATGAAAAATGTTTCCCTGCAACAATCCACTTGTTGAGCTGACCTGTCAGTATCATAGAATCATAGGATGGTCTGGGTTGGAAGGGACCCCAAGGATCATAGAGTTCCAACCCCCTGCCCTGACAGGCAGGGCCACCAACCCCGTGATCTGGACAAGGTTGCCCAGGGCCCCATCCAACCTGGCCTTGAACACCCCCAGGGACAGGGCATCCACCACCTCTCTGGGCAGCCTGTTCCAGCACCTCACCACTCCCTCTGTAAAGAACTTCCCTCTAGTATCTAATCTAAACCTTCCCTCCTTTATCTTTAGTCCATTGCCCCTTGTCCTGCCATTGTCTACCCTTCTAAAAACTTGATTCCCCTCCTGTTTCTCTGCTCCCTTCAGGTACTGGAAGGCTGCAATGAGGTCCCCCCACAGCCTTCTTTTCTCTAGGCTGAACAAGCCCAGCTCTCCCAGCCTCTCTTGGTAGGGCAGGTGCTCCAGCCCTCTAATCATCTTTGTGGCCCTCCTCTGAACCCTCTCCAACAGTTCCACATCTTTCTTGTATTGGGGGCCCCAGATCTGGTCACAGGACTCCAGATGGGGCCTCGCGAGGGCAGAGTAGAGAGGGACAATCACCTTCCTGTATGAGCACAAGGAGAGCTTCATGGTTTGTGTGGCAGATCTGCAGAGTAGAACCTGGGATCAGAGCCCTTGCTCTACAGTCACATGCCAGGGGCAGAAAGAACAATTCATCAGGGAGGGCTGGGCCCTCGGAAGGACTCTGGCACAGCGCTGATGGAGAAGCGGGCTGGGATCATGCAGGCACACTGGCTCCCCATCACGACACCAGGGAGGAGTCTCGAGTGCCCAATACAGATTTGAACAGAGGAATGCAAGTGCACATCAGCATGATGCAGTCTCCACACCTGGTGCCTCTGGAAGATGACACAGACCTTTGTGGGCAGCCCACGGTGCTTGACATACGCATGTGCTCCAGACACACTGCTGGAAATAGGTACCTTGGTTTCCTATGATCATCTCCCCATCCTAGCTTTCTATCCTAGAAGGTAGGCAGTGGGGAAAGAGTAGGAAGCGCAACCCTTAAGTAAAACAGGTGCTCACCCATGACCATGAAGCACTTCTAAAGCACACCATGAAGAAGGAAATCTGTTCAAATCCCCATTTTCTCTCATCTTCAGCAAGATCTGCAGATTCCCCCAATGTGACTTTTCACTTAATCTTTTAAGTGCTTCAAGGGAGAGAACTCAGACAAGCTTAGGGGAGCCTAAAAGCCTGGGGTGTTTGAGGCACCCATCTGCGTACCAGCACAGCAGTAGTTCCTGGAGCAGCCCAGCACCAGACAGAACAAGCATCTGACCTTCTATTTCCCACAGGAGCAGAATGTGGGGTGTGTGTCCCTGAGATACTCCCTTATCTTATTCCCCAGGTGCTTCTGCGCGCGCTGCAGTTGCACAGGACCAAAGGATTTGCCTGTACACCCGCAGGGCTCAGTCCCTATTTTCTGTTAAGCTTCTGGGAAGCAAAAAGCAGACTATCACTGGTGAGGTAGGCTCAGTTTTAAGAAACCTGATGATGATGGAGAAATCTGCTATTATACTAACAGGCTTCTCAGAACAACCTGAGAAAGAGAAGCAGGTGCACAAACCCCTACACTGCAGACAGAAATTGTTTAACCAGCCAACCCTTCTCTCCAGCTGAAATCTGCTGCTAAATTATTATAAACGTAGTTATATTACAAAGTACTAATAAATGTAAAATCACACTTATTTGTTAAATACAATTTTTATAAGTGCATACATAGACACACACAGAGACATTTTACATGCAGGTTTTTTCTTGGGTATTTACCTGTTTGTTGGCACAACTGAAAAACTACCATAGTCAACAAACTGAACCAGGATCCTAACAGGGTCAAATTCTGTAATGGACAGGAGCTTTGCTCTATACCACCGACCATCCTGGTACTCTACGAGGCACGGCATTCCTGCAAAAAGAAACAAACAACCAACCCCCCAACAACCATAAACCAGCCCAAAATATACCCACAGTGCAGCACCAACTAACTAAACTTGAAAATCGTTTTTACTCTTTGACCAAGGTGAAATTTTTTCTTCCATCTCTAACTCATGGTACCATTTTGCTGGGTGCATCCTCCCATTCACTATCCTTAGTATGGAGAAGTTTGACTCACGTTTCTCTACCACACGTGGCAAAGATGGGAATCAGCAGAAAAAGGCTCTGTACAGTGACCTGAATTGTTTAATGTTTAAACTGTTCAACTCATGTGCACAGCAGTTACTGAACAGACTGAGCTCTAAGAACAGACAATAGCCTGGAGAAGCCCAGGCAGATGCTGCCTCAGATGTCAACTGGTAATTTACTAGTTGGTAGTACTGTCAATACTGGCAATTACTTCACATCAATACCAGCAGTAACTGGTTTCTTCACAAATTCCAGACCCACATAGCTCATGGTATCTCAGGGCCAACAGCTGTGGACAAGAGAGTTATAGTCCAGAAATCCAGAATTGAAGTGAACTGATGCTCTTTAGGCTTCACGTAATTTTTAGTTCTTTGGTATCATGATTTTCTGTACGTAACTTGTGTCTTTTGATTATTTAATAACAAGATTCTCACAGTTACAGCTTCAGGGGCAGTCACCTTAAGGGGAAAAGTTTTATTTTTGCCATATGCAACTTAAGCTCAGGCATCAGAAGCCTGAGTTCTTTCCCTCATCTTCCCGTGGAGCAGAGTGACACAGAAATCTCAGTTTCATGAAAAGTAACACCATATGACTAAAGGATATCCTATGATTATAGGGTAGTGTTACTCCTTACTCTACAGAAATTTTATTTAAAGATACATAGAAATAGAATTCTTTTTGTTCAAAAAGTATTTCATGTTTCTGTACACCCACACAAACAACAGGGGAAACACACCCGCCGATATACCTCTTTGGAACTTTGTTAGAAGAGGCAAAGTCTCCACATTCTCGTTGCATAAATTCAGGGCTTTATCCAGGCTCTCCAAGTCACAGCTGGTATTATCTCCCTCGGGGGCAGCCTGCTGCCTGAGGTTCTTCCAAGGATCAAACCAAATGTACACCTACTCACAGGAAAGGTCTCATGTTACAAGTTTTGCAGACAACTTAGAAACTTCACCATGCCATCAGTGATCAAAGATTATTAGAGGATCACTTGTTCCTATGTTAGAAAGCTTCAGCACCTCCCAGCTCCCCTTTCTTCTTTCCTCAGTTTGAGTAATTTCATATTTACAATTTTTTATTTCCAAAAGCAGAAGAGGGTCATAATTCATTAACACCACATCTCAGTGTTGCAAAGAAAGAATGAAAGCAATGCACATACTAGAGTATAAACCCAGGTAAGATTTCCCAGCTGCACCTTAGGATTCCTCCCTCCTGCTACTTCGCAATGTCACTTTGTAATATCAAACCAAAGTTAATGAAAGAAGAAATTCTGAAATGGGGTTTTGTGTGCTATGCAAAGACATCCCATTCACCTCATTTTTAACTGGGGCATCAGTCTAATGCTGTAGGTCAAGGAAATTAAAGTCTAAACAACTTGCATAGGTGAATTAAAATCTATGTAACAGCTCCTAACTGAAATGCTGTCTTTAAAAAAAAAAACCCAAACAACAAAAGGGAGCCACTGCAGAACATTACAATATTGGATGTGTTCAAAAAGAGGGTGGATGATGTGTTTAGGGATATGGTTTAGCTTAGGTTGGGATTGGTTGGACTTGATGATCTTAAAGGTCTTTTCCAACCTTGTGATTCTGTGAATATTCTACTAGTAGTCCAAACAAATTGAGCAGTTTATTATTTTTTATGGTCAGCATTGTAATTTACTAGCCAGAGAGAAAATTAATTTTCACTTTCTCAACTGTATACAACATCATTAAGCTGTAACTCCATCGTGCAACAGCTACTTAAATGTACAGGAGTCCAGAGCAGGATTTAGTGTTCACAATTTTTTACCATGATCAAAAGCAAGAAGTAATTTGCATGAAAGGAAACACAAAATACTCAGTATGCTTCTCCTGTAAGAGAGGAAGCAGAATACACAAGTTGAGAAAAGCCCTTTTCCATGATACCAAACATTTGCATCTTGTATTTAGTCAAAACAGTTGTGTGTTACAGCATTACAGAATCATTTTGGTTGGAAAACAACTCCAAGATCATCATATCCAACTGTTAACCTAGTACTGCCAAGGCCACCACTAAACTATGTCCTTAAGTGCTGAGGGAGCTGGCAGAAGTGATTGCGGAGCCGCTCTCTATCATTTTCGACAGGTCTTGGAGAACAGGAGAAGTGCCTGAGGATTGGAGGATAGCCAATATCACTCCAGTCTTTAAAAAGGGCAAGAAGGAGGAGCCAAGCAACTACAGGCCAGTCAGCCTCACTTCTGTCCCTGGAAAGGTGATGGAACAGCTTGTATTGGATGCCATCTCTAAGCAATTGGAAGAGAAGAAGGTCATGAGGAGTAGTCAGCATGGATTCACCAAGGGGAAATCGTGCTCTACCAATGTCATAGCCTTCTATGATCTCATCACCAGCTGGGTGGATGGAGGGAGAGCAGTGGATGTCATCTACCTTGACTCCAGCAAGGCTTTCGATACTGTCTCCCATGACATCCTGATAGCAAAGCTGAGAGAGCATGGGATAGATGAGTGGACAGTGAAGTGGGTTGAGAACTGGCTGTCGGACCGGGATCAGAGGGTCGTGATCAGTGGAGCAGAGTCTGACTGGAGGCCTGTGACTAGCGGTGTTCCCCAGGGCTCGGTGTTGGGTCCAGTCCTGTTTAATATCTTCATTGACGACCTTGATGAGGGAACAGCATCCACCCTCAGCAAGTGCCGATGATACAAAGCTGGGAGGGGTGGCTGACACACAGGAACACTGCGCTGCCATCCAGCGAGACCTGGACAGGCTGGAGAGCTGGGCAGGGAGAAACCTAATGAAATTCAACAAGAGCAAGTGCAAAGTCTTGCACCTGGGGAGGAATAACCCACTGTATCAGTACAGGCTGGGAGAAGACCTGCTGGAGAAGAGCTCTGTGGAGAAGGACCTGGGGGGTCCTGGTTGATGACAGGTTGGCTATGAGCCAGCAGTGTGCCCTGGTGGCTAAGAGAGCCAATGGGATCCTGGGGTGCATCCGGAGGAGTGTAGCCAGCAGGTCAAAGGAGGTGATCCTCCCCCTCTACTCTGCCCTGGTCAGGCACCACCTGGAGTACTGTGTCCAGTTCTGGGCTCCCTAGTATAAAAAAGACAGAGATCTCCTGGAGAGAGTCCAGAGAAGGGCTACAATTAAGGGCCTGGAGCATCTATGAGGACAGGCTGAGTGAGCCGGGACTGTTCAGTCTGGAGAAAAGAAGACTAAGGGGGGACCTTATTAATGTCTGTAAGTATCTTCAGGCAAAAGATTCACACAGGGATCTTTTATTTGATCAATGAACATGACATTCTGCCTTTTGCCTGGGAGACTAGACTAGAGAGAAGTTGTGTGGGATTACACTAAAATCAATCACTGATCATTGACCAGAGACAGTAAAAAATACAACTGTAAGGGCCAGAAAATGTTCACATTACTATACAATGTTACAGTAATTTAATTTCTGGAGAATGAAGAGATTGATTATTATTGTTCCACAAAGTTAAATTCCAATGACCTCTTTTCTTATCATACAAGGTAAGTACTGGACTGCAGTATTGTAATTCTTAAAATTCCTTTTTAGGTAAATGTCAGTATTTATTTCTCTGTCTTCCACTTGAGGGTATCTCAAGAAAGACTTCATTCAGGTAGTTGCACTGCACAGCCATCGACAGCAAGAACTCCACAGCACTCTGCAACCTTACTTCTCAGTTCTTAGGTTATCTAAAACTGTTAGCCATGCTTTCTTTTTTGCCAGCAGACAGGACTGCAACATTTGTGACACATACTGTGTCCAGTTCTGGGCCCCTCAGTTCAAGAAGGACACAGAACTCCTTGAAAGAGACTAGCGTAGGGCCACCAAGATGATTAAGGGAGTGGAATATCTTCCTTATGAGGACAGGCTGAGGGAGCTGGGCCTCTTTAGCCTGGAAGAGGCTGAGGTGTGACCTTATTAATGTTTATAAATATATAAAGGGTGAGAGTCAGGAGGATGGAGCCAGGCTCTTCTCAGTGATGGCC
This sequence comes from Zapornia atra, assembly GCA_013400835.1. Taxonomy (NCBI): domain Eukaryota; kingdom Metazoa; phylum Chordata; class Aves; order Gruiformes; family Rallidae; genus Zapornia; species Zapornia atra. Next base: position 37,710 of record VZTU01018692.1, on the reverse strand, counting down.
AGCGATAGGACAAGGGGCAACAGGTGCAAGCTGGAGCACAGGAACTTCAATGTGAATATAAGGAGGAACTTTTTCACTGTGAGGGTGATGGAGCACTGGAACAGGCTGCCCAGAGAGGTTGTGGAGCCTCCTTCTCTGGAGACATTCAAACCCACCTGGATGTGTTCCTGTGTGATTTAGTCTGTGTGATCCTGCTCTGGCAGGGGGTTGGACTACAGGATCTTTCAAGGTCCCTTCCAACCCCTGACATTCTGTGATTCTGTGATTTCCTGTCTGCAGTATCTTTGAGATGTTTACAGAACGTACCTCCTTAGGGGACACAAAATGCGTAACTCTGACAGGAAAGGTATCTCCTGGAACAGGTAACGGTGGCAACTCGTAGGAAGGCGGCCAAACAGGAAAGACTCCTTTATATAGCTCCTAGACCAAGACAGACTTTAGTTAAGCATCAGTATTTAGTACCAAAATACAAACTATCTCTGGTATGATTTCTGGTTCAAAGGAGTTATCTAACAATACACAGTGTGTTCTTGCTGAACCCCCCTTCCCCCCCACCTCAAACATTTCCTGTCAATACTTCCTACATTTTAACAAAACCTTTAGTTTAGTAACAAAGAACTAGTTAATTTCTAAATTCTAAAATATAAATACCTCTTTGAAATGGCCCTAACAGACTGAATTCCTAACTTGAAGAATGCATTAAATATATAATTCTCTTCAAGGAGAGATAATACTGTGAGAGAAAACCTAAAATAGCAATTAATTGGCACAGATTAACCTGAATGCCATGCCCAATGTTACTGTGGTTTGCCAGAGCCAGTTATCCATAAGACAAAGGCAAAGGGTAACTTCACTCCTTAAACACCAGAATAATCACTCCTTCAAACGCTAACGGATTCTGCGCAGTACAGACACCTACTGCCTCAGTGGCACAGCATGCTTCAGCATGTCTTTTTCTAGAACCATGTATTTTACAGTCTGAGCTCCGTATGTCATTAATGCATTTGGTTCATAACATTAAATTATGCCTTGTAAGGATGTATATAGAGCACGTAATTCAGCTGGATCATAGGTCATGAATGAAACTCCTGTTCTCTCTTGTAATTTAAGATGATACATAAAACCCCATACAATTTCTCTAAAAGCCATTTTGTTTATATAAGTCTACTTGATGAACAGTTTTCCTTATGCCCAGAAGAAAAGAGGAAGCAATGACATATATATAAATGCAAACCAAAATAAATTCTGACCCTTTCTTCCCCCTGCATGACCTCACATAGGATATGGAACAAAAAAAACCCCAACAACTCAGACCCAAATAGGAAAAAACAGCTTTCTCCCTGCAAGTATGTACTCCTAAGATTAAAAGCCCCCCAACCTATCTGGAGAAATATTAGTAAATATCTGTATCATAGATACACACCAACTACAGGTCACATTTCTGCAAAACAAGCAGGAACATTGTGAGAGTCCCCCCAATTAAACCTGGCTCTAAAGAACCAACCTGAGTTCTAGCACATTCCCCACAGAGCGCTGCCCAGAGCTCAGCTGGGTATCTGAGCTCCCCTGCGTGTCCTTCATTCACCTTTCTGTTGTTAATGGTCTTTTCTCATTGTCAGCCAACTGGTTACTGCTAAAGCCACCAAATTTAGGCACAGGCAGTCCAGCTGTAAACAGTGACACTAGAAAGATGCTCTACCAAGGCATCTTTAGGAATTCCCTATTTCAAACACTTGTCCCCTGTCTTTTCTTCCATCGTATCTGTTTTTTAAACATCTAAAAATGCCTTATATTCCTTATTGCATCTGTGAAGCCACAGCAGAAATTATGTATCTTTAATAGCTAATATTTAATAATCTAATATTACACATCACACCATACCATATACTTTAATCCAAACCAAGTAAATTGTAGGCTGCAGTGCAGTGTTTTTGTGTGCCACAGCAGGTCAAGGGAAGTGATTCTGCCCCACAGCAGGTCAAGGGAAGTGATTCTGCCCCTCCACTCCATGAGATCCCACCTGGAGTACTACATCCAGCTCTGGGGTCAGCAGCATAAGGAGGACACGGTGCTGCTGGAGTCCAGAGGAAGGCTATGAAGATGATCAGAGGGCTGGAGCACCTCTCCGATCAAGACAGGGTGAGAGGGCTTGGCTTGTTCAGCCAGAAGAGAATGCTCCAGGGAGACTTACTGCAGCTTTCCAGTACTTGAAGGGGCTACAGGAAAGCTGGAGAGGGACTGTTCACCAGGGTGTGTACTGACAGGAAAAGATGTGATGGCTTTAAACTGAAAGAGGGGAGATTTAGATTACATGTAAGGAAGAATTTCTTCCCTATGAATGTGCTGAGGCCCTGGCACAGGCTGCCCAGAGAAGCTGTGGCTGCCCCCTCCCTGGCAGTGTTCAAGGCCAAGTGGGATGGGGCTTTGGGCAGCCTGGGCTAGTGGAAGGTGTCCCTGCCCATGGCAGGGGGGTTGGAAGTCTCAGGGTCTTTGAGGTCCCTTCCAATCCAAACAATCCTGTGATTCTATGTACACATACACCTAGATTGAGATTCCCTGCTGTAAACTCACCATGCTTGGGGTTCTGGTGTACTCCCTGATATCCTACTGCCTATCAGGAGATTATCTGGCTAAAGACCAAGCTAGGACTGTCATATGGTAACAAGACCAGCTCCTAAATGGAAGTGCATCTCAAAGACAGCAAGACACAGGTGTAACAGGCTCCACCTAAGGAGCCTATTAACAGAATATTAACACTCTCAGCAACACAATGCAGTCTTTACCAGATTACTTACCTAAAACAGAGATCTGAAGCAATGAAATACAGTCACAAAACTCCAAAATAAAATATATAATGGCTATAAAATGGCATAATGGATGCATGCTTCATACTTCTGCTACTCAAGAGATTTTGCTCCTGGAGACAGGTTGAGCTCTTGAAATCCTGTGCCTTTTCCAGTCCCCAACTAGTTTTCTTGTAAGTTGTCCTGAGCCACTTATTCCTGGAATGGATCTGCTTAATGCTATATTCCTTGCTGAAAGCATTCCAGGCTTTCTGAAGGCTTCTTACTTTCCATCTTTTTCCACAGCTTTATTTTTGTTTTCCAATTTTCATTTTTGAGAATAAAGTGGTATTTCAAGACCTGTATTTAGTTTACTGGAAGTTGTGTGTCTTGTGCTGACTATGAAAACGCAAAGAGAGACTAATTTACAATTAGTTTTTCATGGCTACCTTGCTCTGATAAACTGAGAGGTCCTTGTAAGCGCATCACAAATCCACTGGTGGGTACACCAAGACTCACATCAGCAGTGACAGCAGCGTGCTGTATAGTGTTAAGTTTTCTGAAGTACAGACAGAAAAGCACTTCCTTGTTGGAAGGACAAATACACTGGCAGGCTTAAACAGAAGAGAAGAACCCAACACCAAAGCCTTACTAATTCCAAGAACCCTCATCCTCAGAATAAAAAAAGAAATTCTTACCTAATTTTTTTTGTGTTAAGACAATGAAATCTGAAGAATACCAGATGAACATCCCAGACACTTGAAATAAAAACCCCTAGATAAATCCCTTAGAAATCATTAGGTTTATTTAGAAATACTTGACTAAATTTACTTTTGAGTATCTCCACCCTTGGATCTATTTCTATGATTAGCTAATCCCTTAAAGTGGTAAAAGTATTACCCTACTCCTACACTTTTTAGAGGAACACAAAAATTGGGACTTTAAATAGAAATATAGGAATCTCTTCTCAGTAACAAGTCCAGAACAAACTCCTGACAGTTTGCTATTCCACACAATCTTACCAACACATCTTCTCTACACTTGTTACACCACAGAGCTCTGCCCTCAGCCTTACTGCTGTTTACATCACAAAACTGTATAGAAATAAGTAACAGAAACACAGAACTCCAGAACGGTTGGGGGTGGAAGGGTCCTTTGGAGATCATTTAGTCCAACCCCCCTGCTAGAGCAGGTTCACCTAGAGCAGGTTGCACAGGATTGTGTCCACATGGGTTCTGAATGTCTCCAGAGAAGGAGACTCCAGCACCTCTCTGGGTAGCCTGTCCCAGGGCTCTGTCACCCTCAAAGGGAGGTTTTCCCCTCATGTTCAGACAGAGCTTCCTGTGCTACAGTTTGTGTCCACTGCACCTTGTCTTGTTGCTGGGCACCAGTCTGACCCCATCCTCTTACACCCTTTAGATATTGATAAGTACTCATGAGATCCTTTTTTGGTCTTCTCTAGGGCTAAACAGACCCAGCTCTCTCCTCATACAAGAGATACTCCAGCCTCCTCACCAGCTCTGTAGCCTTCCACTGGACTCTCTCCAGTAGTTTCCTGTCTGTTGTGAACTGGGGGGCCCAGAACTGGACACGAAACTCCAGATGTGGCCTCACCAGGGCAGGGAGGGGGAGGAAAACCTCCCTTGACCTGCTAGCCACGCTCTTCGTAATGCGCCCCAGGATGCTGTTGGCTTTCTTGACCATGAGAGCACATTGCTGGCTCAGGGATGTTCACTGGGACTCCCATGTCCATCTCTGCAGCACTGTTTCCCAGCAGGTCAAGCCCCAAACTGTACTGGTGCCTGGGCTTATTCCTCCCTCAGTGCAGGACCCTACACTTGTCCTTGTTGAACTTCATTTTGTTCCTCTCTGGTCTGTCCAGATCTCACTGAACGCCAGCGCAGCTTTCTGGTACTGCGCAGCCACTCCTCTTAGTTTTTTCTCATCAGCAAGTTTTCTGAGGGTACGCTCTGTCCAGGCCATTGATGAAGATGTTGAGTAAGATTGGACCAAGCACTTACCCCTGGGGCACACCACTGGCTACAGGCCTCCAAACAGACTCTGTGCCGCTTATCACAACCCTCTGGGTTCTGCTATTCAGCCAGTTCTCAGTGCACCTCACTATCTACTCAGCCAACCCATGCTTCTTAAATTTGCTTATGGGGATGCTATGAGAGATGGTGACAAAAGCCTTGCTGAAGTCAAGGTAGACAACACGCACTGCTCTTCCCTCATCCACCCAGCCAGTCATGCCATCATAGAAGGCTATCAGATTGGTCAGGCATGACTTCCCCTTGGTCAATCTATGCTGACTTTCTAACAAATCAAAGGTGACAACAAGCAACTGACTAACCTTTTTAATGTCAGAATAACAACAGAAAAAGACACACATTAAAAAAATCTAAAATAAATCTCACCAGGTCTTGTACTTCCTGAGAATCTTCAGTAACACAGTACTTCTGGTATGCCATGAAGGAAGAAAGCGACATTCCACCGAAGTACAGTCTGACGGATAATTTGCCCCATGGGTTATCTGGTAATTTCTACTTAGACAAGACCAAGTACGATTATAAAAGTAATAGTGTGACTGAGGTTTTAAAAACAGTGACCAGGAAATTCAAACCCATCATTCCTACATGCACCATCCTCAGTCAAAAGATACAAAACCAGCAAGGATGGCTATTAAAAATAGTTGTGACATGAACAGGAATGTATCTCTGGAATGGCAGCAGCTACTACTCAGTCTAACACCAAAACATTATCCCATGTTTAGTCACTCAACAATAAACTTCTCTTTCACAGTTTATCATTATAAGTCAACCTCCCTGAAGCTGCATATTACAGATTATAAGTTTCCTTATAATGTCAAGTATGGACATATTAATGTATTAAGTATGCCAAATTCTAATCCCTTAAAAATTCAGCTTAGAAAAAATTACACTGTTGATAGATAGGCTGCTTGTCAGAATGGAACACAGAATACAAAGAGACAAAAGAAATATTAATTGCTTAAAGGACACATTCAAGACCTGAAAACTATAATAAAAGTTATAGGAGAAATACTTTAGCTCTTGATTTTGTTTTGTCTATGAAATACATTTACTGCTATGCTCCTATTATTCTTAATGCAAAGAGAAAGAAAAACAACACAGAAGAACGCAAAATGTAAGACTTATTCCACATTGATGAATAAATTAAGCTACCTGAACATGTATTTCAACCTCTTCATTCGTAAGAAGGTCTTGAAGGCAATTTACTGCATCCTGCTGCCAAAAATTTCCAACCTATTTGGTGAAAAGCAAGAAACTCCCACACATTAAGATGCTGACAAGTAACAGTCTTACTGTTCTTAACACAACAAGATGAACATACATGCTTATCCCTGAAAAAACTATTTGAAAACACACATAATTAGTTAGATTTCTCTACAACAGTTTCAACATTATCTGGTACACTGACACTGAATGTGGAACAGTCAACCAGCAATTTTCAGATCTTGGAGTGGCCTAGAAAGAGATGCTGCTTGCCAAATCAAACCTTTACTATGTACCTAATAATCCATGTGTGCAGAGTTACCCAAGATACAGAATCACACCTGAAGATAACCTAACAGACAACAGAAACACAAGATATTTTAAATACTTCTTTTATTCCCTGCAAGATCTGTTTGCTCCCAACCCACAGGCTTATAAGCCTGCCTGTCTTTATCAGTTGAACTGCTTCCAGCAGTAAAAAGTTTCCTTCAAAAATAAGTTGAACAGTAAGATCCTCATTTCAGTAGCTCCCATTTAGTAAATGCACCATTTGCATGTGAAGATGTTATTTACACCTCAGTTACTAACAAAACCCCCTAATACAACTCACTTGTTCAGCATAACAGATCGTTACCTACACAGCTTAGTTCAGAGCAATAGAGACACTTTCACAGGACCTGAAGATTTACAATTTTCTGGCCACTTTGCATTAACAGACCCAGGTCCTACTTCTTGTTGCTGCTATTAGAAGATGCACTAGGATTCAGAGTACCATCCTGCCAACAGCAGCGGTTTCCTGTCTCACAAAGATTCAGTTGCAGCGACAGCTGCTTTTGAAGCATGGTCGCTTCATAAAGCCATCCGGTGTTTCCTGATGAAAGGCTGCCTGGCTGAAATGATCCTTGGGCATTCTCTGTATCCTCACCCGCAAGGTGAAACAGCAGCAGCTCATCTCAAACTTTGTTTGACTAAACAGTGTATCAAGTTGAGTAACTACCTACTCAATCTTCTAATTAACCATTACTCACTGGCACTGTATTGGAGAGCTGACATGGTATGCAAAACGGAGGAATACCAGCATACAGTGTAGTTGGATACAGATGACAGGGAGGAATCTTCTCTATGCAGCCATGGTCTATGTATTGTACCTATATGAAAAGAAAAGCTTTCCTGTAATAATTCCTGTTTTTAAGTCAAGTTTAATAAGAGAAAGCATTCGTTTTCAGCATTCACTTTTCTGTAGGAAAAAGTAATGGTTGCTTCCAGGTATGTGATGTGACAAAAGTGGAAATTGAAGGAAAGCATTAAAAACACTGGTATGGCAGATTAGAACTCAAGTCTCTAAACTTGCCTTGCAAGACAGCCTACATTTTCTGTACCAATCCACACCAGCTTAAAATTTAAAGAAATAAAAAAAATAGTCTATTAGGATAGGGCCAGACTTGAAAAAAGCATGAGGAGACTCAAAGAGTTAGGTAAGATTCACTGGAAGTAGCTCTGTGGCTGTGCAGCATGAAGAATTCAAATCAAACAGCCAGCCACTATTTTCTGGGTGGGAACAGGGTAGGGGAAAACATTTTCAAAGCATTCCACCTACAGTAACAACAACAGCAGCAGAAGAAAAATCCTAAAAGGGATTACACAGAGGTGATCAAGGGTAGCTTTTTACTTAAGAACACTGATCATCACGAAGAAAACTATGGGAAAAATTTTAACAACGGAAATGGGCAGATAGAATTTATCTTTAAAGTCTATGTCAAAATCAGGACAGTTGTTACACTTTTAAACAAAACAAGTATCTGGATAGTGAAGTCAGCTGAACAAAAAAAAGGTGTGACTCAGTTTGTTTTACAAGATTTAATTATCCCCCCCCACACACACACTTTTTTTTGTTTTTTAAACACACATGTACACAGGTTCATGCATGAACACACACCCTCCCCCCCCAAATCAAACTTACCTGGACAGTACCAACACCAAGTTCTACAACTTTACCTCGATACCACATGGTATCTGATCCTCTTACAACACAAGCTTCTCCCTTTTTCCAGGAGTAGGGTTCCAGCCGACCAAGGCATTTGAAGGTATTTTGTATTTCAGTCATTAGGTTTTTTAGTTCAGTTTCTGGGGGGAGGGGAAGGATATAAAATAATTCAAAGTAGTCTCATTACAGATTAGCACAAACTATTTCAATTGCTAATATGCAGCAGATTCAGATGAAGACATATATAAACATAAAACACATGTGCTGTTCCAAAAAGTGACAGAATTTTTATGTTCTGATAGAATATATATGTTCAACTTGTAGTATATGCAAACGAGCTACTACTTAAACAAGAAATAAACTGCATCTTCAATTGTGAAGCCATTCAGTAATTTTGGACTCTCATCTCAGAGAAGATGGGTCTATAAATTCTGCAACTGAGACTATGGCAGCACTAATTCAAGAGACTTTACATGGACAGAACAATGGATTCCCAGAGAGTGGTAGGACACCATGAATCAACACAAAACAGGTGCCCGAAAGATGCTCTTCTACTATGTGCACAGTGTGGAGCAACACCTGCATGAAGAATAGTATTGGGCAAGTGGGGTGACTGCTCTTTGAATTTCAGACTTTTACAATATGATCCAATTGTTAAATGTAAAGAAAAATGACTGTTCTCAGTTGTAAATATTTCTCTAAAGCACAACATTATCATGGCACTGAAGGCTGACACTGCATTTGTCAGCTGCACATGTACCGCTTTCGAACAGTACAAACAATTAAGAGATACTGAATCTCTCACAATTCAGATGAAGAGCTCAAGGAAACTACATTCTTAAACTGAAGGAAAAGAATCTAGTAATATTTGAGAACCAGGCTAACCTCTGAGCATCTTAGTAGTAAAGTGTCCTACAATCTTAATACTATAAAGCACTTGTGGCTTTACCCAATACTGCCTAGAGAGGAAAGGCAAGTAACCTGCCAGTTCAAGTGCTTGGGTTTTTTGCTTTCTTGGGAGCATGAAGGACAGAACTGATTTTGATGGTTTAAGGACAGGGTGCCACCTCCTGGGGATTGGATTTCCTTCACTGGAAAGCTGCAGGACCTCTCCCCACTGCTGTGGAGAAAGGGGTGCACGGCCATACATCCCTCTCCCTCTACACCAAAGGCCCCATCACTTCCCAGCAGCAATCCTCCCCAACAGGAATCTTCTAGAACTGTGTTCCGATACAGAACATGCATAGGAAAAGACGGATCAGCTATATTTTGATATATCAAAGCTATCAGATTCATAGACATAAACCTATATTCAGTGCAATCTTACCAAATGATTTTGGTATTACATAGATAGTTCCATCACATCCAATGGAACTTACTACAGCTTGAAAAATTTTCGCCTCAGGTATAACAGGGCATTTATATGTTTCCCCAGTTCCTGAAGCAAGCAGAGACTTAGATACTTTGCATGTTTTTTCTTCACCCTTGGAAGGAGTGATGTTTTTTCCCTCTGGAGCAGCACTGTCTCTCACACATGCAGTTTTGGAATGACAACCATCCAGCTGTGTGTCCTCTTGGTATAAATGTACTTTTGGACGTTCCTTGGAGATTGACCAAGCCTCACCAGCTGGATCAGTTCTAGCAAATGATACAATCAAACATATGGACTGATAAACAACTTGGGAAGTGTAAAAGAACAAAATAAGAGAAGCAAGAAATCGAACACAGAAAGATGGCAAATGCTTGTTAAAATACTGGCAAAAATCTCATCTACCAACTTAAAGAACAGAAAAATGCAATGGATACAATTGATAATGTTTATACTCAGATAAGTTCTGTAAAGTACTTATGCTGCTACTTATGCTATAAAACACAATCCAAATTTTTAGTTTACCTATTAGCTTATCACAGTGTGAATATGAGAGTCTGAAAGAATATAAAAGCATCCAAACCTTCTGTTTCTAAGAACCAAACCCTTCTTAATGAGGTGTTCTGAAATATCAATCAATTGTCCTGTTTGATCTTTGTAAAGAATTTTCACAGGCAATGCACGGGCCACATCACTGTCCTGAAAAAACGAGAGTTGGACAACGTATTACAATAGGCATTTCCTCTGGACTGCAGGCCTACTTTTCATTTTACTGGTACGGACATCACTGAACAACCTATCAGGAGACACAATGTTCATTTAATCCACGTCACAGTTCCCATAATTTTACCAAGTGCTCTAAACATGACACTAAAAAGAGTAGCTGAATGAAATCTTGCTTTTTCCCTTAGCTGTTTTAGAATAAACTGCCAAACACTCGTTTCCCTCCAGCAGGAGCTTGAAACTCACTCGTAACTTTGTTCATCAGTGCTTTTGTTTCCAGACACACTGCAAAAACTCACTGGCAGCTACCCACAGACACTGAACAGATCAAAACCTTGTAGTTACTAGTGGAAGAAATCAATTACTAACGAAGTTCATACAGCATCACACTCATCCTTTCAGTTTCTGAGCCTTGAAAAATAATAGAGTAGTTGTTGAAAATTCTCATCAAGAACATGAGCATCCACCCACAAAAGTTGTCAGCATCCAGCAATCCCAAAGATGTACGTATTACCCTTCAGTAACTAAATATACCTCAGACTCTGTACTTACCACACAGGGCAGCCAAAGCGCTCCAATGCTCCAGCGGTAACAACAGTAATGCAGGAAAAAGAAAAATCACCTTTCTCCCTACAGCAAACAGCAATCTCAGCAAGTTCCACTAAGGGCATTTTGAAGATATTTGCAAAAAGCTAAATTAACAGACAACCTGACAGAAATTTTACAAATACTGGTGGTTTTGATTACAAACCTGTATGATTATTTTTACTTGCGCTCCGGTCAGGTAATAGGATAAACACTCACAAACTGTTGCTGTCCACTGTGTGCATCCACCTGTTGGTCTAACAGAACAAATTGTAATCTCCTTTAGTACAAAAGAAATTGTCACCTCCTGAGCTTAACCACAAACCTTTCCCTTCACTGAAATTTTGATATTTCTTTTTTAAAGTGGCTGAATGGTCAGGAAAAAAAAGACATCCTCCATTACAGTCAGCAGCAAAAAGTTGCTTGTCTCTGTATGCGTATGACAGGATGAATTCAAAAATATAACCCCAGAACTTCAAGATATGAAGGATCATGAGTTCCAGAAGTATGAAACCTGTCTTAACAAAGGAAAATCCCTATTTTTTCTGCAAATTAGGCTTTTCGTATTCATTAAGGGAATGAGTATTACAAATATCTTTTTTTTCTTCACAGTTGAGACATGCAAACAAATATATGGAGGAATACCCCAGTTCTCTCTTTACTACATTCTAGAAAAGACCATATATTTTAACAAGATTTGATTCAGCTCAAGTTCTGAGCCATGTAAAAAAACATTCAGTAAAGTAAGAGAAACTTCTGTCATCTGCATAATACAGTTTTTCACATGAATATTCTTTCTTTCTGTAGCAAAGTTGCTGCTTTAGTGGTAGGCAGCGTAATTCTTAGAACCCCCCCCCCCCCAAATGTTTTATAAAATAAATCACAGCTGTCATCCTATTTCTTCTTTACTCAGAAAGAAAACTACATCCAAATCTCAGATAACCAGTTGTAACAACAGGAAAATATTAAATTATGTCATCATTAAGTTTCTAATACTGAGTGTAAGGGAAAGGCTACCTTATATCTGCCAAGGAACATTCTATTGCTAATGGCTTCACTATCTTCATATTTTCCTCAAGTTCTCTTAAACAGCTGATATCCACTATTTTTTCAGCTCCAGAATCATAAAGCATTACCTGTTACAAAGAAAAAACACAATGAAACATTAAAAAAACCTCTATCAGTGTTATCTGTAACAAACGATAACTCAAAGGGTGCCTGAATAGCTAAATACAATTCAAACACAACCAGGATTCAACCAATGGTCTTTGCACTGAAGCACTGCAACACACAACACAAATGGCTACCACTGCATTCCAAGAGGACAAAACACTCAAGTGTGCTCAAAGGGGGTCAAACAAGTTTACAAAAGGCTCTTACTTGAGTAAGACAGTTTCTTGTTCTTCAGTTATGTCAGTATATTTAAATTTGTAAACCTAGAAACACTGAAATAGCTCCCCTCCACTCGTTGCTTTTTATTCTGACATGGTTAAGTAGCTATTTCAGGGCTCTTAGTCTTAGAAAGCAGATGATGCAAAAGAGAAGTATACAAATTCCCACTTCTGCTCCTGTTGAGGGGTGTCCCGCAGGGAGTGCTTGCACCTTTTAAGGTCCCTTTCAACCCAAACCAGTCTATGATGTTATGATTCATAATCAGATGACAGTTGAGAGAACCAGTGTTAATCCAATCAGTCCTGGATTATTTGTATGATTAAGAGTGTCTTCTCTCACATTTGAGGTAAGTAGTTATCTACTCACAAATGCCCCTTACTCTTTTCAAATGAGTACACCAAAAGCATGTTTAAAGCAGCCCTGTGTTGCGAAATGTAGTATAAATTTACACAAAGTCAACCTCATGAGTCCTCCTCAGCTATCAGGTTCACTGCTGATGGCATCTGAGCTTTGATGAGACCATGATTTTTTTTTGCAGTGATGTATAATGTAGCTTATAACTCTCGATGAAAGCAAAAGGCTGAATGAGAATATATTAACACAAAAGTAAGCAGCAAATATTTGACGTTATTTTAATCCACGAATGCTTACAAGCCTAAAAGGATGAACCCTGTTATGATGCAGAGGCTTACCTCTACACTTGTTTCAGAGACAATCCTGCTTATTTGACCTCTTTGCCACTGTTTCAAATCAGGTACATGAACAGCACAATGCATACCACTTTCCCACTTCACAGTCTGGGGCTGGGTTTCTCTGTAGTTGGTAGCCATCTTCTCCTGTAAACTAGCATTCAAATAAACACCTTTCCAGTGGTAAAATTTTATACAGTGAATAAAGGGCTTATTTTAGTCAACCACTGCATAACTAGCATACAGAGAAGTTTTAGTAACTGTTCAAGAGACACATAGTATTGTAGTTTTAATTTGTGACATGTTAGAAATAGATGAAATAGAGCTTCAAAACATACGCAATCTGATTAAAAGATCTGTAAAACTTACGTTTTCTTAAAGAATGGAACGAATCTGAGTGATCCTGACCATTCTGTAAAGCACTATTAGAAAGATGCACTCTTTTCCTCTTAACAGCTTGTCCTGGTTCTGGCCAGGCAACTCAGCTCACCTGTGCTGGCAGCTTAGGGAAGTTTCATCTGTTCTGGCCAGAACCAGAACTCAGCTTGAGAATGTGCTATGTGGTGTCAAGACTACTTCAGCCATACTCTTGGCAGCTACTTGCAAGAATGTAAAAAGATGGAAGAAAGGAGAAAGGGCAGAAAAAAGCAACCTGCACTAAGCAATGACTTTTCTGTTTAACTGTCTTCAAACAATAGGCCCTATTACCTAAATGTTACCTAAGTATCTACCAAAGGAAGACTGAAACTGTGTCTAGAAACTGCCTTCAAGCTTGCCTAACTGCATATTAGAATCATCTGAAAGTAGTAACTCAATTGAACTTCTATGACTTCGGATACCAGTATTATTTAACAAGATTTCTAATAGAGGAATGGGGAGGAGAAAAGAGGGAACAGAGAGATTAAATCCTTTCTAGACAGTTTTGCATTTATCACACCCCCAATACTTACTACATGAAAAATGAACTGAAATAGGAGTTAGATCATGAATTTGGGATCACAGTATGTAATAAACCACAGCATAGTGCCCATCTGTCTTCTGTTCCTATACTTTCCTCAACAAAGCAACAGCATTCAAAAGAGTACTCAGTGACAAATGCAACCCTAATCAGTTTGTTCTAACTGTACTTCACCAGTTTGCCCTAAGAATGCCTTGAGAAAAATTCTTTGAGTTTTAGTACCTTTTCAGTATAGTTTCTGATGACAGCCATCGTACAAAAATTTTACTAGGAGACACAACGTGACTAATCCTTGCTTGTAGCTCTTTCTGAGAAAGTGATCTGGTATCTCCTTCATCCACAGGTTCCACGTCTACAGGATTTAAAGCTTCCGAGGTTTCAGAACTTTCTTCTAGAGGAACATCCCATATTTCATTAGGCCACACACCAGTACTTGCAGCGCATCTGGAAAGAGCATAAAATAATTAGAATGGAAAGTTTAAACACCTTTTAAACAAAGTGAAAAAGAGCTCAATAGCCAGATTTCAACATGTCTGGAATCATTCTTTAGTCATGCTTCACGTAGAATAACTTAGAAAAGCAGAAAAAAATCCCAACAGAACCCAAAACCATTTCTAAACACTACTTCTGAAATACTCATGATAGTAACATTTATCTTGTCCTTTAGAAGGTATCCTTGCAATTTCTACTGTCAGCTGAAACCCTACACATATAGGCTGCCAGGAGAAAAGCAAGCCTGACGCAAACTGGCTGCTGCACATTAATGTTTGTATCTATCTTAAAAGAACTCAGATTACTAACATCATGCTTCTGGAAAGCAATGCTGCCTGGAAGTGAAAGCTCAACATTCCACTACCACAATATGTAAATATTCCTTTCAGAAATTAACACTATTAGCATTATTTAAACATTTACCTTTCTACCACTCCCTGAGGATACAAACACAACAAAACTGGTGCTAGTACTTTCCCCATGTACATTACTAAATGAGTACAGTCACGGTAATACCTTGACTCAAGTTGTGTGAACTAGACAGAATAAAGTCCAACAGCAATCAAGAGTTGGCTGGTATGTATTTTGAGCTCGGCTTAGCACAAGTCTGTCAATTATGCCAACTAGGGATGTTAAGACACTGCAGCTTGAGCAAACATCTGTTAATGCACAAGAACTAGTTTCTTGTAAATGTCACTGACAAAAAGAGACAGCAAGCCCGAATTTAACTGCTGGCCATTTCATCAGTGTTTGAAAACTAGGAACAAAAGAGTAATTACTGATTTTCATTCACAAAACTCATGACTTGTCTTTTTTAAAAGCCAACAAACAAACTAAATGCGACGGTGTATTCCCCCTTATCAGCCTTATCTTCTCCAGCAGGCTTCCCAACCCTTCTGTCACTGTTGTAGCTGGTTATCTAAGTGACTGTTTTCTAACACCAGACCTTCCAAAGAGATGACTAACTTTAGGTGCAGATTCAACACACAGAAGGTCTATTTCTTGTCTTACAAGGGAGTGGAAATCTTGACGATAACCAGTTTGGAAAGATCTAGCACCTAATCATACATTACAAGCACGATGCAAACATTGTAACCTCCAACTTTTGAATCCACTTCAATCTATTATGTTAGTCAAGATTTAGTTTGAAATTCAGCTGTAACAAACTGCAGAGTTACACTCTGTAACTTAAGTCAGTAGATGAATGTGATTTATGATGTATTTATCACAGGTGTGGTAAATTCCAGGCACTGGAGGTCACATACTAAGGCCAGTAATGTTACAGAAATCCGGTATTTCTAAATACTTCAAAGTTATGCAGTGTATTTACCCATGTATGTAGGATGCTAGGTCTTCTTTAACCAGCTGGGAGTTAATACTACAGTTTCTTCCATGAGCAGTGAAGGACTCAAAGAGTTCAACAGATAAGATGTTACCATCTAAAATTTCTGTGAATATATAACAGAATTAGTGCCAATCAGTGGCAGCATAACAACCGTAGTTTTGGAGACACGCCAAACGGTACAAAGAAGTAAAATTTGGTAAAGTTACATCTGACTTATAAAATAATTGATTCTGAACACCAGCAATCTGCAGCTCTGCAAAATTAACTTACCAGCAATTACAAAATATTTTTGTACAATGAAGTGGACTGCTACGTGTAATTGCATTTCTTTGCTGGATTCCAAAACACTACTCCACCAGCATTGAAAATAAACAGCTGTGTATTAGCAATAAATGGTATGGAGCAAAATCCTACTAAGGCATGTATACATTACCAAAAATTCTTTTTGTTTTTTTAATGTTTCAGCGTAGCAGCAACCACACTCCAAGCTACCAAAGAACTGAAGGCAGTCAAGGATAGCTAGGGCTTTTGGAAACAAGCCCATCCTAATAAACCAGGATATTTATATCACTTAATGCTGGTATGGTCTGTTAAAGAAGACATAAACAGAGGTTTTGTCAGAAGCTGTATCTGTTACATCTCCTCCAATTAGTTCATGTTTAGGTATTCCAAGTATTAACATAAGCATTTCAAATTAATACTCTTTGAAATAGGAAAGAGGTGTTTTTACATGAGTTAATTTTGTAACACTTAAATATGAATAAACTTCTGATGACTTACCAACAACTGAACACAGCATAAGTTTATATTCAGTCATTTCTTTAAACCTTTCCTTGGCTTCTCTGTTCCACTCCTTTGCCCCTTTATAAGGCTCAATACAAGCCAGCCTGCATGCGATTGCCTGAAGAATAACTCAAATTACCTAGCTGCCATCACAAAACAAGACCATCTCATTACAGCCAAATCACAGCCTTTGCTTCATGCTCATGCAGGACAAGACAGCGTGACCTTGGTTTATGATTCCACATTACCATTATCTGATTTAAGATGATCCCTCCTTCCCACTGGCTGCTGGGCATTGAACCTCAGGTTCAGATAAATTCTTGCTGAAATAGAAGGAGCTTACTTCTCCCTGATACCTTCTGCAGCTAGGCATAGAACTGGCTGCAGAGATCAGGAAAGATTACTGCAGAGAGGTGATAAAAGAATGCCTTCATCCTGTTTTGCTTACAGTGTAATAACCCAGACTCAAACCATCCAAGATTAACATGACTATATCACTGCAGAAGTCTGAAGGACTGAACACAAAGGCAGCACAGTATCTATGTCAGAAAACTCCTGACAGATTTTTGAAAGGTATTAATTAAGAGACATTAAACAGGGACTGAGATGATATGGAGTACTTTGATCAGAAGAGATTTTGTTTAGCATCTGTATTGCAAAATTTGGTAGCTACACTATGGCTCAATTTTAATTTAACACTGAGTATTATTTTCTCCTCCTGCTTGTTGCACTGAAAGAAAGATGAGTAGCACAGGTGAGGGAAAGGAGGAGAAAGGAAATAAAGACAATAGAAGTGAGAACATTTTAAGCAGACATTCTTAGTATACAGTCAGGAATATGAAAATAAGACAGACTGGCTGACAGGTTAAAGAACCATAAAAAGAAAGGGCTGCGGATAACAAGATCAACACTACATTAATCACAGAATCACAGAATTATCAAGGTTGGAAAAGACCTAAAAGATCATCCAGTCCAACCATTCACCTATTACTACTAGCTCCCACTAAACCATGTCCCTCAATACAACATCTAGTCTTTCCTTGAACACCTCCAGGGTCGGTGACTCCACCACCTCCCTGGGCAGTGCATTCCAGTGCCTGACTACCCTTTCCGAGAAGTAGTGCTTCCTAATGTCCAGCCTGAATCTCCCCTGGCGCAGCTTGACACCATTCCCTCTAGTTCTGTCACTGTCTACACGGGAGAAGAGGCCGGCCCCCAGTTCACTACACCCTCCCTTCAGGAAGTTATAGAGAGCTATAAGGTCTCCCCTGAGCCTCCTCTTCTCCAGGCTGAACAATCCCAGCTCCCTCAGCCGCTCCTCGTAAGGCCTGTGTTCCAGACCCCTCACCAGCTTAGTAGCCCTCCTCTGAACGCGTTCCAGGGCCTCAATGTCTTTCCTGTAATGAGGGGCCCAAAACTGGACACAGTACTCGAGATGCGGCCTCACAAGTGCTGAGTACAGGGGGACAATTACCTCCCTGTTCCTACTAGTAACACTATTTTTGATGCAAGCCAGGATGCCGTTGGCCTTCTTGGCCACCTGCGCACACTGTCGGCTCATGTTCAGCCGTGCATCAATCAGTACCCCCAGGTCCATTTCCTCCACACAGTCCTCCAGCCACTCCGCCCCAAGCCTATAGCGCTGCCTGGGGTTGTTGTGGCCAAAGTGCAGGACTCGGCATTTGCTCTTGTTGAACCTCATGCCATTGGCTACAGCCCAGCTCTCCAGCCTGTCCAGATCCCTCTGTAGGGCCTCGCTACCCCCAGGCAGATCCACACTCCCAGCCAATTTAGTGTCATCTGCAAACTTACTGAGGGTGCACTCAATGCCCTCATCCAGGTCATCAATAAAGATATTGAAGAGGACAGGGCCCAGCACTGACCCCTGGGGAACACCACTTGTGACCGGTCGCCAGCTGGATTTAACTCCATTTACTACCACTCTCTGAGCCCGGCCCTCCAGCCAGCTCCTTACCCAGTCAAGGGTGTACCCATCCAAGCCACGGGCTGCCAGTTTCTGCAGGAGAATACTGTGGGAGACAGTGTCAAAGGCTTTGCTGAAGTCTAGGTAGACCACATCAACAGCCTTTCCCTTATCCAGCAATGCTCATTCCAGTCTTGGCCAATATTTATGCACTATCCAAGTTCATTAAAATGTCAGCAAACTGTATTAACGGGCTGAAAAAAGTCTGACTTCTCTTATAACAGCCTAATTCAAATGCCTTAAAGCAACTTACATTTGAGGCCACGCAATGTGATCACATGTAAAGAATTATCAATGCTTGTATGCAACAGGCTAGAGCTGCACAAGCAGCCTCACTGCTGATAGTCGTACCTCCTGCATGCTTGCTTTTGCAGTCTTGTGTTTGCTCATGTTAAATCCTTAAAAGGTAATTCTTTTAATAGAACATATCTGAAGCCACAGCAACATGTAAGCAGACTCAAGTGTGCTGATCTATTACTTGCATTAAAACTAACAGCAACGGGAACTGGTTATTTCCTATGCAAACACCTTGCCAGAGCATTTCACCATAACCTATGTATAGCATGAGTGCTGAAATTTGAGAGAAATTGACAGGTTTCAGGTTCTTCAGACCATTCTCTAGTAATCATATACCCATCTGCGCCCATGACTCTTTAGCCCCTTCTCCTTTATGCTCAAGGAGAGGAAGCCCAGCAGTACAAGCTCAGGAACTGACAAACTCGTCACAGGTTTTTCTGAGGATTTTTATTTGGTCAATAACAAGTTGCAATAACGATGGAATAACACACATCAAAAACCCACCACCCTTGTTCATTAGCCACTCTGACCTGACACATTAACACATCACAACTGCAAGAACCTTTTGCTATTTTCAGATTGCTTCCTCTCCCTTGCTGTCAAAAAATGCTCCGTTATTTGAGCATGAAACTGTCCATAGAAACATCTGCCCAAATATAAACAATTAAATCCTATTTTCAGTAAAAGATGCTGGCCAAACTTAGTTACAACCATCACTACTTCTGGTGCCTACAACTGGTATAAAAAACCTGTATCAACATATGAAGTTTTAAAGTTTATGATAATTATGGTTGGCAAGCAGAAGTACTGAATAAATAGCTGAAGAATTATTTTCAAGTCATGTGCATTTTCTATTTGATGGAAATACCCTGCCATTTCCTTCCCCATTAAATTTTTCTCCTTGTCACAAAAGGGGAAATGCCAGAAAACAAAGGAAAAATACCATTATTATATTATCATTTGAAAATGAAATAGTGTAAAAATTAATTTGTCTTGCTATAGAATAAAAGAAGGTATTTAAATTAAACACACAGACATGCAATGAATATACACAAGGCAACATTACATTTCACTCCAAACTGAATGATACGAAAAAAAAGTAGAGAGTTTTCCACGTGCACCTGAAGCATACTAGGTAAGTCACATCATAAACCCATGTGAAAAGTAACTTGCTTAACATTTATTTACTTCAGAATGCTAGCAACCCTCCCCTTCCATCCATCGAGATTTTGCTGAGTATTTAAACAAGACGAGTACTAATTTACCTTTTCTGGATAGCTCAGAAACTCCTTTTTCACTTTGCGTATGTTTTTAAGAGTTAAGTTAGCAACATTACCAAAGTCAACATATTTTACTGTAACTTCCTGATGACTTGGCAGCCCTTCAAGAAAAACAACAAATTATTAAAACAAAAATGATTGATACAGGTTAAAGCACCAGAATTGAAGAGCAAAATCCACGTTTACACCATATAATCACAGAATACCACATTTTCAAATGTTCTCTAACCAAATTCAAAATCTGTGGTCTTTAAGACCCAGCTCTTTCAGGCTCCTGCCATGACAATTATCAATTTAGTCCCCTTCTACCTCATCTGTTTATGAGACACTGGCACATTTAACATGCCAAGTAGACAAGATGTAAATACACAGGTATGCTACGATGCCCATACAGTAGGGATATATACAGCAACACAGAGGTGAGCACAAGTGTACACCATCCACCCCCTTTGCAACTGCTACGGTGAATTATTAACCCAGACTAATTACACTCAAAGGTGGGTTATAATAAACAAAGAAATCTGTAGTTCAAACTGTAATAGTAAGTGAAACACTAGTAAAAATAATGATATACTTTCATAATATATATATAAAAATCAAGTATACAGCTTCTCTTTATTAAAAAAAAATTAAAATATATTAAACACTCCACTGACAGCAGAGGAATCCAACATGAATTAGTACTACTGACTCTATGAACCTGGTAGTGTAAGAATGCCCAGTAAAAATAATGGCTGTTTATTACTACTACTATATTATGCAGCATATGACTGATTTTGCAAACAAGCATTACAGTGAAAGAATCAATACTTCACCTATAATCTGTGCTCTGTACCAATTCCCATCTTCATGTTTTGCAACACAGGCCTGGCCTTTAACTGGGCAGACAACTTCCAAGTTTCTTGTATACTCGTGTTCATATGCCTCCTGAATTTTCTCTGCAAGTGCTGAAGAATCCAGCTTCTCTCTCTAAAGTAACAAAAGGTACATACATACCAGATGTTTGGGGTTTTTTGTGTATGTGTTTTTTCTTCTCTTTTAAGGGATATTTTTTTTGTAGTGTACTTCCTAGTCTTCCCCTCCTCTTCCCAACTTAAACAGCGGTTACGAATACGTAAAATTAATTAGAATAAAACAATTGTTGAATATTGCCCTGTTCAAACATTACCTACTCACATAGGAATTAACCATAAAACAAAACTGACTAAAAAAATGTTACCTTCGGAATTCTGAGATTTCCCAGAATTAATTTATATTTGTAAAAATTTTATCTAATGTTCTGGGAATCGTGAAACTAGTAACAAGAGAAGGTCATTAATGGCAATTGATTTGGTACATTATATAACGTGAACTACAAGTAGCTCAACATTAAAATGTCTGTTCACTAGACCTTATTTCTAAACTTACCAACTGGAGATAGAAATCACTTGGACTACTAACATGACAAACTACAACAGGGACATCTTCTTTTTCTTGTGGAATCTTAGGTGGACTATAGTGCACGACGGTATTATCTTCTGACTGACTGGGAAGCTGTGATTTAAACCTAAGGTGAACAAAACGAAGTTTTAAATACATTCTGTCAACATTAACTGTGAAGGAACTCTTCCATATTCAAATGTCAAGCTTTCCATAAAAAATTCATTCATGTTCTTGATTCAAATTTGTATGAATAGCTTGAACCTTCCTGCTCGCAGTTGGTGCAAGCAACCACTTTTTGAGGTGCTTCTACCACCTCAAATGTAACATGCGAGGAATTCCGTAGGACAGCTGTCTTCTCAAAAGATGCAGTAGCATACATTTGAACTGTTAAAAGATAGTAGAATCACCCACATTGACAACTCCTTTTTTTTTAGGTTTCCTTTTACTCACTTATGAGAAATATCAATTACTTCATTAACACAGATACAGTAAAAATTATCTCCCACTGTTCTCACCAGAGGGCCTGTCTCCAAGTGCAGCAAAAGAAACTACCATTTGGTACAGATTTCCATGCCATACCCCTGAATCCAAACACCAAAACCCTCCTGTTGTTCTCCATCTCCTGCCTCTTCCACTGGTCCCTCCAAAAGAGTTCTCTGTCCTGAATCAAATATCAAGCTCCTCCTCATGCCCTGTCCCTGTTTCTCCTATTCCCTGTTCTAGCCAATACAAGAAAGATGTGGAACTGTTGGAGAGGGTTCAGAGGAGGGCCACAAGGATGATTAGAGGGCTGGAGCACCTGCCCTACAAAGAAAGGCTGAGGGAGCTGGGCTTGTTCAGCCTGGAGAAGAGAAGGCTGCGGGGGGACCTCATTGCAGCCTTCCAGTACCTGAAGGGAGCTTATAAGCAGGAGGGGATTCAACTTTTTAAAAGGGTAGATAATGGCAGGACTAGGGGGAATGGACTAAAGCTAAAGGAGGGAAGGTTTAGATTAGATATTAGGGGGAAGTTTTTTACAGAAAGAGCGGTGCCCAGAGAAGTAGTGGATGCCCCATCCCTGGAAGTTTTCAAGGCCAGGTTGGACGGGGCCCAGGGCAACCTTGTGTAGATCCAGGCCTGGAGGTTGGTGGCCCTGCCTATGGCAGGGGGGTTGGAGCTCTATGATCCATGGGGTCCCTTCCAACTCAGACCATTCTATGATTCTATGACACGAGGCTGATTCAGATGTGCTGAATAGCCTGTCACCACCTACCAGCCAAATCAAACAGATACAAGGCTGATATCTGTACATTTGTTTTGTCTGTGGTAGACACTAAGGGCTTCTCCTTTCACTCCCTTGTTATTCAAACTTGTACAGAAATGTAAATCCTGTCATTTTCTAAAATAAAATTCATATCTAAATAGAATCCTTACTATGCCACATTGCTTGTTACTGAGGATAAAAAAGGAACATCAAGATACTGCTGAAAATTAATACAAAACACCTTAGTATATCAAATTACAAAACACAATCTGCTCGTTAAATTACTTTATAAATTTTATGCCATTATTATTTGTGGCCTAACAGCATAAAATAAAGGAAAACACATACCTTGCCAAGTCTAAAAAAACTAACGCATCCTTGAGGGAGGCCGGCATGTTACTGCTTATTTTATTAAATGGAGGTTTTTTTAAATCCACAATGAGAACACCATCCTCTTCTCTAAATACTGTCATTAAAACAACTTTATTGTTTACCATTCCTAAAAATTTTGTCTTTGCTTCTTCTTCCCAGACTTTGCTCTGTGTCAGGGAGAAGAAAAAAGGTTACTAGAGATGTCAGAGAATGTTAAAACCAAAAATACAAGTAGCGTTGAAAAGAAAATAAAATCAAAGCAAGGAATGGAGCACAGACACACCTAAACAAACAAACTACAGAACACACTGTTAGACTGTCTAATCCATAGCCAGGACAGCACTACACAGTATTCTTCTACGATGGATTTCTAAGCGCTTTAACTGTATACAACTCACTCAGATTGAAATGCTGCAGTTTCCACCACATTTCTTTTAAAGGTTCAAAATTTCACGCCCTGTGATTGTTCTGATAGATAAACCAGTATTGTCATACCCTGTTTCATCTCATGACTTACACTTATGCTCTCCCAATTAATTGCAAGTTTATTCTTATCTTCTTGTGTCTTTATTCATATGGACAAGATAGTTTGGTCAATTGACACACATTCCTCCTCTCCACAGCATCCTTATTAACATTTTATCTAACTTGAAAAAGCACATCTGAATTTATTTATCTTGGATCAAGTTAATGCATTTCTCATTTGATACTGTAAATTTATGCTTTTGGGGTGGGGTGCAGAAGCAAGCATATAGAAGGAAAGCATTTCACCCACACCTGTGGAAATTGTTCCAGATCTTTCCTATTTCAAGTTACTTCAGGCAACACCAGATTGGTAAAAAAACCCAACCAAATCCAAGTAGCAGTTATACTGTAAAAAATGCATAGCTGCATTGGACATGGCTCATTCTCATGGGAATATGCCAAAAATAAAGCAAGTCTAATACAAATAAATATTGAAGAAAAGGCTACAATTTTTTTTCCAATGTTCCCTTTGTGTGATGGAGTAAAGGCTAAAAGTTTGTTATAGTGAAAGAGACCAATTGAAAATTTTCAGTGTGTAGCAAAAAGATAAATTAACCAAAAAGAGTCTCTTAAAAATTCTGAAGCCATTTCTTCTCAGTTTTGATGATTTTTGAAAGTTACAACTTGCATAAAGTTACAAGACAGACATGAAACAAAGAGTACCAGTTCTGCAGTTTGTTTTAAAATTTGATACAAGTCTAGAGGAAGAGTAATGAGATTTAAGCCTCAAATACATATTTGTAAACTGATGCTTTTTAAGAGAGACTGCTATAAATGTGTTTCCTTTCCAATGAAAGCAATGCAAACCATCTTTTTACAAGAGATATAAGATGAAGTAAAATATTGCCTCTATGCACGTTTCCTTCTGTTTATACTGGACTAAGATCATTGTAAATTAAGTATTTAAGTTCTTTAATACAAATCTTAGAAAGAAAAAGATCCTGAAATAGTGTAAATAGCTTTTACTTACTGCACTTATGGGATCAATATCCTTCAATGAACACTGTACTGCTAAAGGAGGAACAGCTGCAAGTTCTGCCTCCATGTGCTGATCAGGCTTCCTTAGAAATGAAGAAATGTCATCTGATTCAATGGTTTGCAGAACGGCAGGTTGAGGCCCTTCAGCAGGAACATACCTGTTGTCAATGGGAGTATGAGCAGTACTGTCTTTAAGGAAAACAAAAAACCCCTTCAAAATAATCCCAAAACCAAGACTTAAAGGTAATTATAGCAGCAATTGGCATAATGTCATAGCACTGACACAAAACCATGAAGTCGCAATGAAATAGATTTCTTTTTCTTGTTGAACATTGAGGAATTGCATGTTCTCTTCTGCGATGCAAGTCTAAGGTAAACATTTGAATGTGTGAAGGCTTGTACGCCTCTGCACTACATGCACTGCCACTTTGCTTGGGGAAATACTTGTGGACAGACCATTACTGCCACTTGGGTATCTGGTTATCTGCTTGTATTAAGCTGATGGAGGACTTGTTTCTCAGCAGAGATCCTCTTGGGTAACAACAGCCAAGGACAACAATTGTAGACAAAAACCTCTCTCTGTAAACATACCCTGAGCAAGTCAGAACTACGGAGCAACCAAAATCAGTAAGGAACACTTCCAGCAGTGCGATATCACAAACTCGGTATCTTATTGGAATACACAGCTTCCTCTCATTTTTTCTTTTTAGGGGAATTAGTTTAGTGATAGTTCCACGGCACCACATCCCAGTTTCTTTACGCTTAACAAAAGTTCTAGCACCTATATGGAAGGACAAAAACACAAGAATGAATTCAGTTCTGTAGCTATTTGACACTGGAAGTATTATTAAAGTTCTGCATAATATTCCACTGTTGCCTATCTTCCATGCAGGTAAGGAAGAGCACTACTGCTACAATAAGGACACAGAGACATGAAAAACCTCTTCTTGACAGCCACCCAAAGTTTCTCCCCACATTCATTTACACAGTGTCTGTAAGGCTAGGAGGTGTTGGCTTGTCTTAAGGAATAACTTCTGGCAAACTTTCTATACAAGCTGGTAAACTGCCAAAAAACCCCCACTGAATTTGAGGGATCTTACATACTTTTTAGTTCACTAAACACCTTCTAGAAGTGAGCAGCATTGTCAACATGTAGGCTGGAAAATCATTTTAATGATTTAATAATGTATTGTTGTCTTCCATTTTTACTTACAGAATGGCTTCATCCAGTTATTGATTTAATTAAAAAAAGAAACCAAAACATATGTCCACCTGAACGGAATGTTGCTTGCATGAGAGAAAGCTGATTTACTGAAGGAATGGAAGAACTAGGCTAGTCACTGAACTCACCATACTGAAAAAGAACTGTCAGTTATCAATTGCCACCTAATGCTGGAAAACATCAAACTTACAGCCAGAAGTTTAAACTGCTGGTTACTCTAAGCACTCAATTTGCAGAGTGCTGAGAAGACCTCTAGTTTACTTCTACCACATTCATGTATATGATTTCATAAAAGTCTACTTTACCAAATGTGTACAGTTATTTCCCAAAAAGCATTAACTGTACATTCCAGAACATACATGGAATACTTTGCTATGTAAGGGTGGGGAAGGAAGGAGGGAAAAAAAGGATTAGTATAATACGGAAGACATACTGGAAGACAGTATTTAAACTAATATAGACCTTTGGGAATTTACCTAGTTCCAAAACATCTGAAGGCAGGAGATACGAGCTCTTATTACAACAGAAGTTTTGCAGTTTCTTCTCCAACATCACAGCTTCTTTCTTCTGTGCGTATCTCCGAATATAGAAGTGGCCTGGATTTATAACATGGCTTACAAACACTAGTTCTGTTGAGCCAGAGCAAGACAGAAAACAGATTATTGAACACCCTCCAAGTGACACCAACATTAATCACAATTAACATTCCCTCAAATAGCTTTTCATCTCACAAGTCTGCTCACACTTTCACACTTGTTTTTTAATTACCATGTTTGCTTTCTGAGTATTTCTGCCCTGTTAGAGCTACCTGCAAAAGAAAAGGCTGTCTCAAAAGTAGTTGCCTGAATTCAGAGTTTGTATTCCCTCCATTTAACAGAGAAATAGGAAGCTTCTAGAAAGCAAATTAAGAAAGATTTAAGTGCCCTACCTCTAAGAACAGGTATGCTATGCACTTTGCATATTCAGTGATAACTCATGAAGATCAAGGATTAGCCTAAAGCTAGCCAACAGATGATCCTATCTAAGAGTACTTCTGACCAAGCATCCAAATCCTTTGTACTGCAGGTAGCTCACTTGATCTGGGATCCAAAATGCAGGCTTCTCTTTCTGATGCAACTCAAAGTGGTGGGTAGGTCAGAAAGTTTTAGAAGCCCAGCAACTCAAGTTCCTACAAAAGTATTTTACACCCCAAAACTTCCATCTGAGTGGACAGCACCATCTAGATCCAATGCCACCTGCGTGACCACACAGGGCACAGCAAATAGACAAATTTGCAGCATTCCAGAGCGCTGCCATCTGTGTGTCCATCTCTGAACTACAACTGATTGTGGGCTAAAGCTGGTACAAAGAATCTGCTGTCTGAAACATTCTGAACATAAACTGTGCTCGGAACTTTAGGAAATTCAGTGTCCAAAAGTGATGCAAGACTACCCTTGGGCATTAGAGGACTAGAACATCTCTCTTACAAAGAGAGGCTGAGGGACTTGTGACTTTTTAGCCTAGAGAAGACTGAGGGGGGATCTTATCAATGCATGTAAGTACTTGAGAGGTGGGTCTCAGGAGGATGGGGTCAGCCTTTTTTCTATGGTGCCCAGTGATGGGATAAGAGGCGATGGGCATAAACTTGAAAATAGGAAATTCCACCTAAGCATGAGGAGGAACTTCCTTACTCTAAGGGTGTCAGGGCACTGGAACAGGCTGCCCAGAGAGGTTGTAGAGCCTCCATCTCAGAAGATACCAAAACCCAACTTGGATGAGATCCTGTGCAATGTGCTCTAGGTGATCCTGCTCTAGCTGGGGGAGTGGGGATCTGCAGAGGCCCCTTACAGCCCCTGTCATTCTGTGATTTCCAGTGGAAAAGATGGTATTGGTGTAAAAAGTCTGTATGACTTCTAAGATTTCAGCTACAGGTACACTAATTCATTTGGATCACACCTGGTCACCACCTCCAATATGGGATTAGCCAGCTATCTTGTTTTAAGTAGACTAGGAAAAGCATGTATTAACAGCCACTTCACTAGATCATTGGAGGCTGATAGTGGTTTTGGCTGTAGGTAACAGGAGCTGGGCCAGTTCTGGATCCCTAGAGCTAGATGGTTTCAGAAGAGATGTCTTCAGGCTGTTTGAGAATGTTCCTTAACCTAAATGCAAACAAAAAAATCCTAACAAACCACAGCTGCCTGAAAAGGACTTGAAAAATTTATCACTTATAAGTAATCCTACTAGCAAGAAAGAATGAAAACCTTGTTACATGATACTTCAAATTATGCTTGCCATAATCCAAAAAGATATAGTATTGCACAAAGTATGTATTTTAGCACATTATTGAAAGAAAGAATGACATCAAGTAATTGTAATAATTTAATATCTTAAGAGCTTGTTCTAGTGTATATGTGAGAGATGCTCAACTGTCTGCAAAGGCTCAAACATCACACAACTGTGACAGATGTGAGACACTTCTCTCTCCATGCAAATTCTTTGTTAGCTAATACAGGGTGAGCACACTACCCTAACTTTAGTATGGGCACTTGAAGGATTTCTCAGCTAACTACTTATTTCCACAGAATTTGTTATGGACTTACAACACTCAAATTCCCTCATACCCTGTAAAGTGACATAAGAGCAGTCAGTGAATTCAGAAGCTACTGTATGGGAAATTGTCAGGGCAGGATGCATTTATATGATTCTGAGGTTAAAAAAAACCCAAACAAACAAAAAACCCAAACAAACAAAAAAAGCCACTTCCCTAATCTTTTTTCTTTGCTAATATTGTTTCCCAGATTAAGGCAAATCTTTTTGCAGCATTATTTCCACAACTGCTTCTTCCTCTGTCAACTTCTCAAGTCAATTTCCTTGTTTCCCCAATACATCGATCTCTAATCTTCCAACTTTTATTACAGTTGGTACTCAACAATTAAAAAAGCTCAAAACACAAACTGTGCCTACAGAATTTTGGAATGAAGTAACTTACTTCCTCAAATTACTCTGTTTTGTACATTTACCTGTTCACTTATGATTCAGAAGACCAAGCATTGATGGAGAACAAGATAGCAGTTGAACGCTCAGAATGCAAACTCTGACCTAATAAATGGGTCCCACTGTACAAAGCAAGCTCTACTATAATTATGTCAAGTATCTGCCAGGTGTTGAGAAACACTGCTGATGTTGGGTTTCTGGAAGTTGCTTGGCACTTCCTGAATTGCATCTTCCATCTTAAAAAGACTGTACTGTCTTTTCATTAGCAAGGAGAGCAGACCAGGAAGCGGGTTTGCAGAGCAAAACTGCTGGTGCTAAGAACTACATCTGCACCTCCCAGACTAGTTTGAATTGGAAGGAAATCAATTAGGCTCTGCTCTTGCATGTGAATTAAGTATATGTGATCTAGGGGCTGTCAGGAGATCTGCTTCTTGGAACATTCATGATCCCACCTAGAATGCTAATGTATGTGTCCAGCTCTACAACCAACAAATTCCAGCGTCTTCTATCACTGCTTAGAGGACTAGGTCCCTTTTAGTAAACTCAACCATTTACCAGATAGGAAAACCACTAACCAGCTTCATATTGAAAAGGTGCTTCCTCCTTGAAAAGTTTCTTCCTCTGTTCATCAGCATGACGTTCTGTGGGAGACTCTATTGTTTTAGGAGAAAAGTTTAATGAACTACGTTGTTTAAGTATTCATATGTATATGTAGCAATACAGCCAACACAATGAAGAACTTAGATGTACTGTAAGGGTAATGCAACTGCAAAAATGTTCCTGTCTGACGTTACCCTGTGAAGTTAAGGATCCCAGTTATACTGTGGGATGCATCTGTCTATTCCCCCCTATTATCTAATTGGAATTTCCATATTCCCACTTGTTCCTAATGCCTTCAAGCCCTATTCTTGAGCACCTCCTAGTCACCAACTTGCTAAGCTCTGCTGGACTTGCTCCAGTGTAACAGTGACTTCCAGCACTGCGGGGTCCAAAAGTGGAAAGAGTACTCCACATTCAGTCTCACAAGAGCCTCACAGAGAGGAAGGATCACTTCCTGGAACTGCTGGCTACGCTCTAACATACAGTACAGGGAAAATCCTGACAAGCTGAAAGGTCTAGTTCTTATGGCCAGTTGATGCAGGATAGTGCCCTGGGAGAAGATTCAGGAGGCTAAAGGAACAGCTAGAAAAGCATTCTTTATCACCCCAAAGGAAGATAAAGTGAAATACAGACATCATTAAAGAATTAATACTAGCCATGTGTAACTATGAACACACAAGTCACAAAATCCGCAAATAACAAAATGCTGGACATTGGAACATTGAAAGCATCAGGTATTAAGAGACTTACCTTCCAGGTCTTCTTCAAAGACTTCCTCTATTATGACATCAGGGCTAGGTGGAGACTTGGGTAGAACAGGAATACTCTGATGACACATCATAGAAAATTTTTCTTGTACTTCAGTATTTTTCACTTTGTGAGCAGAGGGCTTGCTTTCAAGAACCTTTACTTTACTTGCTCTGGTAAGTGCTGGAAATACATTCTCCACAGATGACTGAGTAGCATAGCTCAGCTTTTCTTCTTTATCATCAAGGACTGGGTTGTGCTCTACATTACCTTCACTGTAATAGTTACTTGGAGGCAAATTAATATAATCCAGTCTGTTTTCAGAAAAACACACAAGTCAAAGCAGGTTTATTAAGAACATTATGTTAAAAACACCTCATAGGAGCTGGTTGAAATAAACCATGTTATGTTTTTGAATACCAAGACAATAAAAACAGTAACATAATCTCTGAAACCTGGTAAGGATTGGCACTGCAATGGCACATATTCTTGGTCACGGGTCAGCACAGAGCTACCCCTGCTTAAATGACCAGAGACCACAGGGGTGATCTCTTGTCAAAGACTGCAGGGAAAAATAATTAAAGGGGATTAATAAAATGAAGAAATTTTAATTTTCAAAAGTGATTTTTTTTCCTAGTTCATCTAAAGTTCCGGGGAACTACAGGCCTGTTAGCCTGACCTCGGTTCCAGGGAAGGTTATGGAACAGCTAGTCTTGATGGAGATCATGCGGCATGTGCGGGATGGCCAGGGGATCAGGCCTAGCCAGCATGGATTCATGAAGGGCAGGTCCTGTTTGACCAACCTGATCTCCTTCTATGATCTAGTGACCCATCTGCTGGATGAGGGAAAGGCTGTTGATGTGGTCTACCTAGACTTCAGCAAAGCCTTTGACACTGTCTCCCACGGTATTCTCCTGCAGAAACTGGCAGCCCGTGGCTTGGATGGGTACACCCTTGGCTGGGTAAGGAGCTGGCTGGAGGGCCGGGCTCAGAGAGTGGTAGTAAATGGAGTTAAATCCAGCTGGCGACCGGTCACAAGTGGTGTTCCCCAGGGGTCAGTGCTGGGGCCTGTCCTCTTCAATATCTTTATTGATGACCTGGATGAGGGCATTGAGTGCACCCTCAGTAAGTTTGCAGATGACACTAAATTGGCTGGGAGTGTGGATCTGCCTGGGGGTAGCGAGGCCCTACAGAGGGATCTGGACAGGCTGGAGAGCTGGGCTGTAGCCAATGGCATGAGGTTCAACAAGAGCAAATGCCGAGTCCTGCACTTTGGCCACAATAACCCCAGGCAGCGCTATAGGCTTGGGGCGGAGTGGCTGGAGGACTGTGTGGAGGAAATGGACCTGGGGGTACTGATTGATGCACGGCTGAACATGAGCCGACAGTGTGCGCAGGTGGCCAAGAAGGCCAACGGCATCCTGGCTTGCATCAAAAATAGTGTTACTAGTAGGAACAGGGAGGTAATTGTCCCCCTGTACTCAGCACTTGTGAGGCCGCATCTCGAGTACTGTGTCCAGTTTTGGGCCCCTCATTACAGGAAAGACATTGAGGCCCTGGAACGCGTTCAGAGGAGGGCTACTAAGCTGGTGAGGGGTCTGGAACACAGGCCTTACGAGGAGCGGCTGAGGGAGCTAGGATTGTTCAGCCTGGAGAAGAGGAGGCTCAGGGGAGACCTTATAGCTCTCTATAACTTCCTGAAGGGAGGTTGTAGTGAACTGGGGGCCGGCCTCTTCTCCCGTGTAGACAGTGACAGAACTAGAGGGAATGGTGTCAAGCTGCGCCAGGGGAGATTCAGGCTGGACATTAGGAAGCACTACTTCTCGGAAAGGGTAGTCAGGCACTGGAATGCACTGCCCAGGGAGGTGGTGGAGTCACGGACCCTGGGGGTGTTCAAGGAAAGACTAGATGTTGTATTGAGGGACATGGTTTAGTGGGAGCTAGTAGTAATAGGTGAATGGTTGGACTGGATGATCTTTTAGGTCTTTTCCAACCTCGATAATTCTGTGATTCTGTAAAGTAATTTTTTCTGGCATTTGACACAATCAGCACTTAGACTATGGAGTGGAAGTATATGAAGTTATCTTTGTATGCTGAAATCAAACTTCTCTATTATGTGTGCTAAGATGTGTAGACATGGAGCTTAGGGACCACATGAATTTGTGGTAGACCTGGCAGTGCTAGGTTAATGGTTGGACTCAATGATCTTAAAGGCCTTTTCCAAACTAAATGATTCTACAGTTTTATCATTAAATGCCAGTCAAAGCTTAAAAGTACATGTAATTAAAAAGTAACTGAAGTGATACACTGAAATATTGTTGGGAGAAACACAAGAAAACCTGGGATGTCAGAACTTAAACACTAACTGGATTAATTGGAATGCTGATTGAAATACCAGAATCTGACATTTTGCTTTGTTTCATTGTACTCTTAGAAACCCCTAAGCATATGCAGGTATTTCCATTTTAAAATTTAATCTCTAGTGAGTATTTAAACATTAGAAGAACAGGTTAATTTACTGTACCTATCCTTAAAAAAATACTTACTGCCCTGTTGTTCCCCATTCAATCTTGCCCACAGTTTTTAACAAAGGTGTAACCTCATCAGCGTTTAGGAAGAATCTCAAGAGAAGAGAAGGAACGTTAGAAAAGGCGACATGAATACCCAAGTCACTGAGAGATTGAGATGTACAGTATTTTTCAGCATAATATTCATGGAGGTGCAAAATAAGAGATTCATTACCTACTCCATTTTCATTCTTCCACTTCTATGAACAACCAAGCCAAGTGCAAGGTCCTGCACATGGGTCAGTGCAACCCCAAGAACAACTACAGTCTGAGTGGAGAATGGATTGAGAGGAGCCTTGAGGAGTACTTGAGGGTACTGGCTAATGGAAAGCTCAATATGAGCTGGCAGTGTGCACTCACAGCCCACAAGGCTAACCGTGTCTTGGGCTGCATCGAAAGCAGTGTGATTAGCCACACCAAGGGAGGAGATTCTGTCCCTCTGCTTTGTTTTCATGAGGCCCCACCTGGAAGCTATAAGGTGTCGAAAGGAAGTTTAAAAGTGGTAGAAGTTTGGCAAGAATTTTTTAAATGCATATCCATTTGTTTACATAGCTGCAAACTGTATGTGCTTTCTCCCTGTTGCCTCAGATGGCCTTTACTGTGTATTGCTAGTGATGAATTCATATTAATCTGAATTAGGGAGTTCTTCAGTAAAACGCAAGTGAAGCAGCTAGATTTCTGATGTTCAACCATTAGAAGAATAGCTTCTGTAGTTAAGATAACCAACACACCCATTTACCTCCCAATATACCTCCCACTCAGTCATTTTACCTTGGAAATCTTTTTTCCTTCAAAATATTCATTCCTGAGAGCTCAGCCTCAACTGGCAACTTTAAATTATAAATAACCTGAAGTTAAGAAATACAGTCTTAGATTCTATTATACAAAAAGCAGATTATACATGCACCTGTTATCTACAACATGACAAAGCTGGAATATGACATCTTTTAATTTTGCAGAAAAAACACCAGGAATTTCCTATTTAATATTTTCTTATTCTCAACTATGCCTTCTTACATTGCTAAGAGCTAAGGGGCAGGGATTTTGTAATGTTAGCCTGTCAACAGAAGCAAGCCTCAGATTTTCCACTTTGTATGAATAGCTATGGAGAAGGTGACTTCTAAGTAAGAAGGTAGACCTACAGGAAGTGCAGCAGTGGGTACTAGCTCCTGAAAGTCATACTGAACAAGATGAAGGCAAGAGCCAGAAAAAAGCAGGAGGGTTCAGACTTCTTTCCTGGGTCAGATCAGAAAGACCCTTTCTTTGTATGTGTAGTTACAAATAGATGCGAGGAACAGAACACGCTAACCTGAAAATCACACTACTTCAAAGAACGACAAGACCAGTTACTAATTATTTTTCTCAATACAGGACTACAAAGGCTCCAGATGAAATAGCTGGTAACAGAAGGAGCTATTTTATATACACCTCATTTTAAGTATAAAAACATGGAACTCTGCCACTGAATACAAACACATACACATATTGTACATACATAGACATGCATACACACTGCTGCAAGCATTAGGAAGACATTCAAGTAAGCGTTACACAAATGTATGACACAACAAGGTAATATTTACTCTGTGTACTGACCCTGATGTATCCTAGTGATTATAAACTTCATAACCTTCAAGAAGTTATTAAATCTTGAGTCATCCAGTAAGAAAGTCTGGAATAGGGAAGGCTTGAGACTTATAAAGTGCTGAAAACACTGCCCTTTCACTAGTCTGTACCACGTCACAGTTTTCCTTTCCATTTGTTATTTCAAGTAGCAAGCTCTGAGGCAAGAAAAATCTTTTTTGTTTCACATCAGTCACCAGACTCTAATTTATGACCAGGACCAAATATAAACTGTGTGCAGAGGTAGAGTAATAATACATTACCACAAAAATCTCAATGTTCTAGTCAGAAAACTGAGACAGATGACAGGAACTTTCAATCACAGTTTGAATGTATTCGTCAAGAAGAAATTAATTCACAGTGCAAGAATGTAACTACCTGAGTGATATCACAATAGGTTCTTACAGAAGGTGTCATTTTTAATGCCTTGGCAATCCCAATGGCACCCATCAAGCACTTTCTCTTCTCTTCAATGAGCTGCTTTGCTTTTGCAATACCAGCACTATAGCTGTTGATGCTTTTTTCTAATTCTGCACACAGACTCCTTTTCCTGTATCAGAAACATTACTTGTCAGAATTCAGTAAGCACTCAGCCATACAGACTCAAAGTTGAACTGTAACACAAAACTGACAGTTTCACCACAATACCATGGGAATATTTCTCAGAAAGAAATATAATTTTCCCTCAAACAGGGAAAAGCATGGAAAACCCAAATAAAAATGCAAGGAACCACAAAAGTTAAGAGGTCACACTGAAAAGCCACTTATTTAAAGTTGAAAGCACTCTTCCGTTCATGCCTCCTGATACCTCCATGCACATCCAACTGAAAACCTAACAGTTGGATTTTATAATTCAGCCTATTAAGGTATCAGAGGGCTTCTTCTGGAATCCTAACCTCTGACACACCCTCACGCTACTTAAATCTGAAGACAAGAGTATTTTTGAAAATGAAGTAGCAGTGTCCTTGGGCTTCTCTCAGATTGAGAATTTGCCAATTTTTTAAAAAGTCATTATTGCTATAAACTGATCATGCACTAAGGGCAGTATTGAAAAGCCTTTATAATTGAGCAATTTCAGAAAACTAACATTATTAAGATTCTTCCAAGTTTTTTCTGTTTTAAAGAGCAGAGGCTGCATATCCTAGTGTTTTCCAACCACGCAAGCCAGCTCCAAAAAGCCACTGTTAAAAGGCAAAAATAGCGCGCAACAATTAAAGCAGATATTATGAAATACTGTTACAAGGAAAATTAAAATTATTTAATATTCTGTCTAAATAAGCAACAACTTCCTGATAAAAACAACTCACACCCACCATCCTACAAACCAGATTATTACCTTGAGAGGAGAGAAGAAATAAGTTCATCAAATGTTCTCTCTGCAGTTTCTGCAGCTTTGTCTCCTTCCTGCTTCACTTTCAATTCCACGTATTTTAGCATCTAACGGAACGTGGAACAAACATGCACTCATTTTTTATTATTTCATTATTCTCACATTTTTAAAAAAATGCAGAACAGAAGCAATGAACACCAAGATACTGATCAATACTCCAGCAGAAAGAGTGATGCTAAACAACCTGAATGATACTTTAACCAATTATACCTCATTAATCCCTTTGTTTTCTCTAACTTCTAGTCAGCTCCACACTGTCTGGATCCTCATGTCAACTGAGGTCTTTAGGTCTATGAGGCAAGAAGCACATAGTTCTTGAGCCCACTGCCTCACTTTCCTTCTTGACATTC
This sequence comes from Zapornia atra, assembly GCA_013400835.1. Taxonomy (NCBI): domain Eukaryota; kingdom Metazoa; phylum Chordata; class Aves; order Gruiformes; family Rallidae; genus Zapornia; species Zapornia atra. Next base: position 1,777 of record VZTU01018692.1, on the reverse strand, counting down.
TAATATAGTTCCACACATGGATTTCTACTGGTTTTCTAAACTCATTTTGAGCACCAAGGAAAGAAAAATATTCTTCCCCAGGCTAAGCATCAGTTTTGTCACTATAGTTGCAGTTAATGAAGAAGCTATGGAAAAAAATCAGTGATGCAACATCGCTTTGGCAATTCTGGTTTTGTTGAAGGGCTGTTGGAAGACCACAGTTGTATGCATGCATTATTATATTAGAGCAGCTGAAATGGTAGGTTTTAGCAATATACTATTAGTATATAAAGTAGGTATTTAACATAACTGCTTAACTGACAGATCAGCCACTGTAACAAAACAAGCTAGAAAGGGAATGAAAAACAATCAATAAGGACACTTCATGCCACACTTAACAGAATGAATTTGCTTAAAGTTTTTTGATCATTCCATGCTTCTATGCCTTCGTATCACAGGATACGTGTAAAATGTAAACAAATGGCAAAAGACAGAACTGCAAGCTTTTCCACAGAACGCTTAATAGGAGTTACAGTTTTAATAAAATAATTATCATTGATGAAGTTCACAGGTTATTCATAGGTTTTAACTATTAAAACCTATTAACAGCATTATGCAGTATTTTAAATCATTCTTCTTATGTACTTTACAGAAAGATGCATTTGCTGGTTTATATAGTTTGGATACTGTTTGTTAAAATTACTACTTCTGTTGCCTAGATAATGTATTTTCCACCTTCAAATCCAGAAAGCAGCATGTGAAAACTATGAAGTTAGCATAGTTGCTAGAGCAAAACCAAATGCTGAATGGTATGCTGATCCAAGGAAACATAAGCTTAGTACTTGAAGACTGTCTTCTGCTAAATACACGGATTCACCTAGCAGCTTTAAATTATGCATAGGCTCATGTACTCGTTACAGTAAAGGCTAAGATTTAATACTTCATTATTTAAATTATCTACACTCACCTCATCTGCA
>VZTU01018691.1:21906-44528 GCA_013400835.1 Zapornia atra | reverse complement strand
CACGGCAGCGCTGGCAGCGGCTGGTCCTCCCGGTTTGACGTGTCTGGGCTTCTGAGGGCTCCGGGCTTGCGAGTGGTGTTTGCCCCGCTCCGGGGCGGCCGAGCGCCCGGCCCTGCGCTGCGTGCGGCCGCGGCCGGCCCGGCACCCCCCCACCTCGGGCTCCCACCTGTGCAACCAGCGCGTCCTTTTCCCGGCCCGGGGTCTCCCTCAAATCATGCGAGTGCGAGGGGTAGGAGCCGGGTGTTTACTTTGTGCCTCAGTGGGAACAAAGTTGACAGGGTTTGAAGTGAGAAGCAGCATCCTGAGGAAAAAAAAAAGCCCTGCAGGTTTTACAGAAGTGCGGGTTAGGAGTAATTCGGTGTTTTGGTAAGAAAGCACGCATTGATGCTGCCCGGCTGGCTCTGTGCAAGTTTTTTTGTACACAGGAATGCTCTGAGAAATAAACCAGAAAGACGGAGAAAAAAACCCCACCTTACTCTAAATAATTTGAACTAAACCTCATGTTTGCAAATAACAAGCCTGCAGGATTCAAATGAGGGGGGGGCTGTTAGGGATTTTGATTTACCAATGTTATGTTGCAGACTTATGAGATACCTGGGGTTTGTTCCCGGGACATTGCAGGTGTATTGCAAGGAATTACCCAAATTTGCTTTAGTTGAGGTGCAGGTATCTAAGATGGGCCGTGCCACCCTGTTCACAGCCCCTCAGCCTGCTCCCTGTTAAACGCATGGATAGCACAGCAGCTTCCACCAGCATATCACCCAACCTTTTACCTTGTGTTCAGTTTCCTAAAGCAGCCCTAACCCTGTACTTCCCATACTCCTTGCCTTCTTGCTTTTACAGCCTGGCCTCCAACCAGGGCACTTGTCTTCTCCCAGCTCTTACCAAGCCCTTTGCTTCCCTGGGCGAGCAGTTCTGCTTGCTCACCGCAGGCTGTATGTTGGTGGAGTAACTGTGGTTTCAAGAGCCTTCTCCAGGTCGCTTACTAGGGACTCATTAAAATGTACCAACCTGTTTGTGTGTCTCTGGTGTGAGTGGGATAAACCACCCTGCAAGCTGCATCTGGCCACGGGCTGCAAGTTGCACAGGCCCGTGCTTGAACAGTGGAGCTGCAGCCTTGACTGAGATCACTGGGGGGAAAATAAAGAGCTATTTTTAGCATAAACAGACATTATTTAAGTACCTTGCCTAAAATATTTGCATTTGTAGCACAAATACAAGGAATGCTTGTGTTGCATTCCTCCTTATCACTTGAATGAAAGTAGCTGCAAACAAATGCTGATGGGGAAGAATCAAAATAAGATGTTTTTTAAAACTTGTTATCCTTGTGTGCTACTTATGAATTACAGGGCAAAGGATTACCAAAAGATAGAACTGCATATCAGAATGTGTCACTTGAGTATATAAAAATCACTTTGGTGTCTTGGGAGTATTGCAAAGGCCAGAAAATATGTTATGTAGTGTTCTTAACTATAGAAATCAGCCAATACACAGGAGAAGTGTCTGATAAACTATGTTCTGGAGAACTATGCTGAGTGTGGGTTTTAGAAAGATTAAATCAAATGGTCAGTTTTCTGTTATACGAGGTGACTTGGGACTGGGACATCCTGGGGAGAAAGAAATAAATCTAACCAAATGGCACAGGTTGCACCCAGCAAAATACATCTGCATGAAGTTGGTGCTGCTAAGCCGGTGGGGTATCTGCACCATCTTCCTGGTCCTTCAGGTTGCAGGAGGACAGGGCAAGTGATGGCAGCTCTGTACATTCCTGAAGCATTTAAAGTCCTCCAAAAATGCAGTGCAGCAAGGAGACATTAATCAATGTTACCATCTCCTCCTCACCTCACCCTCCTACACCCAGGGCTTCTGCCACAACCACAGCTTTGTTCTCACCATCTCCCAGGTCTGAGATGTGCTCTTCAACCTTTTGTTGCCCTCTGGGTGCCGTCTCCTCTGTTCTCCCATTCAGCCTGGGGCTTCACTAGTCTTGCTGCCTAGTCAACAGGACTGGTGTGAAACACCCTATTACTGTGCCTAGCAGACACAAGTTACCTCTTTCTACAGTCACCTGGATATCTCTGTAGCATGTTTCCTGGTGGTCCCAGGTCTAGAGTTCAGTGGAGGGATACAGGCGTTGGCCTTGTGAAAGCCCAGATAATCTCTGGAATGATTCATTAGCACACATTCGATACTGAGCTAAAACAATGTATTCCTTCCAGACCTGAAATGTGCCTAGGAAACTAGGTAGGGGCATCCACCTCTCTTGTGCATCACATTGCAGCATTATATTTGCACTAGTATTAGCAGCTAAATGTGCTCTGTACTTTGCACAATGTCTCCCCAGGAAACTGGGAGCTGATTGTAATGAGCTTAAAAGAATAATTTGTGCAATCAACTCCATTTCATAACGGTAAATTTTGCCTGGGAAAAAAACAATCAACCAACCAACCAACCAACAAAACCAAACCTGCTCAGTTTTCAAAATTTTCACAGAGCTGAACTCATTTCTCTGCCATGAATGCTGCAATTGTGTGTCTCAGCCACTTTCCTGTTCACAGTTGGAGGAGGGCCTTGGCAACAGAACTGGTGCAGCTCTGTGCAGAGGGAACAGCAGGCCTAATGAATGCAAAGACTTCTGCACCCTTTAGCATCCCCAGGTGCATGTTACGCTTTTGAAGCAAGTCTAATTACCAAGTTTTAGTTTATAACATGAAAGAACCCAGAGCACACAAAATGCATTCCTTCTGAACGAACCTAAACCAGATATACGAGAAACACAGAAGTACAGCAAATACATTCAGCCCGTGGCATCATACTGGAACCAGTCCAGCATAAAACCTCTTGAAACCCTTACAACATGGGCATTGGATCTTCCTTAGGGCTACTTGTCTCACTTTACAAATCTATTTCTGTTTGTTTTACACGTTACTGGGGACTCAGAGAGTCAGTTTTACTTTTTCTGCTAGAAGACTCCCTGAGAACAGGTGGGGATGTGTCCATGAGCAGTTCAGATGCAACCCTGGGTATTGCTGCTGTGATAATTCTGCATCTTGCCTGTGGGGCAGGTGGGCAGGTAGTGATTTCAGGACTCTCTCATGCTGCGGGGGATTTGCTGCAACCATAGAGCTGAAGAAGCTTCTGCTCCTTGGATTTCTTGCTGTTCCCTAAGGTCCAGAGTGACACAGCCAAAATGCAGTTTTAGGGCTTGAGTCGTGTCATTCCTCCTTTCATGTCTCGGTTATCAGTGTTTTGCAGTTCTAGAGGAGCACCCATGGAAAGTGCACAGCTGCCTTTTTTTCTACCTGTTTGGGTTTCTGTCATAAACATGTGGCTCAGAGGAAGTCTGGTGATGGGTACAAATTAAAGCAGAATTTGGTTCTTTATTTTCATCCTCCTCTCACCCAGATGCAGTAACGGTGATGAGCTCATGTTGCCGTTGCCTCTTCTTGTCACTGTGCTTTTAGGATTTCCCTCACAAGTCTGCCTTGAATTAGCTTTTCTACAGTGCCTGTGTGCTGAGTTTTTCCAAGCCAAAGAACTTTGACACGTTATCCTCTTTGAGAGTAAAAGAGATCCAAGGATGAACTATAGAACAAGCCTTGGAAAACATGATTTTAGAAAGTCAGTGATAACATTAAAAATTAAAGTCTAAGATTTGGGGGTTGGACTCAATGATCTCTTGAGGTCCTTTCCAACCCCTACAATTCTGTGATTCCACATTTTCATTCATTTTGGTACATCCACAGTTTCTGTCTTCAAAGCTGTTTTTAGAGGTGTCATGGTTTTACCCCAGCTGAGAGCCAAGCACCACACAGTCGCTTGTTCTTTAAAAGGAAGGGGAGGGGGGAAGTTGAGGGAGGAAGGGGAAAGGGGAGGGAAAGGAAAAAAGAATAAAACCAAGAAACCAAAACCCTGCAGGTTGGGATAAGGATAGTTTACTAGAATAGCAGAAAGATAGATATAACAATGATAACAGGACTTTAGAGCAAAAATATATGAAAATATATGAAACACAATGCATAATACCCCCCATTGGCCAGTTCGGGTCACCTGTCCTGGCTGTGTCCCCTCCTTTCTCGTTAGTAGGGGAATATGAACAACTCAAAAAGTCCTTGATTGCTTGGCAACAACTAGAAACAGCAGGGTGCTATCAGCACTGCTTTCATCCTAACTCCCAAACACTGCATTCTATCCACTATTAGAAAAGAAATTAACTCCATCCTAGCCAAAACCAGGACAAGAGGGTAACTCCCTGTGCAGAGAAGGGCAGGTCAGTAAACGAGGTATATGTGATTTCATTTCAGCAAGGCTTCTGATGCTGTCCTACATTCTCATAAGTAGACAGAGGTAAGGAAGTTGTAATCAGCATAAAATGGAAATGCATTACTCCAAAGAGTAATTTTAAGTTATTTGTCAAAGTAGGAGGTTCTGTCAAATGGAATCCTGCCTACAGAGCTGTCCCTCTGCGTTGGCTCTGTTGCTGTTCAATACTTTGATTAATTAACAGAAGGCAGATTATTCTTGTAAAATTTTCATGTGACACTAAAGCACTTTGATGGATAGGCTTATGGTTTAAAATGTTCTTGAAAAAGGGATATAATGGCCAGAAATCAATAAGAGGAAACTCAGTAAACAAGGTACAATGCATAGGGGAAAGAAAATCAACATGTCAAACATAAAATAAGAGGCAACCGACTGCAAAAAAGATACCTGGGGATCAGTGTGTCAGCAGTGTTGTGGCTGTTGTAATAAAGAGAGAATAAAGCTCTTAAGCGTGAAAATGTCACAGGTATGTCAAAGGGTTGCACATACTGTTGTAGCTGATGTACTGATCAGGTATCAACTGGAATAACATGTCCTGCTTTCTTTGGCACTGGGTTTACACTCCACAAAATGGCATTAGGAATATTAAGAGGCTTAGAAAAGATGAACTGTGAGAAACAGACTGAGTACTGTGGGAACAAGAGCGTAGCAGCCAGTTAGTCTTCATGTGCTTTTAAAAAAAGACAATGCCCAAGTTTTGGCGGTGTGAAGAGAAATCTAAAGCCTTGTGTGATAAGGGTACCTAAGTGCTGGAACAGGTATAGGAAGGATTGTGCAATCGTTTTATCTGTCTTGAGAAATGGTTCGATTTCTCTCAGGGAGGATCTAAAATCTAGTGTTGAGTGCTAATTAAGGGTTCCTTACTCCTTTCTTAGCAAAGTTTTGGATAACATGTTCTATTTTAACCAGCCAACATTGGTCATTTATCACAAGCAATAGAAAACCAGTGGCTCAGTAGCTCATGGTAACTCGATCTGCTTTCTGAACATCTGCTAAATGTGATCCTGCATTAGGTGGACTAGAAGACCTCTCAAGTTACATCCCAGCCCTCATTTTGGTATGTTGGAGAAGCAAGATCAGACATAATGATGATCAAGTTTCCGGGCTGGATCGTTTCTCTCATACTGACTTATACCAAATGAGCAAAAGTGTGTTGAGTGTAATCTAGTGAATTACTTTCTGGAAGTTCAGGATCTTTCCAGTGCGGAAAAAACCAAGACTCTATTTCTGTTAAGTGTTTATGCATTACCTGTGTACCTATGAGATTTAGAAATGTAGTGGATTTTGCTCACATCAGCTGAATAGGAGTTTTGCTTTCAGGCCCAGTAGCACGAGTATTTTACACAATTTTAAAAATTCAGGTCAGGAGACTTTCATTTGCATGTTCTTCTATAGGTGATCCTGCCCCTCTACTCCTCTTGTGAGACCCTATCTGCTTCCAGCTCTGGGCTCCCCAATACAAGACATGGAGCTGTTGGAGTGGGTCCAGAGGAAGGCCACAAAGATGATCTGAGGGCCAGAGCACCTCTCCTGTGAAGGCAGGCTGAGAGGGCTGTGCTTGTTCAGCTGGTAGAAGGCTCTGGGGAGACTTTATGGCAGCCTTCCAATACCTACAAGGGGCCCTACAAGAAATCTGTAGAGGACCTGTTTGAAAGGGCAAGTAGTGATAGGTCAAGGGGTCATGGGTTTAAAGTAAAGAGGGTAGATTTACATTAGATATTAGGAAAAAATTTCTTCACTCTGAGGGTGGTGAGGCACTGGAACAGGTTTCTCAAATAAGTTGTGGATGCCCCCTCCTTGGAAGCATTCAAGGTTGCACTGGACAGGGCTTTGAGCAACCTGACCTAGTTGAAGATGTCCCTATTCCTTGCAGGGGGTTGGACTGGATGGCCTTTAAATGTCCCTTCCAACCCAAATTGTTCTATGATTGTGCCTGGGCAATTTGAATCATAGAGATCACTAAGTCCAACTGTAAACTGGTATATTATACAGTCTTTTTGAAGACGGTATTTTTATTTTTTTCCAAATTTTTAATTCCAAATATTATTTGAAAGCAGTTATCATTTTTATCTATTGTAGTTAGTTTTTTTTAAAACCACTTCAGTTTAATAAAGCTCTTGAACATTTGAGGCAATGAAAACTAACATCTTCCACCTTCCATAAGTGGTGAGTCAACAGCGACTGTTCTACAGATAAAATCTGGCAGTTTTTTTCATGTTACCTTGATGGATTGGGAGACTTGGGGTATAATTAAAAGTTGTTGAAAAACATGTGAAATAAACCAAGTCACTCATTACCTTCACATTTTCTGTCACTATGTGCAGTGTAGAGAGATGTGGGCCAACTGAACGACGTAATTCTGAAAGACCACCTTCATGTCACACCGTTTGTTATTCCTCATCCTGTTGTAATGGTGGCTGACTTAATGTAGCATTTCAAGAGCTCTGGAATCTTTATTTTCCTTCCATATATCATATGCTAATACACCAACAACATAAATCACATCATAGAGATGTTGCATTTGATATTACTTGCCGCAGGACTTTTTTCCCAATGATGGTGTAATTGGGTGTATTTTTGAGTGCCACATAACACCCATGAATGTACAAAAGTACATTAGACTCAGGACAAATATGCTGGATATAGAGAGTTGTGTGCCTTGTTGAGTCTCATAAAAGTGCACATGCCAAACATGTAATTGCTTTATCAAGAGATGTTCATGTTCTGAAATGCTTACTGGGTTTTTATGTGTAGGATAAGCATATATACATTTCTATGAATTCTTCTGTGTTTGCTTCTGTTTATTCATCTGTGTTTTAATAGAAGACTAATTGCAAGGATGTATCTGTGATTTGGATGTGGATTATTTGTTATAAATCTAGGGGAACCATTCTTAAAAGTGGTGTTTTGTAGAGGGAGGAGTTCGGGTTTTGAATCTTTCTATGAAGTTTCTCCTCTCTTATGCATCAGGATACTAGATCATACAACTGTTCAGTGTACGTGGTACAGAATCCCCTGTTTAGCATCCCTTAGGAAAATTGCAACCCACTTTTAATCTGTCTGCCCTTTGGGGCATACAGCAGTTCCTCTGGGTTCCCCGGAGATTTAGGTACACACGTTGGCAGAGGTCCATCTGTGTGGGAGTTTGGTCTACCAATTGATTTTTAAAGGGCTGTTGCCATCTCCAAAAACACGCATGTTTATACATGTACACAAAGAGATGTGGCACAAAGTCCTGCTGTCTTTTCCTTTACCATGTGTAGAAGACCAGTCTACACAAAAATAAAAACCCATAGAAATGAACTTCCTCACCATGTTAGGGCTTCTTTGAATAAGGAGGGTTATAAATCTTTTTGTGCAGTTCCTTGAGCATGTGCAGGTCTTGTTTTTTAGCAGAAGTTGTACTTTTTCCAGTCTGGGCCATCCTCTAGCTTTTTCTTTTTACAGCAACAACTGTGCATCTGCCTTCTGTTACCCCATTGCTCAATATTTAATTGTGTTTCTGTGTTCTTTTCCATCATTTTTACTTCATTGTTAAGTGTCTCAACATGTCCCACTAAACAAAGCATTTTCCTGAAGACAGATTAAGCAGCATCCTTAACATAATTACTGTTAATTGAAAAATGATCACTGTCTTCCAATGTTAGCCCCTCTCCCCCTCTCCCGGGTCTGAGTGCTTACAGTCATGTCAATAAAGAATCAGGTCTATCTAGTCTCATATAGTGAGTGAGAACCTCACTGTTGGGGCCAGCACATTATGACTTCTTGCTCCTAAATGTGCTTCTCTTTCCACTGTGCTATGGCTCTCATCGGTCCCACACTCCAAGCATAGCTAGCCAGCAGATCTGTGATCCATCAGCCCTTTACTCCTGGCAAATGGGGTTGTGCTAGGCAGGAAGCCGAACGTGAGCCCTGGCAATAAAGGAGGTCGACAGCATCCTGGGTTGTATTAACAGTAGCACAACCCATAATGTAAGGGGGAAATTATTATCCCACTGACAGAGGCTCAGCCACAGGCTCCCAGGGACCAGGGAGGGGACCCAACTGCTGCCCTCAGCACCCAGAAGCTTAAATTATCTATATAAATATGACATTTCTAGCAATACTGTGGCTGTATCCTTTGCTAGATACTCTTAGGGTGAGTCACAGCCCATCTGTGCCCCAGAGTTCCAACGTATGCAATGGGGATAATAAACCCTGTCCTGATTCATGAAGTTCTAGCAACTTTTAAGGAGCAGATGAATTAGATGATTTCGGGAATGTGAAGTGTTGCAAATTTGTTGCAACTAATACGAAACTAAAACCTGCAGAGTGATTTTGATGCCAACAATTCAAATGCAAACAATTCACGATAGTTTTACTCTGCATCTCTGAATGTGCGTGACTGTACTGCACAGCACTGTACTACCTGAAATAAGATCATTTAAATACAGGAAAGGAATAGTCTGCTGGCATAAGGACCAACTTGAGCTAAATGAACTCTCTCCCAGCAGTTAACGCAGCTACATTTCTTACAACTTGCTTTCTCTCACGACTCTGAAGTCTGTGTGGACATACTTTGTATTCTTCTTCTCATTCCAAAATTTTATCCTTTGGTTACCTCCACAGTGCATGGCTGGAGTGCACCAGGGAGCCCAGGGAAGATCCAGCTGACTGCTCTGATTAATGCTTACCTCACTCTCTGGTTCTTTTTTCTCTCCCAAAAGGTCTCTCCAACACAATAGCTAGCCTTTGTTTTGGAAATGGTCCATTCTGGAGGAATTATGCACCATTTTTTGGCTTTCACCATCCATCCTTCAGCTCTCTCTCAACACAGGCATTTGGGTCTTTGAACAAGCTCGACACACAACTCTCACTTCCATGCTCTGAAGGTGCTGGATTGCTGGGTTACAGTGTAGCCTCCAGATTGTTTTAGGTACTTTAAACTGAAACATACTGAATGTTAATAATGTATTAGGTGTGCGGGGCCAGATTTTGAGACCCATGACTCCTTCACCAAGTGCTGTGAGGTGTGGATGTGACCTGTTTGCAATAAGGGAGTTATTTCTAAGCTGTGTGGATGTGAGCCAGAAGGTACCGTTCATCTCGTGTTTGGCAGTGCAGTCCCTGGTCGCTGTGAGTGGTTTTGACCCACCGGTGGGTTTGCACTGCTCTGCTTCTCCAAAACAGCTGCCTGGCTTCTCTGGAGTTCATTTTTTGGTTCATTTGGTTCACTTTTTTTTCTCTCTTGTTTTTCCTCAATTACTTTTCTTTCCTTACTCTTGCCTTTCTTACCATTTATACCTTTCCCCCACCTTTACTTTAATCCTCTCATCTTTCCTCTTCCCTCTATCACAGCTGACTGGTACAGACTTGGCACTGTGCTGGGTCCCCTGGATGGAGGTGAAGATGCAGGAACACAGAGTAAAAGCACATGTCAATGTGTATGTGTGCACGTGTCAGCTGCCTGTATTCTTGTTTCTAGTTCTGCCAGAAACCATTATTAATGCAGGGAAGGAAAACAGGTGGCTTTCAAGGAGGCATCAGCTATTTAAAAAAACCCCAACAAACCAGCAGAAGCATTTCTAAACTTGGGTTTATGCTGGAGTTGATTAATGTAGTTTTCCCTATTCCTCACTACCTTCCATTCCTCATTTCCTTCCAACTATTACAGCTTCTTTTAAAAATAATTAACAGAAGCTTTCTGATTAATCCAAGTTCTTCTTCTTCATATAAGGACAATCAAGCCCCCTTTTCTAGTGCAGAAAGTGTTTGCTGGGGAGTGCTTAGCGCTTTTATCAGTCTTGCACTTAAAAACCTCCAACAGGCTTACCCTTCTCTTCTGTTATTTAATGTAAGTGCCCTGAAAAGGACAGGATGATGCAATAGCAAATCACAGTACTTCTTTTTTTTTTGCATCAGGTTCAGTGCACTCTCATATTCACATTCATTAATGGCAATGTGAGCTTGTTACTCAGTAATGTACTTTTTTGAGCAGCCATGAACATTAAGCATTTCATGGCCTTGAGGTTAGTAGCTACTTGGGAGCAAAGCAAAGCAGAGTGTTGAACTGCACAGCGGATTCTATCTGTCGAGTTTTATTTTTGCCATAGCAGAAAGCTAGCAGAATGCTTTTTCCATGAGTGTTTCCTTTGGTCTGGCTAAATCCGATTACTGGCGAGGGAAGGGCATGTTTCCGTTCTTCTGCACGACTGCTGAATGTTCCTTGCCTGCCCAGAGGACCACAGCTCAGCCACAGACATAGGAATGGACAGAATGAAGGGTGACAGGACTTGAAATGTCTTTAGGTGGCAGAAACTGGGTGTAATTCAACTTTTTAATAAGGACTGATTTGATTTTTGGTGCTAGACTTTGGAAACTGTCAAGCAAACAAAAAGCTGACTGTCTTTTGTTCATGTTTGCATTATAGAGATATTTTGGAAAACTACATGATCTCTTTTCTTTTCCATTTAAGAAAATATAGAAACCATATAATCCCTATATAATATCTTATCTTTTCTATGAAAGAAAATAATTTTAAATAAATGAGATTGGTTTTCCCTTTTTTCTCTTGGGACCAAGTAACAATTCTGATTGGTTTGTGAGTACTTTGGGTAGAAAGCCTAATTTAGCTGGGGTGGAAGGGAGGAGAAAGCCAAAGCAGGACCAGGAATGAAGATCAGATATTTTGACCTTTGTGCATTCTTACGCAGATACAGCAGAATTCACTGGATTTGCTGGTCAGCAAATTGTCACCTACATCACACAGTCTTTGATTAGCAGTTGAGGGAAGGAAATGGGCAATAGCTACAGAGAAACCTTGGGCAGATTTCTTATTACCCGGAATGCTAATGGATACTTTGGATTTTCTTCCTTTTCAGAAGGTTTTGGTAGTTCTCATGTGAATTAAGTATGAGCTGACTGTTCTGTTGGCATAGGTATTGTATGCTTGGTATTATTGCTGTTTGGCATAAATATAAGTAAATCCCACAGACAGCTTAGGCTGGGTTATTCACATGCAAGCTGGACCATCAAAAGATCAATCAATTTAATAGTCAATGTTCAAAAGATACAGTATAAAATACAGTATCTGGAGCTGCAGAGTAGTGAAAACTTTAGTTCCACCTGAGAGTTCGTTGTTTTTGAGGTGATGGAAGAATTTTGATACACATTCTGGCAGAAAAGCTGTTGATGACAGAATTGTCTCCTGTTTTAAATAATAATCAGTTCTGACATCCTCAGAAAGATTAGTTGAATTAGACTGTGCATGAGGTGTGCAGTGTCTTCTTTTGCCCTGTTGCGCTTGCCCACTGAAAGCTCTTAGCTCCGACCTGTGCAGGTTGTGTATGTGTAAAAGCTTGGAGAACGGGGGTGCTGAGCCTGTTGTTAATCTTGCCTGGTTTCAGTCACCTAGATGGTGCTGCTGACTTAAGACAAGTGTGTGGGCTCCTTTGATAATCAGTGGCTTGAAGCAGGTACCTCCAGAGTGCCATCGCATCCAAAGCGTCGTTGGCTATGCGAGGTTGGTAAATTAGCTGTAGAGAGAATTAGCTGTCAGCTGAGGTTGGGTGAAATGAAAGCCTCTCTGTCATCAGCTCTTCTGCACGTAAACTCCTTCAACAAATTGTGGTCTAACGCGTCTCTATCATGTGCCCATTGTCCACACATGATGTTTGGACAGCGCTGTATGGAGATGTGTGGGAATCTTTTTGTGAGTCGTTTGCATCATGCTAGCAACATCAGCCATATCACATATGTGCTTTCAGAGTCAAAGGATTTCTGAAAGCACTGCATGTGCCACCCCCGTGATGACTGACTGCTTCAACAGTGGACCCGCCAGGTCTCAAGTTGCGAGTGGTATTGCTAGTTAAGATTGTTCTTCTGCAGATTGATCTGAGTCCTGCAATCTCAAAGCAGAATAGAACTTGATACTGCCCTCTGAGGAGAAAAGAGGACAACGGCAATTTGGGGTAGGCTGGGGTTTCTGAAGTATTTTGTCTGCAAAAATGTACTTCTTGGCGCTTATAAAACACACAGAATATTTTTACAAACCTGTCCAATAGGTAAATTTCATTGTGGTAATGAGTTGTGCTGTTTTAGAGCTTATAACTACATTGCCTTACATTAATTAGCATAATGCAAATGCAACTGTTCTACTATGTCAAAACCTGTGTATCTCTGTGACATAATATTCCACTTAAGACCGTATTCCTTACGCACTGTCTATTCTACATGCTAGCAATGATCTGCTGCTCAAACTATGCATTACTGGCAGTGCAAATGAAGATATTAATTACAAAGTGCAGTAGAAATGCAGAGTCATATAGGGTAATTTGTAAAATTAATAAGAATTTAAAAGTAAAATGTGGCTACTGAGCTGCTTGCTATTTTACCAGCCTAAATCTCCCTGTTAGTACATGGAATTGCTAACAAGGCAATTCTAAGCCAGGCCAGCACTTTTAAATTATATGAAAACTGTATGAATGGTCATCAGAATACAATCAATTTCCACCAGTCACACTTGGAGGGGTGGTTGTTAGGTGCTGAAGGATATACAGTGATGGAGAAAGACGCATTGCTCAGCGCTTTGTTTAACATGTTGCTCTTTTCCTCACAGTACAGTGCTGTGGATACGAACCCTTTATCTATGTATATTATGCAGCCCATCTGGAACAAAATCATTAAGGTAAGAATTTTATTTAATTCTAATATGACATGATAATCTAAGAATTTGTTTTAAATACAGCATGTGTTTTCATTTCAAAATATGTCTTGATTAATAAAGCTGAAATTAAGACACCTGTGTGAAAGGATATATAGCTATATTTAAGATGAATGTGTTTGGATTTTGAGGAGGTCTTTTTAGGAAAAGGAAGGATTATTCGTTTCTTTCTGGTCACTGTACAAAAGGCATCCACTTCATTTTTAGGCCTTTCACTATTATATCTTCCATGAAACAGCTTTGCAGGCAGGGAAGGGTTTACTTAGTACCACTTATTTTTTGTGCAGCCTGTGCCGCCCAACAACAGCACGGCTTTCTCTCTGCGCTGCCCACGTGATCTTATGCAAGTGCTGTCTCATTTTCTCCCAAGGGTGCTTGCTTGGGGGAGGTAGGCATTTCTCTAGGAAGCTGAAAATGAGAGCGGTTACCATGATCACCGTAAGGACTGGAAGATGGCATCTCTTGCATGCATTATGATCTGCATTTCTTAAAAATAAACCCACTCACAAATAGTTTTGCTGTTATGGGCAAAAGAAGAAGAAGAAGAAGAAGAAAAGGCTGTATCTCAGTTGAATGGGAACTTTATTGATTTCCAAGGAAGCAATGACATCTGCGTTCCTTCTTTAGAGGAAATCTTTAGATTGGAGCAGACCTGAAAACAAACATTTATACAAACAAAAAAGGATGATGTGGTCAGAGTGCTGTTGGATCTGCCATCTTTGGGTTCTGTAATAAGAATATAATATATAATATGCTTGTTAAAGCTGGAAAAGACTAATCTCTTGTTCACAAACTCAGTGTAATTTTGTGAAAGTGTTTATATGACCTAACTTAAGACTTAAAAAGCAATCCCAACGTGGTATGAGAGAATAGCAAATCAAAGATGTGAAATTCAGTTCGGTAATTCAGTTCAGGGACTGTTTTCTTTCCCATCATAATATTGAGGAAAATGATGAAGCAGAACCACCACCCCCTCCCCCAGCACTCTGGACTCTGGCACAGGACATGAGCAAAGGCTTTACCATGCATTTCCACTTTGGTATAGGAGATCCATGGGTATTCATCTACTATCAAATTGAAGGGACAGTATTGCCAGTGAAAAACTTCCTTTGGAGTGAAGTTCTAATGGTTGCATGGTTTCCCTGTAGAAAAGCAACATTCTTGACTGAATTATTATTCATAAGGTGATAGTTCTTATAAAAAATGTGACCACTTCACATTTTTTAAGCCTCCTTGAATTTTAGGTGAGTATGATTTTGTTCACTACTTGCTTGAGGAGAACCCAAACCAGAGCACAGGATTGAAAACCTGTTTCAAAAGCTGGGAGATCTGAGTATAGAACTGAAAACCAGAGTGGGTGCTGCCTGTCCTCTGGCATTTGGTTTTGTCTGAACCCTGCAGATACAACAATGGATGTTCTGCTTCTCCTTCTGGTGCAAGAGCATTACAGGGTAATTCTCAGTGATGTATCACAAGGATTTAAAGGGACCTTATATTGCTCTCAGCTTGTGTAGAAGTAGTCCTTCTAATATTAAAAGATGCTGCCAGGCAAAGCCAGAGTCCTGCAGAGGAGCTGGGAACACACAGCTGCAGAGGGGAAAACTGTGGTGGGCACTGCAGTAGTCATCTGCGCTACTTCTAGAGATGAAAATGAGAATGGGGGTAGGGGGGATCAACAAATATATTGGCCAGAACTCAACTGCTTGTAAAATACTAGCAGGAACAGAAGTTGCTAGAATGGTTTTGTTCCTGGCTAGGTACTGAAACCAGGCGTGACAGTAACTGTTTCCCAAACTCAGTCCAAGAAAATTCTGCTTGTCTGTTCACCAAAAAAATGCTCTTTTTTTTCCCCCCCTCTCAAATTCTAAGGACAGTGGTATCATAATAAATGAGATCAAGTCTTAATGGTTAGGAGGAGAAGCTTCGAATACATTTACTTGTCATTGAATGTTTTTGTAGCTTGTGCCCATTGTAAGCATTGTAACTGTGCTGTGAGCATGCTCTAGGCTATAATAATCTGTGATCTAGAATATAATATTGGATTTACATTTTACAATCTATCATTTGTGTTTAAATAGAACAGTGCACTGCAATAGGGAGTTACAGTGAAGCTGGGACAATATTTTAAGAAGAAACGGTGCTTTTAATATGTTAATTCAAAATTGGGCAGTACAAGTGTGCTTCTTGGCCACTGGGAGAAGCAATTCCTCTCAGTTCAGAAACCCTAATGCATTTGTCTGCAGATAGGAATCTATTACCTTGTGTTTCTGCTGTTCTTCTGTTTTGTTTTCTGCTGAAAATAAACTTTCCATAGGACTATTTTTACCAGATTCTAGAAGAATTACAAAAACCCCCTAAGATTCACTGAACCAAGAAAAAAAAAATCAAATAAATGAGAACAGAGGGCTGGGAATTGGGTCTGGCCTTTCGTATGTTAGTGTAGTCCTAACTGCCACACAAGTATTCATTGGAAGGTATGTTTCTTATGACATCATTCATTGCAAGATGTATTTCCTGTGTTATGAGAAATTAAGAAGAGCCTGACATTAGAGAAGATGTGGGAATTTATGAGCAAGGTTGTTGACATACATAAGAACTGATAAGCACCATCATGTACTCTTTGACAAATAATGGGTAGTATTAAGTAGCTACAACATGAACTGAATTGTGCAGGACAATGAGAGGAAAAGGAAGAAATCCTGCTGGGATACACAGGTGTGTGCCAGCTTCACTGAAGTGAATTAACCCCCCTCTGTCACCTTTATGAACTTTGATTTTAACTCTAGAATTGGGCATGAATAGAATTTTAGTGGTCTGTCCCAGTTTCAGCTGGGATAGAGTCAATTTTCTTCTTAGTAGAAAGTATAGTGCTGAGGCTTAGATTCAGGATGAGAAAAACGTTGATAACACGCTGATGTTTTTGTTGTTGCTTAGGCAATGTTGACACCAAGTCAAGGACTTTTCAGCTTTTCCCACTGCCCTGCCAGTGAGTGGGCTGGGAGTACACAAGTGGCTGGGGCATGGCCAGGACAGCTGACCCCGACTGGCCAAAGGGTTATTCACAATCAGAATCGGAATCACAGAATGTTAGGGGCTGGAAGGGCCCTCAAAAGAACATCTAGTCCAACCCCCCTGCTAGAGCAGGATCACCTAGACTAAATCACACAGGAACACATCCAGGTGGGTTTTGAATGTCTCCAGCGAAGGAGACTCCACAACCTCTCTGGGCAGCCTGTCCCAGTGCTCTGTCACCCTCACAGTGAAAAAGTTCTTCCTTACATTCCCATGGAACTTCCTATGCTCCAGCTTGCACCCATTGCCACTTGTCCTATCACTGGCCATCACTGAGAAGAGCCTGGCTCCATCCTCCTGACACTCACCCTTTACATATTTATAAACATTAATAAGGTCACCCCTCAGTCTCCTCCAAGCTCAAGAGACCCAGCTCCTTCAGCCTTTCCTCATAAGATGTTCCACTCCCTCAGTCACCTTGGTGGCCCTATGCTGGACTCTTTCAAGGAGTTCTGTGTCCTTCTTGAACTGAGGGGCCAGAACTGGACACAATATTCCAGGTGCGGTCTCACCTAGGCAGAGTATAGGGGGAAGAGAACCTCTCTTGACCTACTAACCACACCCCTTCTAATACACCCCAGGATATCATTGGCCTCCTTAGCCATGAGGTCACATTGCTGGCTCATGGTCATCCTGCTGTCCGCCAGGACCCCCAGGTCCCTCTCACCTACGCTACTCTCCAACAGTCCATCCCCAACCTAGACAGGTACCTGGGGTTGTTCTTCCCCAGATGCAGGACCCTACACTTGCCCTTGTTGTATTTTGTTACATTTCTCCCTGCTCAAGTCTCCAGCCTCACTGGAGGTGAGTGTCCAGGCCTCACTGAATGGCAGCGCAGCCTTTTGGTGTGCCAGCCACTCCTCCCAGTTTTGTGCCATCAGCAAACTTTCTGACCGTGCACTCTGTTACCTCATCCAGGTTTTTGATGAATATGTTGAATAGCACAGGTATAAAACTGCCAGTCTCCTGCATTCATTTTGTTCAGGTTTTACACTTCTACCATGTCATGTTCAGTATGTAACTTGGGGGAATCTGGCCAGGGGTTTAGACTGTGGCTCAGGAACTAGCTGGGCATCCGTGGTCTGCGGGTGGTGAGCTGTGCATCTCTTGTTTTGTATATTCTTTTATCATCACTGTTATTGCTAACATCATTGGTGGCGGTCTCATTATATCATCTTCCTTTTTCATCACATTAAGCTGTCTCTATTTCAACCCACGAGTTTTACTTTTTTCCCCCTGTTTCTCTGCGGGGTGGGGGATGAGCAGACGGCTGCGTGGTTGTGTTAGCTGCCTGCTGGCTTAACCCACGACATGGTCTCCAGTGACTTTGTTAAGGAATATTCCAAGCCTGAGCAGAGCTTTCTGTAAATATGTCTACTTCACCATTTAGTTTCCAAATAGAGAGTTGGTATATTAAAACATTTGCTATTTGTATTAAAGCTTTTAGCATGAATGACTGTAGACCCAATAAAGCAGAAACCAGTTAGTATTTTGTGGATCCAAAAGTATTTTTAAAAGGTTCAAGCATATAGTGCTTTTTGCCTGAGAGTAGACATGACCCTCCCCAGTGGCACCTTCAGTTGTATTAATCACGTAGCACGTTGATGTACTAGACTTCTACTGCCTGTTAATTAGATAATAAAGATGGTCATGTATCCTTCTATAGGATGCTAGTAAAGTCAGGCTGGGTTTTTTTCCAACACGTGTAACAAATTAATCTTTAATACCCTGTCATTTTTTAATTGGGAAATAGGGTGATGATAGCATAATGCCAACCAAAAGAATGAGGGGCATTAAATGTAACAAAAGGGATTTTGCAACTGAAATGCTTTCCAAATATCTAACCAGATTAGGCTTGGTAAGGATCAAAAGAGTGTGCTTAGGGGTTTAACTGCAGGAAGGTCTATTTTCCTGAGGATAGATCTCCTCTAACTCTTTTTCATGGTGCGCCTACTAGCCAAAGGGATGGCAAGTATAACAACATCCTTTGATGGTTTCCTTCTTAAAATACATGATGTTAGCAAGAAAGTGAGTTAAAATAGTGTCTCTGCATTTGCACTGGGTAAGCATCTTACATTTCCTGTAATAATTTAATAATGACTTTGTGCTTATTTAGAATGATGAGCCTAATTAGCAAGCAGACATTTGTGGCGCCCCACTTCATTTAATAGTCAGTGATGATTATGATTTGCACAGGAGAAATCAGTCATTTTAAAACAATACATCGGGTGGCATCTGTATGTCCTGTATATCCTGTAAACAGGTCGCCCACAGGTTGTCTTGATGCATTATTTTGATCTATGCTTTAGATTAAAAGAGACCAATCTAGAATTTCTTCAGCGCCTGTCCTTATTTCCTGTAAGGTCACAGGCATCAGATAAATTCCACAGCAGGCGATTCATACCAAGCTTCCATCTCATGAGGTTTCTGCATCCCCAGGTAGCAAAGTCAGGGGCAGACATGCTGCTGTCATTGCACGCACAGCTGATGTAAGGTGAGGGGACCAGGCACTGAAGGGTTAGTTCCTTCCTAGGTGTTCTCCTGAAGGGGCTTCAGGGAGTGCTTGCTGGCACTTGCTCCTTAGGGATTTAGAGTTTTGAAGACTCAGAATGATAGAAACATTAATTTTTTTCATTGTAGCCGTTTGCCTTCCACGATGTATTTTAAATATGATAAGAACTGACATACAGTATATTAAAATTAGTGATAAAATCCTGGTTATAAGGAAAGCAACTATCAGAAGTAATACATTTTCCAATGTTATTGAAGAAAACATCTAAGAAATATACTGAAAAAATATACAGGAATTTCCCTCTGATTTTTGAAAGTTTACACTGTACACCGCACGTCAGTTGCACAACGTCTCCTGAATATTATTAATTGCTCTATAGAAGAAAAAGAGGATCTAGTCAAGACAATTAATCAGTCCAAGCTTTCACATTTCATATGCAAATTTTTCATGTGGTAATAGGATAGAGGAAATGTAAAGCTATATATAAATTAGCATGTATGCATCTTGTCCATCTAACCAGTCCAAAGAAATTAATAAACCATTTTATTTCTAAGCTGTTTTATGTATCTGAAATTATGTAACTTCTTTTCCTTTGATATTGTTTGGTGATACTTTGTAGCACCAAAGTGCTTTATGTACATTTTCAGTCCTTCCTCACTCCCAATGATTTGACCACAAGCCTCCCAATAGTTTTAGACTTAGAGTACATTGATTCTAGTGATAGTAGTGATTGATACCTATTATTTCTGCAAATAAGTTCTGTCTAAATAAATCACAAAGAATGCTGTGCACGCCGTTTCTGAAAATATTCTGGAGAAACTGTGTGGTTGGGAAGAGTGTTACCCAAAAGGATCCCTTTTGCAGTGCAGGAATGCCTGTAAAGCTGCAGAGGATGAATTACTGAGAGTGGTTGTTGGGACAAAGAATTGAGAGGCTTAGGTGAAGACAGGGAGTCCTTTCTGGCATGCTGCAACTCTTTTCACTGGAAGAGTTGTCAGGGCCTGGAACAGGCTGCCCAGGGAGCGGGTTGAGTCACCTCCCCTGGATGTGTTCTAAAAAAGGGTAGATGAGGTACTTAGGGATATGGTTTAGCTTAGGATGGGAACAGTTGGACTCGCTGATTAATTAAAAGTGTTTATCATTTATGTCTAAAGAAGGAAACCCTCTGGAAAGTTATTACCTGGAGAAGTAGGGAGCTGCTTGTACTCGGCATTGGTGAGGCCGCACCTCGAGTACCGTGTCCAGTTCTGGGCTCCTCACCATAAGAAGGACATTGAGGTCCTTGAGCGAGTCCAGAGAAGGGCAACCAGGCTGGGGAAGGGGCTGGAGGGAAAATCCTATGAGGAGCGGCTGAGGGAGGTGGGAATGTTTAGCCTGGAGAAGAGGAGGCTGAGGGGAGACCTTATCACCACCTACAACTACCTGAAGGGAGGTTGTGGAGAGGTGGGTGATGGTCTCTTCAGCCAGGTGACAGGAGACAGGACAAGGGGAAATGGCACAAAGCTGTGCCAGGGCAGGTCCAGATTAGATGTTAGGAAAAAATTTTCACTGAAAGAGTTGTCAGGGCCTGGAACAGGCTGCCCAGGGAGGGGGTTGAGTCACCTTCCCTGGATGTGTTCAAAAAAAGGGTAGATGAGGTACTTAGGGATATTGTTTAGCTTAGGATGGGAACAGTTGGACTCGATGATCTTAAAGGTCTTTTCCAACCTTGTGATTCTGCGATTCTGCGATTCTGCTTGTAACAGGGAGATCCTGTGGATCTAAAAAAACCAGTGCACTCAGTCTCTGATTTTGTTGCTGAAACTGAACACATTTTGGAAATGCCCTTGTTGCAGCGTGGGAATACATCGCTTCAAGCCCTGCCACGTGGACGCCCAGTTACCACACTGGGGTGCTGCAGCCTTCTCTCTGCCGTGAGACGCGCCGCTGCCAGCAGCTTTCCTTGGTGCCTGGGAAAACAAGGCTAATGCGCAGCACAGGGAAGAGCCACGTTTTAAAATGAGGTCTCTGCTGCAATCAGAAAGATCAGGCAAAAGGATTAGATTTTCAAATAAATTTCAGAAACGGAAAGTGTTCAAATTATTAAATGCTTTGAAAATAGGGAAATGTGCACAAATCTGACTGTTACCAATGTTGCATACAGGCTCCCCCTTTCCTGATTAAAACATACAGTATTTAATGACAAAAGGACTTGCAATTTGAAATATATTTTGTGCTTAGATTTATTTTTTTTCCTTTCTTATTTAACAGATAGTGCCTTTGTGGATTGCTCCCAACCTCTTAACATTCTCTGGATTTGTCATGATATTAGTTAATTATTTTCTAATATCTTTCTATGACTGGGACTACACTGCCTCAGGTAAATATCCTCACATTACAATATTTCACAGTTAGTGAGTTGCTTATGTCATACTACTGAATGATACAGAGAGGTATCAGATACTTGCTGCTTCTACTCGTTCCCTTAACAAGACTCCATGTGTCTATAGGAAGATCTGACCTCACACATGGCATTACAAATATAGATCATTTAATTGAAAAACCTTATTTCATTTCATCCTTAAATATGGCTTTCAGCACGTGCTGCATGAAGTCTACAGTGGTATCTTATTTTTTCAAAGGGTATGCCAGGATTTAAACACACAGTCAAAACCCACCCTAATGTTCTTAAAGTGTTTCTTAAAATTTTATTTGGTTTCATATTTCCCAATTGGTAAATCAGTGCCTGAATGAGTTAATTTTCCTTTTATTACTCCATACCCCCTCCATTCAGGGCTGCTTCTAGACAAAGAAGCAATCATTTTTAAACAAATGTCTCTAGAAATTATGACTTTCAAAGTCCAAGTCCATATTTACTGGACTTTGTAAAAAAGCTTTTTGGAGCTGATTGCTCCTGAGCTTAGGGCACATTCAGTTCTGGAATTCTCGGACCAGCTGTTGGAGCCTACAGTAAGTAGCAAGCATCTATCAGGAGATTAATATCTGCTAAAAAACTTTGCTTTTCTTCAAACTGGACAATTTAGAGAAAACTTGATGTGCTTTTTTTTTTTTTTTCCCTGAAACTATTATATTTGGGGTTGGTTTTTTTTTTTCTGCCTTTAGTTTCTCCTGCGTGTGGTTGGGTTCAGGAGACACCCTTTGGCATGAGCTGTTTCTACATTTATTACAACAGCTCTAGAGGAAGGGGTACTTGCTAGCAGTTTTAGTTCCAAAATAATCCTGTGCAAGCATTACATTTTCAGGGCCACAACATGTTACGTAGTTACCTGGTCACAAACTTGAACGTTTGAGTTTTTATCAGTGCAGCTGACAGACGTTCTGTAATAAAAGAGCATCCAGCACAGATCTTGTAATGGGATAATTTTGCCTGGACACATTCCCCGTAGGTACACACTGAACTTGAAGGCATTTGAAATGGTGATTAAATCAGTTGGAGCTGAGAGCTCCGCGTGCTGTTTGCAAGCCTCTTCATTTCGCACGAGGACGGTGTCCATCATTTCTCACTTGATTGAAAACGTTCGTGCAACCTAATGA
Organism: Zapornia atra; assembly: GCA_013400835.1. Lineage (NCBI taxonomy): Eukaryota > Metazoa > Chordata > Aves > Gruiformes > Rallidae > Zapornia > Zapornia atra. The sequence continues at coordinate 22,386 of VZTU01018691.1, read as the reverse complement.
GCCTTTTGAGTATCATGTATCAATCCCATACCTAGAATCAGAAATAAAAGACTTAATTTCCTGGACAGCTGGTTTTCATTCTACAGTTTGAAAATTTGCAGCTAGGAGTCAGGAATCGCCGCCTTTTCTGTCGGAGTGGCCAGATGAGGCACTGAGAGAGGCGGTGAGGCCAAAACAGTTAGGCACTGGCACCTCCCTGCTCAGCAGGGAGACCTCTGTGTGCAAGCACTCCCTGTGTTCCATGCCCAGTGCCAGAGACCTGGGTGCGCTTTGAGCTTTGAGTTGTTTAGTGCTGCTGTCCTCCTGATTGGATTGTGTTTAAGTTAAATAGAATGCTCTTTGGGAAAAGGATTGATTGCTTTAAAAGAGTAACAATAACCTTGGGTTATTGCTATCAGCAGGGCAATAACAAAACCCTGGGTTCTGTCCAATTCACCTTCCCTTCCCTTCCCTTCCCTTCCCTTCCCTTCCCTTCCCTTC
>VZTU01018691.1:0-21693 GCA_013400835.1 Zapornia atra | reverse complement strand
CCCGTTCTCTTTTCCTTTTTTTCCTCTTCCTTATTCCAAGATCAGATCTGTCCAATAGAAGTGCTATGCAGACCCCATGTTCACACCAGTTACAATGATCACCCTTGAAAACAACATTTGTTTGTCTTTAGATGCTATGTAACTAAGCTGTAGATGGACAGTCTTCCCATGGCCTGTGAAAATTTTTGCCTAGGTACTATCATTATTTTGAGAGATACTAGTGCCATTGCAGGACCAAAGGACCTCACCCTTATCTTCTCTCCTTTACGGTGGACACGCATCGAGCCTGCTCGTTGCTTCTCTGCTGGAGCTCACTGATGACTTCGGGCCAAACCCAACCATTTCCATACATTTGATGCAGTGGGCTAATCAGCGGCAGCTTGTTCATATGTATATGTGTATCTCCGTGGATTTCTTTGATGTTAACCACTGCCATGCTGACTCACCACCCACTTTATTTCAGGTACCAGTCCTGGACTTGTCCCCACCTGGGTGTGGCTGTTCAGTGCTTTTACCACCTTTTGTGCTTACGCTTTAGGTAAAGTACAATGAAATAATTAACACCTCTGACATGCCTTCTCATAGTTTTATCTGCTGATATTGAGATGAAAAGGCTCAGTAAATAAATTAGTGATCTCTCTCCAAAACAGTTCTCTGAAATTAAAAAAAAACCAATCCACCACACCAAAGCCCATCCATAAGACTTAAAACCCCCCAAAGAACAGCATTTTTAATTATATATTACTGGTTCTGTGACTGTAGCTCTTATCCCTCTCAAAAGTTCAAACTGGTTTAGAGGAACAATGAAATCATTACTTAGCAGCAGTCATTGCTGTTGCGTTTTATAAATATCTTTATCTACTCATGATGGCATTCTGAGAAGCTCCCTGACACCCACATTAGCAGAAGGTGCTTTCAAAGTCAGGGAAAAAGTCCAAAGCTGAGAAAAAGGAAAATGAGTGTAACATTGTGTTTTTGACTGTTAGGCGCTTCAGTGCTTATGATGTATGTCAGGAGGGATGGTATGGATGTGGTGACAGGCCCGAGCTTCTTAACAGAGACCAAGTATCATTTTTTTTCTGTTCTGTTGCTGGTTCTCTCCCTTAAGACCTACACCTCAGTTTCAGTTTCATATTCCATTTTTACTTTTTTCTATCATCCCATGGCTGTATTGTTAGGTACATTGCACCTTGCTGTGCAGTGGTGTGGACAAAGACCTGAAGTGACGCAGATCTGGGAGTGAGATCCACATTAGCATTTCAGCCTGGAGAAGAAAAGGCTGCGGGGGGACCTCATTGCAGCCTTCCAGTACCTGAAGGGAGCATACAAACAGGAGGGGAATCAACTTTTTAAAAGGGTAGACAATGGCAGGACAAGGGGGAATGGATTAAAACTAAAGGAAGGAAGGTTTAGATTAGATATTAGGGGGAAGTTTTTTACAGAAAGAGTGGTGAGGTGCTGGAACAGGCTGCCCAGAGAAGTAGTGGATGCCCCGTCCCTGGAAGTGTTCAAGGCCAGGTTGGATGGGGCCCTGGGCAACCTTGTGTAGTTCCAGGCCCGGAGGTTGGTCGCCCTGCCTGTGGCCGGGGGGTTGGAGCTCTATGATCCTTGGGGTCCCTTCCAACCCAGACCATTCTATGATTCTATGATTAGCATGACTTTTTTGGTTTTCTCTTCTAAAGTAAACTCATTCCAAACTACTCTCTCCACAGCATGGTGCAACAGAGGTAATCGGGGAGGGAAGGATGGGGGACACACACGATACACAGTCTCAAGGTAGTATATTTCATAGAATCATAGAATGTGTAAGGTTGGAAGGGACCTTTAGAGGTCATGTAGTCCACCCCCCTGCAGTAAGCAGGGACAACTTCACCAGATCAGGTTGCTCAGAGCCCCATCAAGCCTGACTTTGAATATCTCCAGGGATGGGGCCCCCACTACATCTCCGGGCAACCTGTTCCAGTGATGTACCACCCTCATAGTGAAGAACTTTTTCCTAATATCCAACCTAAATCTCCCCTTTTTGAGTTTAAAACCATTACCCCTTGTCCTACTGCTCCATGCCCTCGTGAACAGTTCTTCCCCAGCTATTTCCATGGACTGTACTGTGTTATGTAAATGTAAATGTACCTCCCCTTTGGAACTCTTCTAAGATCCTGCATTGCAGAGTGTAGCCAGGCATTTCTATGCCATACTTAAGATATCCAGGCTAGACATAAACATGTTCTAGATGTAGACTGCAGTGATGCACAAAAATGCTGCCTGTTTCTGGTATCAGGCCCGTGTATGTTAAGCCATCTTGATTAACCAAAGGGGTATCCCCTTGTGCAGACATCTCCCTCTGCATTGTAAGTGCCTTGGCATTTCTAGTCAAGTGATGAGTTTGTGCCAAAATTATTTTGTCCAGAATTTCTTCGTATTTGTACCATCAAAATCACTGGGACAACTGTCCCTTGAAGCTGACTTCCAGTCAGATTTCCCTAACAGCTCTATAATCATTAGCAGAAGCAGCAGTTTCTTTTTGTGAAAACCATTCTTTGTGTAATTGTATGGAATTTAATGAAGTGGCTGTTGTTTCATAAATAGAAATTACATACTGGAGCTGTTAGTCTATGACACCCCAGAAAGCTCATTGGAAATTCAGCTCCTGAAATTCTTAATGTAGTTGTTACTTGCCAGTGAAGCCTATAGTTCCTAATACTTGTAAGACAAGGAATATGATGTTGACAGTCAAAGCTATAATGAATTGATGTATATGTAGATTTTTATGTCTGCTGTCCAAGCCACTTCATGAAATATTTAGTCTCAGATTTAATTCTGCATGGCCAAAGTTTTCCCTTTGGAAGACTGCAAAGAGCCATAATAACTAACCAAATATGCAGCTTTAATCTCTCTCAGCTTCTTTTTAATGACACAGTTAGCCTCTCCAAATTCCCTAGCATGCTGCTCTTTTCCCCACCCCCTTTGTTAAGGTGGTTTGGTATCTTTTCCCTTTCTCTGTAATGGAGTGCTCTTTGCTGTTATTTTGAATTCTGCTATTTTAAAGTTATATAAACTTTAATAAAACTGAAGATTTACCAGCCTTTGTGAGACAAAATCATAATAGAAGAATTCTAAAACAATGAAAGTGGGGGACGACGTATATCCACTATCGAACATACTCCATCGTTTGCATGAATGATTTCAAACTGAAACCTAAACCAGAAAATATTTTCAGTCTCTTAAAAGGCTAGTGAAACCACATGGAAAATGTGGGTAAAGATTTGTGAAAATCCAATTTGACATGTGTGTTACACAGTTCCTGTTTTTAAATCCATGCCCATCGTAAGTGCTGTATTTCATGGCACCATTGTAAGCCTAACTCTTTGTAGTAAAACTAAAGTTCCTGCAAAATGAAACCCCACTCTTTAGTATCTAATGTGAATATTCTTTTGTGACAACCTAGAATAAGTTGTGAACAGAGAAATATGCTATTGTTCTCATTTTTAAAAAGCTATTACCTTTCTAACTGAATTCTCTCTGACATGGGGTAGATGATCTTCAAATGTAAAAGACGGTAAACCCTTTAGGGATGCTTACATACCTGTTGGCCAGTGAAGTTTCAGAAGCATCCTTTAACAGGCTAAAGAATTACTACATTTTTAGCCACACTATTCAAGTAACCTCAAGCTCATAGAGTTTTCTTTCTGCACATTTCAGTGCAATGCCAACAATTGACTGGTAATGATAATGGAGAGACAATGTGGCTTTAGAAGGGGGTGAGCCTTAGTTAAAGTCTTCTGTTGAGATCTTTAATTTTCAGAGTTGTGAGAACTCCCTCAAGAGATTTGTATTTGTGCAGAGGATATCTCACAGCTGGTTAGGTATTACCAGAGGGACATAGTCTAAAATCTGTTCAAAATGAAATCTCATGTTTTCCTGGTTTAGATCCCTGAACTATATTTACATTAAACAAAGCTCAGAGTCTTGCCAAATAATCTGGAGAAGTAAGTAGCATATGATCTATAGCAGCTGTGAAGTCTTTGGTCTCACTCTGCTGAGCTGTATCTCTAAGTCAGTTTTGGGTTACTAACGCTATTGATAGCTAATAATTGTTAGCTATAGTACCTGCCAAGTAACATTAGAAAGAAAAAAAATTCTCCATGTTATTTGGGGATTCAGGATAACAATAAGTAATCTGTAATGTCTGTTCTGTGTACTTGCTCCTATGAGTATACTTAAATTTAAGAAGAAAATGTTTCTCTTTCTCACCAGCGCAGTCTCAGAGAAGAGACCCCGGGTATGGTTTGACAGCACAACTAAGAAACATCACAGCTGCTAGACCCCCTTCCTCCTCCCTGCATTCATCATCCCTCCCTTGTGCCATCTCCCTTGCATTTTGCACCATTCACTACACCAGTTCTGTTCAGTGACCCAGAAGAAAATGTGTTGTTTGCTGACTCTCCACCAGCTGAGCAGGCTGTAGGTCCTCCCCTGTCAGGGAGCAGCAAACTCTCAGATTGACTCAAACCATATTGCCCAGCTGCATCCTCAGAGTGAGAGGCGGTACAGTGTTTGGGTGTCTTTCATATAAGTATTAAAGTGAGTTTCATATTAGTTCAAAATATGTTTGTATATATGTATATTAGTTCAAAATATAGTGTTTGTATTATAGTGGAACTCAAAATAGCAGCAAAGAGCACTCCATTGCACATTCAAATTCATATTACTTCAAATAAGTATTAAAAGTGATCAACACATAATGCACCTTAACAGTAAGGTGTTCTTGGAGTCATAGAATCATTTAGGTTGGGAAAGACCCATAAAAAAAAAGATTCATTGAGTGACTCAAGCACTTCCCTGGGCAACCTGGTCCAATGTTTGACAACGCTTTTGGTGAATAAATTCTTCCCACTATCCAATTTAAACCTCCCCTGGCACATCTTGGGGCCATTTCCTCTTGTCCCATCACTTGTTACTGGGGAGAAGAGACCAACCCCCACCTGGCTACAACCTCCTCTCAGGGAGTTGTAGAGAGCAATAAGGACTTCAGCCTCATTTTCTTCACACCAAACCACCCCAGTTCCCTCAGCCTCTCCACATAAGACTTGTGCTCTGGATCCTTCACCAGGTTCATTGCCCTTCTTTGGGCATGTTCCAGCACCTCAATGTCTGTCTTGTGGTGAGCACAGCACTCAAGGTGCAGCCTCACCAGTGCTGTGTACAGGGAACGATCCCTTCCCTAGACCTGCTGGCCACACTATTTCTGATACAGGCCAGGATGCTACTGGCCACCTTGGCCCCCTAGGCACACTGCTGGCTTTTGTATCCTAAGATTTCAACCAAGAGTGTTTTATGTAGGCATGCACACAAATAAATGCTCTGAAATTTGGTCCTTGAAGCTGCCGTGTAACTGCGAGTCCTTGAAGCATTTAGCATCAGGCCACGTAAATGCCTTAATGAGTCTGCCCCACAAGTGGTCTGAAGTCTCAGAGGGTCCACAACACCAGTGCATGGGCAAGAAGTCCTACAGACACTTTTCAGCACTTTGAGAAAGTGATTGCAGGGACTGACATAAAAATATTTAAAGACCTATGGGGACAAGTAATGATCATTGTCTTTCTAATGCTTATAAGGAAGGTGGCATTTAGTTTGAGCGCTGAGGTAAAGATAGAAAAATTACTTGATAACTGAAGCAAATATTTTATAGCCAGTCCTAACATTTTGATATTGAAGGGACTGTCATGCTGCAGTTTGCTGCCATCGGTGTATTTCTCCCTCTGTTACATAAGGCAGCAATGAAGCGTACGTGAAGAAACTTACTCTTTTTTTTGTGCTCTAATTCTTTATTTCTCTTCCTTTTCCAATCCTTCTAGACTCCATAGATGGGAAGCATGCTCGAAGGACTCAGTCCAGTACTCCTCTGGGAGAACTCTTTGACCACGGGCTGGATAGCTGGGCTACCTCCATTTTTGTGCTTTCTTTTTTTTCTGTCTGTTCCCGTGACAATGGGAAGACTGGAGTTTCTGTATATACAATGTATATATATTTAAGCATTGTCTTGTTTAACTTTATGTGTTCACACTGGGAGAAATATAACACAGGAGTTCTTTTTCTTCCTTGGGGATACGATATAAGCCAAGTGGTAAGTATTTATCATTCCTGGTTTGGTTTTGGTTATTTTTAACTATGTTTTCATAATATCACAGAAATAAAAAAATAGAGCTCAAGGCATATTTATTTGGCCAAGATTTTGAATATGAAATAACATAACCCTAGAAGTAATTCAGAAATATTTCCTGCACATATCTGTAAAGGAGGGATGCTCTAGAGCAAATTGTCAGCATCAGGCATTCGTTGCCTTGCAGTAAGAAAAGGGCTTGCAGCAAACCTTGCAGTCAGATAGTGCCCATGAGAATGGCATTTAACTGCATTTGATCTGTGGTATTAACAAAAATTATTATGCTATCTGAAGCCATAAGCAATTTTCCCTCCAGCACTGGGTTCTGAGGCATGATGTGAATTAGTCCAAGTAGTGCAGTAATTATACAGTTCCACAATACTAGACCTTCCTAATTCTACCACCTCTTATATCAAATGTGGATGTGGGAGTGGCATTGTACTTATACAGCAGCATTAATGATTGTCAAGGAAGTTTTACCCTTGAAAAAATGTTGAAGTTATACCTTTAGAGGTTTAAGGGCAACCAGGCTGGTGAAGGGGCTGGAGGGCAAATCCTATGAGGAGCGGCTGAGGGAGCTGCGGATGTTTAGCCTGGAGAAGAGGAGGCTGAGGGGAGACCTTATCACCACCTACAACTACCTGAAAGGAGGTCGTAGAGAGGTGGTCGATGGTCTCTTCAGCCAGGTGACAGGAGGTAGGACAAGGGGAAATGGCACAAAGCTGTGCCAGGGCAGGCTCAGATTAGATGTTAGGAAAAAAATTTTCACTGAAAGAGTTGTCAGGGCCTGGAACAGGCTGCCCAGGGAGGGGGTTGTCACCATCCCTGTATGTGTTTAAAAAAAAGGGTAGGTCAGGTACTTAGGGATATGGTCTAGCATAGGACAGGAACAGTTGGACTTGATGATCTTAAAGGTCTTTTCCGACCTTGTAATTCTGTGGTTCTGTGATTCCTCTCTGGGAATGGCATTCAGTAACGTGAATTACACATCAACCTCCAGCCAGTCCCCAGCTGAGTTCTTGACTGGCTTACAGCCCTACCTTGAGGTGGACCTCTTCCAAAAGCATGTCCGGAGTGCCATGGCGAGTGGTGGCCTCAGCTCAGTGCACAAATAAGTAGCAGCAGTAATAAGCTCGTTGCACTGCCAAAGGCCCAGCACTGGGACTAGCTGGGCTGGCTTATCTATTTCTTAGGCAAACCAGGTTCTTGCAGCCTGAAGAGAACAGTCGCAGTTTTCCGAGCTTCCTGTCACAGGCATGAGATGAAAGGTACAGCCAAATATACATAATTGAAAAGAAGTTTGACAAATATTCAAATATGTGTTTTAATGGAAATATAGTATTTGAATTAACGGCTGCAGATGTATTGCTGTAAACATAATCAGAATCCAGTGGTTTGAGAACAACTCAGAGATGGTGGTCCAGCTGTGGTGCATCTGTTTCATCCCCTAGAATATAGGTCCTGGGAGATGAATTTGGCTCAGGACTAAGACATTAGGCAGACAGCTGGTCTGCAAGTTTCAGCCATCCCTGTGTAAGGCGTCGTAGTGAAGTTCTTCCAGCCTGAGAGGACTAGCTATGTTCAAACCAATTTCACCTGTTGCTCAGATGATCACTGTAGATATACATGGGAATATTTAAAGCTCTTTCAGACTGCTACAGCATCTGGACTGTCTTAGTGGTTAAATATGGGAGTGGGTAGCATCTAGTGAAGCAGTACAATTAACTCTGTCGGTGCCTTTTAGTGACCTAGGCCTCTGTCACTGCATTCCTGCCTGGGAGATAATGGTAATGACATCTCCCTGCCTGACAGATTTGTGGTGAGGCTGAATTTCAGTAAAGTTTGTAAACTGCTTTGATGAACTTGGATGCAAGGTGCTAACAAGTGTTGTTTCCTGTTCCCTTCTGATGCTGAATTGCAGTCCTGCACGCTTGCTTTCTAGTAACTTCTGTGATGATGTGCCTGTTGTCAAAATGACAAGCATGTAAATGTAAGGAGTTTTTGATGCCAAATCATCAACAGCGGTCAAAGACTACTATTGAAATGCCTGTATGTCAGTTTTGCCATCTGTAAAAACTAGCTTTTGTAGTTGTGATTGCTGATGAGAAAGACAAGACAGGATTTGTGGATCAAGGTAGTATTTTTCCAGTAGTCCAAACTACATTTCACACACATCAGAATGTATGTAAGCTATTTTTTTCCAAGCTATCCCAGCTGGTCTAGTAAAAAGACCTTAATTTCCCTACCAACATTGCCTTGCTTTTGTTTTGTAAACCCATTCCACAAATTTTGCATGATGTGTGTGCTAATAAAGGTACCTCTTCATCTCTGGCTGCCTGGAGGAGAGGGTACCGAGGACATTACATTAGCGAATGGCTGAGGCTGAGTGAGAAAGGCAATGTTCCCCTTGCTGGGGCTTTTTTTCTCCACCACTTCTCCTTCCCAGCTGTTCTCCTAGTCTGGATCACTGCACAAATGTGACTCTCTGCTCTGTCTTCAGTAATTTCACTGACAGCATGATGCTATTGCATTGGCATGTCAGATATACAGGTGGTCTAGTCCCCAGCTTCTGCTTTGTGCTGTTTGATGGTAACCAGGAACTTGGGACTTTGTTATCACCACAAAGCTCGGGAAATACAGTAATTAGTATAAGTGTACAAATAGGCAACTGTTGGCCTTAATGAAAGCTTAACTGGAGTGTAGCTCCCAAGAGACCACTGCTGAGTCAGCTCCATGGTATATAAACACAGAGAGCCCAGCCCGCTCACTGGCTATGCATTAACCGTGCTGTAAAAAAGAGCTGCTCTTCCTCATGAAAAAGCACCTCGTTATAAATAGGAAAATTTGTGGGGCTTATGCAGATCACATCTTTCTGAGACTTGATGACTCATCAGAATTGGTAACCTAATTACACTAGCTGGGCTGTAATTGGCACTCCAATTAGCTTTGATTACAGCAGACAGCCATTTATAGGAAGCAGCGGTTTGTAAACTTGAAAAATGGCTGTAACGTGTCTGAGAGATGCTCGGCCAGAGGACTGAGGTTTGTGTGGATCCCGAATCAAGCTGCAGGCATCTACAGCAATGAAAACTCTTCCCCTCTCTCCTCCCTCCAGCACAAGAAGCTGTCTTGGGCTGACCCCTCTGCAGGCAGAAAAAGATGCAGGGGGTGAGAGAAACCCTCTTTACACAGTAGCATCTATGACAATGTCCATACACTTTGGAGTAAGCACACCTATTAGAAGCCCCAAAAGCTATGAGTTGAGGAGAAGGCTAAAAAATAAACCTTTGCTATGTTCTGTTAGAAATTCTCTTGGATACATCTTGTGAAAATGCTTTTATTTTTGTCACAAGCCCCGCCAAAGAAAGCTAATATCTGCAAATTAAGTTTCTTGGAGGGAAAAAAAAATTCCTAAGACATTAAAATTTCAGGATTTCTGCCACATGTTAAATTTCACAAACATCCTCCTGAGTTTTTAAAAATACCTCCTGAAAACTTCAGGATTCCCCTAATCCTGCTGTTGCTTTCCGTCAGCCACTGCAGTTGAGTTCATAGTAGGGGAACAAAATACTCATTTTTCCTTAATAAGATGCAGTAAGTGAAACCTCTCCTCACATCAGTGCTGCCTCTTGAGTGACAGGGAGGTACTCTTCGTATTCTTACACGAAAGTTTAAAAGTGAAAGAGCTGCATGAGAATCTGGAGAGACCCATATGATCCCACGCTTCTTGCCCTCATTCTCCCCAGCCAAGAGGGCAACCTCAAAAAAAAGGTGGTGTGAAAGGCCCTGCCCAAGCCCTGTAAGGAGGGGATGACCAGAAATCCTATGTACAGTCATGCCTGCCAGCATGAAAACCCGCACCAGGTTTTCAGTTTGAGAGGCTTCCCCAGTTGGTGCTGCCCCATGGCTTTGGCTGGTCCCACAAAGGCTCTCAGGAGCCCTCACTGCTTGCCTTGAAACTCTAAATACTACATGCTGCAGGTAGCCACTTAAACGCTGTAGAACTTACTTTTCTCCTTCCTTTCAGTCAAAACAGGGGAAAGAGGGTGTTTTTTTGAGAAGGAGTTTACAAAGGTTGTGCTGAAATATATGTCATATGGCTTTTTACTGGGAAGTACTGGGGTAGCCAGCATTTCAGGAACTGGCAGAGAAATCCCAAGCAATGCAAGTCCACATCACATCTTTTAAAGCTTCTATCTCTCTCCTAGGAGACCAAAAAAAGGTCTTTATTAAGAAGAAAAAAACAGATGCAACCGTGTTATTATTTGGTCCCATTACTGGCATTCAGATTTATTTTAAAAATTATTATTTTAGTTTTTAAAAAAAATCACTTCCAGAGTTTTTCTAAGAGAATTTAAAGTGGCTGTGGAAAGCATTAGCCTCTCTTGTAAAGAAATAGTGTTGATTATTCTTTAGTACCAAAGGTAGGAGCACACTGGAATTGTTGAGGTCAAAAGACCGATGGTGGTGCAGAAGGAGTGCTGGCCATGTCCTGGTGTCTGAGTCCAGCTGCCTCCTCACACAGCTGGAAACAGAGCTCAGGTCTCACTCACCCAATGGAAACCCCATAGTGTATCCACGTGACATTTAAACAGGGGAACCTGCGGCGCACAGGGGCTTTCTGTGTCGGATGGCTTTGTTCTTAACCGCTCAACTATATCGTACTCAAACCTTTCTACTCAAACCTTTCTTGGTTAATTAAAATTCCACGTGCCTTTAGCTGTTTACCTATCACATACTGCATGTCTAAATGATATATAAAAGATATATAAAAAGCTACTTTTATAAAAGGCTAATTTTCCCACCTTTATTTATTAAAAGAAAAAAATCCTGAGAAAAAGAATAAGATGGAAGAATTACACATCACACTAAAGCTAGCTCTGATTGAAAGGGCTTGTAGGAAATTGTCAGCTTTTACATTTTTAAGCAAGTGTTGCATTTATTTTCAGAGGAAAAAAGTAACCTTTCATTTAAAAATTACTTTGCTCTCTAGATGTTCAGTTTGAGCACAGCGTTAATGGAAAGTATTTCAACATATGAGCAATTGATACTGTTGGAATACGCTAGTGAAACTGAGTATTACAGTAAAATTAATGTCATTTTTGGTGGAATATCTTAAAAAAAATTAAAAGCCTAGCCAGTATATTAAACAAAATAAAATGAGAAAATGTTGGATTTTGTGTAGTACATGATACAGGATACCCAGTTAGCCTGTGTATAAAACAGAAATGGTAAATCATTAGGGAGAAAAAGAATGTGTGTACATACACACTTACTCTAGAACATTTTGGTCACAAAATGTATACCTGCAGTAGTGGAAGGACACGAAACAGTGATTTAAAAAAGATGTTTTAGAGAACAATTAAAAGGCTGGAAGCTAGGAGATTTTGAGGCATTACACACCCTTAGGATTATATAGAATTCTTCTGATGCCTCATTAAAGAAGCAATTTTCTGATTTTACAGGCAGAGAAAAGTGACTATGTTGCTGTGATTTACAAAACTGAGACAAGATAGGGAGCCACTGCTCAGAAGCCAGCTGCCAGCTGCCCTGCTTTCAAAGGGCCCACAAATTAACACCCTGTATTTCCAGATTTTTGCCTGCATTAAGTACCATTGCCTCCTCACAGATAAGGCCTTGGCAAGCCAAAAATTTGCCTGGTTGGACGCTGCAGTGAGTTGGAATCCAAGACTGTATACATCTGACACTCACTTGCTATACAATCCTTACTTCTGTTATTTAATTTGGACCCCTCATTTTACAGCACTTTGCAATTATTTGTGCTTGCTAAAGACTACATTTCCATCTGAAAAGTACTGAAGTCGATTGATGCCAGAGAGATGAGTAAAAAACCTGGCCACATTTTCTTAAGCAGAATTATTCTGTTGCTCTTAGGAGCGCTGTTTTTTAAATTTATTTATTTTATTTATTTTTTACTAGCAATGCCTTTAAAACCAGCTTATACAGTTGATTAACATACTTAGCTTTTGTCTAATAATTTTGATACTCTGCAATTTTTGCTGGTGTAGCTTAGCTCAAGGGACGCAGCCATTTTCTCATCCTTCCAGCTTTCTACAGGAGGCCTGTGAGACTGCTTTAGTGAAGACAAAGTAAAGAGGCCTTAAAAAAACCCAACACTCCAAAAATTGGAAGCCACAAAGTGTTTTTTCATAGACAACATCTGTTAAATGAGAGGCAGTCTCAACGTGTGAGTGCTGCATCACCAAATCTCAGGGCAGGGTATTCCCCTCTTGCACCGATGCTCCTGTTCCTCAAGGTGTGCTGACAACTGACAACAATACTCATGGCTGGACTGCCAAAAGCACTGACAGTAATCACAGATAATTCTGAAGTTCCTCTTTTATCACTCGCCAGAAAAGTCTGTTCAGGATTCAACCTGCGGGGGTAAACTGGGGCTCCATCAAAGCCAGTTGGAGTTTTGCCATCAACTTTGATGGGGCCAGGAGTCCATCCGTCACGTCTCATGGATAACTCCATGAGATTTCTTCAGAAAACCAAATGTGAGCTCTGATGTAGTCAGTTGTAATACCCATCTTACATGTCCTTAATTTAAACCAAAGTTTGACTTGCTGTCTCCAGGGGTCCGAGTTGTAACCCTGATACTAAAGCTTGCCCTTCTCCGGTGCTGATCGGTTGTGCTGCTTGTCCAGCCACCCAGTTCTGCAATGCCTTTGCTCAAGCAAAACTCTTTAAAAATTAGCTACTGAGAGGGCAGAAGTCTTCAGTTTAGATACAGAGAACTAAGTGAAATCAGAGAGAGCACTATTTAGGTGTGATGGGGAGTTTAATGGACATCAGTGACAAAATTAATGCTGACGAAGAGACTAGAAACTACCAGTTACGTCATTACTGAAACTGGTGGCACTACAGCATGTTAGCTGACTCTTGAGTCTTGTGCTTGAGTCCTTTCACTCCTAATGAAGTTTGACTGCTTGTTTCTTTTTGTGTCCTGTAATGATGTTATCTGACAAACAAACATCAGGGAAGACTTCAGCTCCCTCCCCTTCTTTTTGTTTCTTCACATTCAATTGAATTTTTTAATTAGTTTGGGAGAACTTAGATTATGTTTTTCCTCTCTCATTCTCAGATGATCAGTTCAGGGGTCTGAACTGCAAAAATAACTACTGCAAATAAATAAAAATGAAATTGCTAATTCTGAAGGCTGCATGTAAATACAAGAAAGTGCATTTGCAGTGGGGAGACCTGGCTTTAAGCAGGGATTTAGAAACTGGGTGTCTCGGGGAGGTATGTCAGCAACACCACGTGCCCATAGATGCACGCAAGAGCAGGGAAGTTGCTTGCTGACTGTATTTCATATGTTTTAAATCATTTTATTGGTGACCCAGGAAGCTGCTTCGCTGGATAGAAGTAATTATTTTGGGATGGCAGCATAAGATCCTGTAAAGTGGACACAGAAGGAAAAATAACAGATTTTTTTTCACTCTTGCATTTGTACTAAGATGATGATGATAAGCAAAATTCCTTGCCTTTAGAAGTAAGGCATTGAAATTACTGTCCTTTTTCTATAGGTATTAATTGCAGCATATCTGCTCACTGGTGCTGTTGGTGTGGAAGTCTGGCAGAAGCCTTTCCTGTTCGGTTATTACATCACAGATGCATTAGTAATCTTGCTGATAGGTAAGTGCCCAGATCCATGGAAAACTGTACTGGTTTACAATTATTTTGATGCCTTCATATCTCTTTTTCCTTTAGTAAATGTTGTGTAGTCCAAAAAAAAAAAACCAAACCCAAACCAACCAACATGTCTAGAGCTGATTGAAAGGGGAAATACCAGAACAGTTTAAAAAAGTGGGTAGTTTTTGAAACATTTTTCCTCCTGAATTACTATATCTGTTGCACACACATAATACAGAAAATGTTCCTTATCTGCACATGCAGTTGAGTGCTGCATGCTGGCTGACTGGCTGGCTCTCTGAGTGTGAGGAACTCTTCATGTCGCTCAGGTGGAATGTCACTTACATTTACACGTATTATAAGTTTGGTGTTTGGGCCTGCAGCACACTGTGCCCCACAACATTATGGTTAGAAGGAATGAAAGCATTATTTAAACAGTCTTAGGAGGCACAACTGTAAATCTGAGCCAGGTAGTTTCTAAGCTCTTTAGAATTTCCAAACAAAGTGATGCATTTGTGGCAGGGGGGCTGGAACTCAATGATCCTTGAGGTCCCTTCCAACCCAGACCATTCTATGATTCTGTGATTTTTCATGCCCAGCAATAGCCTTCTTGCTCACCATTTGGTACTGCCCATGTTGTTGGAAACAAGCATTGAACATTTTTCAGTGGTTATAGCTAGACTGAGAACAGGAGCAGTTACATTTTAATGAGTTAAGAAAGTGGTAGTTGTAGCTAAACATACGTGTATGTGAAATGGCCTCAATGTGCTACATGGAAGGTGAAGAAATTAGCATATAAATTGTAGGGTTATGAGCATACAAATGATGAGCAAAGGGCCCCCAAAAACGTGTTTGAGTCTAGACTTACATCCCAAGAACTGTCTTCAGTCCTTGAGCCAAACAAAGGGCTTGGATATAGGTGTTCACCTAACACTGCCCTTAACTAGGAGCTATCTGAGCATTCGGGGCCGGGGGAGGACACACACTTGAATCTACAGCCTTGACATGTGCTCTCACCATACATGGCTCTTTCCTGTGGAGAGGTGTTGAGCAGGGGCTGTCTCCAGCCTCTGCTGTGCTTCCCAGAATTCCTGGATTGGAAAGGACCCTGCGCTCAGGAAGTGCTTTCTATGAGCAGCGTGTACAAGGACATGGTTGTGACAGTCCTTTGTGCTTTACCCAGAGTATAGGACTGGCTGCGTGTGACAGAGGCTGTACAACCTTTTGTCAAGCCTCTTCTGGGCACTCTGAGGGGAAGAATGAAAGGAAGAGGGAAAAAATAGCAGTTACCTTTTCAGTAGGCAGCAAATTATTCACCTTGGCGGAGGTGTAGTTGTAAAATGTCCTCTCTGCGCTGGGGGGGTGACAAGTGATTTGTGCTCCCACAGCAGAACCACAGCTCCAGGGGAGATGGATGCTGGCTCTCCCAGGAGCAGCAGGTTAGCTCTGCCTTGGCATTACGTACTAGCAGGGGCTAGGCCATTGAACATGCTCGTTCTGTGCGATGTGTGTCGCTGCTTTAGTCCCTGTCACTGAGGCACGTGACAGCCCATTCAGTGGGTACACTGATGGCTTCCCTTGTGCTTGAGAAGCCACGGATGAAGGTTTAAATCAAACAGTTCAACGTAATAGGCAGGTGTATGTCAGTGTCATCAAACCTGCAGAAGCGAGTATCCTTTCTCATTCTCTACCAAAACCAGCTGCATGGCAAGGTCTGATGGACTGTTCCATTAGCATTAGAAAGAGATACTGCTCCTGCCTCATGTGGTACGCTTGCATGAATAGATTCATGAATAGATAGAACAGTGAATTGAGTAGTTCTTCCATCATTATCCCAAGCAAAGTAGGCATAAGTAAGATGGGTAAGAAGTTGGATATGAGGCAACAACGTGCATTTGCAGCCCAGGCAGCATCCTGGGTTGCATCAAAAGAAGTGTGGCCTGTAGATTGAGAGGCTTTTCTCCACCTCTACTCTGCTCTGCTCTCGTGAGACCTCACCAACAGTACTGCATCCAACTCTGGAGCCCTCAGCGCAAGAGAAAAATCTTGTAGTGCATGCAGAGGTGGGCCACAAGGATGATCAGGGGGCTGGAGCACCTCTCCTGTGAAGACAGGATGAGGGAGTTGGGCTTGTTCAGCCTGGAGAAGGGTCAGGAGAGACCTTATTGCAGCCTTCCAGTACCTGAAGGGGACCTACAAGAAAGCTGGGGAAGGACTGTTTTTAAAGGCATGTAGTAGTAGGATGAGGGGTGATGGTTTTAAACTAGAGCACAGTAGGTTTAGATTAGACATTAGGAAGAAGTTTTTCACTCTAAGCATGGTGAGGCACTGGCACAGGTTGCCCAGAGAGGCAGTGGAGGCCACATCCCTGGAGGCACTCAAGGTCAGGCTTGATGAAGCTCTGAGCAGTCTGATCTAGTTAAAGGTGTCCCTGATTACTGCAGGGGGGTTGGACTAAATGACCTTTAAAGGTCCCCTCCAACCTAATGCATTCTATGATTCTATTCTATTTTGTGATTCTAAGAACCAAAAGATTTCTTTAAAACCATTGTCTCTCGCACACTACCCACAATGCCTTTAACAGGGCAACTTTTGCAGCTTAATTATAGTTAAATATGAGTTTAAAGTATACAGGAAATGATCTTGGTTGACTCTGTAACAGAATTGATGCAGTTCTTAGTAAATCTCTTAAAAGCAGACACTAAATTTGAATAGTAAAAAAAAAGAATCCTTCCAGTGAGGATGGTGCCGATCCAGAAGGCACTGCCATTTCACCACGGGTTTGAATCTCAGCTCAGCAGCAGTGATACAGGTGGTTATCATGACACAACCTGTCTTCAGCGAACACAGATGTACACAGTTTTTAGCTTACAATAAATTGCAGGCCCCCACTGTGACTGCAGAAAAACCCCACATTGAGCAGCCAGGAAGATGTAGACATTATTGTCTCCCTTAGAGCCGCCACGGCAAATGTGTATCACTCAGCCAGCTCTGTTTGTATCAGCGAGCCTGCTCTCTGGCATGCTCAGTGAAATGCCTCAGTGGCCAGTTAAAAAAAACCCCTAAGGGATGTAGTGGGCCTCTGATGCTTTTTACGAGTTTGTTTCCCAGGATCCCGAGTGGAGCCATTAAACCCTAACTGCCTGTCCTTAACCATCTGATAGCATTTAGTAGTCGCTAGTGGTCCTTCTAACAGTGAACCTGGGGCTGCTCCATCAATACTTTGCAGAAGTAAAAGAAAGAAGTCGTTTCGTGCTTTTAGTGTTCCGTAGGCAACAGGAGTTCAGCTGCTGAGCCGGCGCTTCTTTGGGAACAGCTGGGCCTTCGCGGGTGCCTTCTGTAGTGGGAAGAAATCCAAATGAGATGCACAAGAGTAGAGGGTTTTTTATACATCTTCTCTGGAGTTTCTGGGGAGTTTAAAAAAAAAAAAAAAGTATATAGCCCACGTATAACCTAAGGATGAACTCTGCAAAAGCAGCTCCTCAGAGGAAGCTGTGGTATTGCCAGGTGACGCTCATTTGCTGAAGATAATGGAATTTTTATCAGGTGCCAGAACACACAAAGATATACATAAAAGTGCAGCTATACTAGTGTTTAGATTAGATGTTTTAGGAAAACCTCCCAAGACAGAGCTTCATGTATGTCCCTGGGAACCGTCTAGCATGCTGTGAACACCTGTAGGAAGGCCAAGTCTTGGGCTGCTAAACAGTGACCTTGGAGGACTCCCCTGTGAAGCAGAGAAACTTCTGCATAGGATTTTATGGGAATTTTTCAGCCAGTCAGTGAACAGAAACCCATAATTTTCACAGGCAGTGAACGCAATTCCATCTTGCAGCTCTAAAACACAGACCAAACAAATGAAGAAGGCCATTCTCCTGTTTCCAGACTGCCTTATCATGGCTTCTAGGCAGAAATGCCTTTTCTCTCCTAGCAAGAAGGCAGGAGGCTTTTCTAAAGCTATGTGCCTTTGTGCTCAGCGGGAACGAATCAACTTCTGCTCTCAGCAAGGCTCTTTGGGAATGTCACTCCAAAAGCACTATTGGGATTTAACCACAACTGTCCCATAGCTTTTTTTTGGCTAACTAGGGTCCCTTCAAAGGGCAGCACTGGGACTGAGAGCTATTATTTATTTTCACCCCTCCAGAATACCCTGACTGTCTAGCATTCCCTGTCACTGTGCTATCAGGTTGAGAGCCATATAAAATATTTTTTAAAAAGTCAGCTCCCCACACAGACCCTAGTACCACAAGTGATGCTATAGAAGATTTTGATGGATGGGTAAACATCAGCAATTCAAGGAGCACCATTTCTAATTGGTGATGGTTTCTGTCTCACATCACAATTAAATGAACTTTAATAGGTGCACATTTCAAACAAAGTATTTCCCATTCTTGGGACATTCATCCTTGCTCTCTCTGAGGTTGTTTTTGTAACGTCCAATAAAACTTGAGGTCAAGCTGCAATCCTCTCTTCACTGGGGACCTTTATGTTTCCTCTACCTGACTGTCCAGTTCCATGCAACTTACAGGAAATGTCTTCCCATCTGTTCAGAATTGAGCAGAGGGCTCAGAAGTTATGGTGGGAAGCACAAAACCAGGCAGAGTGTTATCACATCAGCTTCATTCCTCAGGAAGCCGTGTTGGAAATATTCTGCCCTGTATGCACAGAAAGCTTCCTGCTCTTCCTCAGTATTAAATACTACAATGAGAATAGGCTTTGTGGTTGAAGGGCCACTAGAGCATGGAGTGGATGTGTTGTACTTCATCAGCATGTGACATATGGGGCAGACAGTTCTGTAATCCAGACATGGTGGCACATTTGAGTCCACTCTCCCTGGTCAGTGGTGCCCAGATCTGGCTACTGAGGCCTTTGGCAAGGCTGAGACAAATTTTTACAGTACGGGTTTGAACGTGAGATGGGAATGGAGTACTAACATCTGTCAGAGATCTGAATCTTTCTTTTAGAGATGGGGCCAAAGCACGAAGAACTTTTTCCTATGAAGTGGATTGGATTGAGTTCTGTGCTGACCTTTGTAGACTGCATGTTCCTTGAGGTTCAGTCCTTCTCCGAGCTACTATAAAAGGGGGAAAAAACACATATATGAAAATGTAATAGCAGCAAAAAACTAATGCTGAGCCCAAGCCATGACATTAGAAGTGTGCCAAGTATTCAAATTCTGTCATAGTGGGAAAGCACAAGATACCCATCTAAAAAACTGCCTCGTCCTTAAACCATGTCCTGTATCCTGCCTATCAAAAGAGGACACAGAAGTCCATGCAGTGAGTAATTAAAAGGTCTGCCCTTTTCCACCAAATGTTTAGAAGGCCAGGATCAAACAGCCATGGGCTGACATCCACATTTCTTTAGTTAAGAACGGATGTTGAAATGCACACATAATTTTATTTGTTTGAATATCTCTGGAAGCCCTTATGACTAATCCTAAGCAGGACATTTATCTCCTATATATTCATTCAGTGTGTCTGTATCTCAGCAGGTGGGCAGATTTCTTTTGGACACAGCAATCTGAGCATGGTCTACAACCTCTGCCGCTGTGTGAGGCATCCTGCTCTCTCATACTGGTCTTGGGAAACTTGTGATCCTGGGAGCCTCCACAGCAAGATTTCAAGGGTTTTTTACAGCAACACAAAGCCCAATCACAATATCAACTTAAGGACATTTTTGACAGTGTAATAGAATTTTAACAGAATTTTTCTTTTTCTTATTTATTTCTAAATAGTTTCTTCTTATTTACTTCACAGAATCGTAGGGGTTGGAAGGGACCTCGAGAGATCATCAGGTCCAACCCCCAATAAATAGTAATAAGAAGTAATGCTTCTTATTACTTCTAGATAGCTTCTGCCTTGTTTGGATAAGTCATTCTGTAGTGATTTACTACAGTTCCCATTGCAAAGTGGCTGATGGACAGTGAAAGGATGAAACTTTAAGTGTCATCACTCCAACAGGCCTTGACTAGCCTTGTTTGAAAAGCGTGGTTAACATGAGTTGGCTTCTACACGTCTGTCACCAATTTAACATTTATTAAAGCATTGTTGTGACAGATTGTGTGAGACTTCATTGAAGCAAGGGGTGTGAAATACTCACCTGTCACTCGAGATATATATATAAGGAGCAGCTGAGTTTGTGTTTGGAGTAACTCACCCGGACCAGTCAGAACAATAACCCAGAAAACCAGAGTGCTGAAGTCCACAGGCAGAGAGGTGTCACGGGATGCTAATCACAAGTGGGAGTGGGTTCGGTGGTGTGAGCTGTGAGGAGTCATTTCATGGGTCATGGGAGCACCAGAAGAGAGTCAAACAAGGGAGCTAAAGGAGAGAAGGTTTAGATTAGATATTAGGGAGAAGTTCTTTACAGAGGGACTGGTGAGGTGCTGGAACAGGCTGCTTAGAGAGGTGGTGGATGCCCCATCCCTGGAGGTGTTCAAAGGCCAGGTTGGACGGGGCCCTGGGCAACCTTGTGTAGATCCAGGCCCGGAGGTTGGTGGCCCTGCCTGTGGCAGGGGAGTTGGAGCTCTATGATCCTTGGGGTCCCTTCCAACCCAGACCATTCTATGATTCTAAGGGAGCTCACCTGGCAGAGTCCTTCTGGAAGCCAGCCGGGGCTTTGCAAATAAAGGTACCACTTCTCTGGCTCTCAATTCTTGCCATGCCCAGAAACAGAGACGGATGTGGACATGCTGTGTGAATAGGACTACATCAAAGAAGCATCTACATCTGTAAACTAGTTTCTCAGTCTACAATAAATCCCTCCAAATGCTAATTGTTAGCCTACAGCTCAGCTCAAGAGAGATAAATGCCATGTGTACTTCCGTAGACACTGAAAACAAGCTGTAAAATCAACAAGGATGATAAACACATCCCTCTACAATTTTTAAACTCAAGGAGTACCTTAGATGCTAAATATCCAAAACGTAGATCAACTTTGTACATGAAGAAAGTGCTCATATTTGCACTGTGCTCATAAATCCCTGTAAAATAATTTCATACTGTGCAGATGGGTTTGGGTGTGTTTTTCATCGATCCTTAAATTACTTAATATGTTCAGATTTTACAGGCTCAATTAAGTCAAAAAATGACATACTCATTTTTTAAGGGTTTGGGTTTTTTTAAACTTAGTAAATGGTTCTAAATTTGCCATTTATATAATAATAAAACATAATTTTACAGTTAGTGGACAGCTCAATACGCAATTATCTGTTTGCATGATTTAAAAGAGTTGTCTTCTCAAGTCACACCTGAGAAAAATCACAATGGTCCATAAAAAGCTGCTGTTCTTGTTACAAGTGCTTCTAAACATTCACCTTCTCATGCAGCTTCCTTTCAGACACTGATCAGTGTACTAAACATACACTGTGTTAAGATATTTTCCTGTGTCTAGCTGCTCTAAATCTGGAATAGATTGGGGAAAAAAAAAAAGGTAGAAAAACAATTTAAAGATTTTTTTTTTAAAGCTAATATTGAGAAGGGAGAGTAGGAGGGTGTATGGAAAGGTACTTGCCTGACCAAATTCCTGCAATTTCCAGTGCAGTCTTCACCTAAAGAGACATCCTTGTATTGCACCAGCTTATTTTTGAAGTTTTAACTATCGGGAAGAGCCTATTCCTAACAAATAATATTTTGGTGCTTTTCTTAGTATGGCTCACTTGTTGGGAACATAGCAACAAATGTGATTTACCAGAGCAAAGGTGGGGAGTAGATGAACATCTCCCTTCAAAGGCACAAACAGGGCCTTCAACTGTATAACTAGTTGAAAAATAGCGGTTTAGGTGTGTTGGCTACCTATTTGGAATTGCTTTTTTTATTTAGTGGCATTTACAGTTCGTGAAGTTTGGTGGCTACTTGGTCAGGCCCCACCTGGAG
>VZTU01018689.1:0-39936 GCA_013400835.1 Zapornia atra | reverse complement strand
CTGCCATAAAATATTGTGTGGCCAGCACGAGCAAACATACTCTCTCAGAGAAGTAATATCTATTCAATGAAGTATTCCTGCTTCAAGTAGGTATGTCATTGTGTTAATCTTGGAATATTCCATAGCTGAAGTGTAGTGACATGTAAAGATCACGTCAACTTTTTTTTTCTTGATGCTTTACATTTTCTAGAAGTCAAATCTGATTTCATATTTATGCCTTGCTGAGAAATACTAAGCTTATTTGAATGGAATATGCTTAAGTCAAATATTGTTTTCATTTAATACAATGGGATATATAGAACCAATAGTTCATGTAGGGATCTTTCATTAGTCCTTTGACCTAAATGATTTTCACCCTTAATATTTTGCTGTCTGTGTACAGTTCCACTCCGCTCGGGCACTTGCAGCTCTTCCCTGTGAACTGGCAACAGAGCCTGTAGAATACAGTACAGAATTGAAGCAGTCCAGTGAGTTCATGATTGATACACAGAGGCTGCATTTCTCAATGAAATGTAAGAACCAGCTCGAAAGAGAGATAGGTGTGGGATTATAGGATTTTTCAGTATGGTGTGCATATATTCTTTCATCAGTGGAAAGGTTTGTTGTTATGATTAAATAAAGCTTTAAATTGGCATTGTGATATTTTGAAAACTTGTTCTTATTTCGTAAAATGCTTCTTTGAAACTGAGAGTAAAGAACCTTTCCAAGTTCTGGATATCTTAATATGGAATATTAAGTCTGTAGATTCTTAGGTGTCTGAGTCCATAAATGGGTTTTAAAATTCCAGATATCACTCTTTCTTTTAAATGGAATTATGATGATGCAGAAGCACAGTCGTGTCATTTGCGGTCTTCCCAGCCACTTTAATCTTTGTTAAATGTTACTTCCAAAAAAGCAATATTGTACAAATTTTCCAAATTTGTGGTAGCTGTGAGAGAAAAACACTTTCCATCTTTTTCTTGTTAAACAATTTTTACATTATTTTTAGGTTTCATGTAGCAAAGGATACAGTTGTTAAATCTGGTATGTCTAATCAGTAAGCACATGATTTACAAAGTACAAAAAAGTTTTAAAGAGTAAGTACATAAAATAAATAATATGGTTTTGTATTGTAGCTTTGACGGGAAAATATTTTGTTTGTGTTGATTTCTATAACCTAGGTGAAAGTCTGTGATTGTGGCATGGCATATTTAAGCAGGCCTGTTCTCTGACTCTGTGACAAGCAGCTCCTGTGGGCAGTACTAGGTCAGTTGTGTTTCCAGTCGCTGCGGTATCTTATGAGGAAAATAAGGATGTAGAAAATCACATCCTCCATCCAGTCTGACATGTCTGACATGTTGCAAAAGGGGGATGCTCCTCTGCCATGCACCCCTTTTCGTTGCTGCACCCCTCTCATCTGCCAGTCTAGGTTTCCTCATTTTTCTTGCAAGTTCCACTTGCTGTCCTTTTTTCTTCAGCATTCTTACACCCAACACATGCATTTGGCTGACAGTGGTACTTAGAATAGGAAGCTGCCCTGTGGCTGTTTGTAACTATGATTTCCAGCGTGCTTACCAGGCATGATTAAGCAATCAGTAAAACTTCACAAAGAGAAAAAAGCATAAACCTCCGAGTGTATGCAGTGAGTTTTGATACATGACAATAGGAAGCATTTAATTTTAAAGCTTTTCTGGAGAGCAGTTCCAGAGAACAGACCTTTCAGACTTTGGAAATGCAGAGGCTGCTTCTCCAAGTTTATCTTGTAATGTGATAACTTCACCTGTCAAACTTTTTGTCTTTCCTGCAGTAAGCCAAAAGGTATTGAAAGGCAGAATGAACTCTATTATTAAGCTGAAGTATATAAACCTTGGATTGTGAATGGGGGTGATTCTGTGAGCTCCTGACCTGTACTGGCCCCGGAGGTGATAGCTGATGCAGGCTGTGGTATAGGTTCAGGACTGAGCTAGCCTGCTAACAGCAGAGGGACCCAAGCTTCCTCTGTCTGCCTTGCAAGGGAAAGCAAGCTCTTCGTGCCTGAAAGGGGGATACCTGCATTTTGTCCGGGTGTGTGTTTATGCTTATGGGGGATTTTTAGGTTTCTAATATATAATTACCTAATTCTAGGAATTGCCAGTATTAATAATGGTTCTTCTTATTACTGTTATGGCTAAGAAAATTATGTAATTATAAATTCTCTTTTTTGTATATCTTGTTATAAGCTTGCATCGTCTGAAGCTTGTAGTAATGTTCTGAAAGATCTCAGACAAAAATACGATTTGTGGCTCCATCACTTTTATTTCATCCCTCTTCATAATCATTTTACATAGAGGAGGATCATGTAGCCGCCTTCAAAACTGCAGTATCTGCTTAGGAACAATCTTGATCCATCAGAAAAAAAATTGGCCTTTTTGCTTCATGACACATCACCAGTTCTTTTGAATCTTTTTTTAAATCTTGAAAGCTCTGTCTTACAAAGAGGAGTCTAGTGGTCATTTTACATGAAGTGAGTTTGTTCTCATGCTCCCACTGTTAATCTGAGCTCAGGATAAACAGGTGGGTGAGAAACTGCATTGTTTACCCACTGTCAGGTGCTGTTACATTGGCCTACAGCCTTGAGTTTTCTGGTCCATGCTAATATTCTGTAGCAACTGACAGTCTTGTACTAAAGGCACTAGATGTCAAAGGTTTAACTTCTGAACTTAATTCACTCTGGCTATGCTTGTCTCTTTTTCATCTTTGCATTGGTTTATAATTCTTTTTTCTTGCACTGTCATGTTTGTATTTAAAGTGTAAATCCTTCAAGTATCATCATGCACATGGATTCTTCTGGTCCCTCTTTCTGTGATGACACAAAACAAGAATTACCCTCGGACTGCGTACGGGTTCCTCGACTGGCTGGTGGAGGAATGCTTTTAATGCTTAAAAGCATTTCTTAGTGTTGGTACCGAAGTAAATAAGGATGAGAAGAAAATTAAATTAAATCACAGCAGTAACTACAAGGTCTCAATTGTGACCTTTGTTAGGGAAATATGAGGCCCTGGGAAGTTGCCTAATGTAAGAAAAGAGGAAACATAGGAAAAGGGGAAGACCTAATCCTGTACCATGGATTTAGTAAGAAGTAATACTCAGTTGCAGTGACTGACTAGCTATGAGTCCCCAGAATTAAGATTGAGGAATGCAATAGTGTAAGAGCATTTAAACTCTGAACAGCTCGTACTGTATCTGCACCAGCTTTCTCATTGACTTCCTTGAGTGACTCTGAAAGAAAGGAAATTCAAATAGTAATACAAACCTTTCCAGCTTGGGAAAGGTGGAAACTCTGATTTCAGTGTTCAAAACTACTCCGGCACTGGCTAACATCTCAAAATAGCAATAGTTTTTAAGTTTTATACTTAACTGTTTGAATTTGTGTTTAAAGTGCAGTAAAATTTGAAATAAAGAAGACTGTAGTGCATCTGTGTTAATGTGCAGCTGCAGAGTTTGCAGTCCTTGACCTGACACATTATGGTTTGTTCTTTCTGAAACAGTAGCATTGCAGTGATGGTGCTATAGGATGAATGGTTTACAAGCCGCTGAGTAGTAAGGCAGCATGGTGTTACAATCATGTTCTTTATATGCAGAGAAGAAAACCACATTTTTTTATACAGAGCCAAGAATTTATTCTTCATATAACTGATATCTTAGGAGTGTGGATGATGATGATGTTTACTGCTAGTCCAGATTTAACTTTTAAAGAGTAATATTGCCGTTGAGACTTCCATGCACTCACTTGTTCCTCCCCAGTTCCTGTGGTTCTGCCCATGCTGCCATGCCTGAGGGGTCTACAGGCTGGCAGCAGACCTTGGCTACTGGTAGGGAGGGTATTAATATGATGGTCATGCTGGTGGTTTCTTTACCCCAGAATCCACTTCAGATCAATTCTGTGTGCTGGGTAGCACACTTAATATACCTTTGCTGTTTCTTCACCAGTCTGCATCTTCATACTACATCCAAATTACCTTACGTGGTACCTTTTATGTACATAAGATAAAGTTTCTTTGTTCTGTTTGTGACCCTTAAAACCATTCCCATCCAGTCCACATTTCTCTTAACAGGCCCCTGGGAAGCTGCTCATAGCTGTTGTGTAGCTGCAGTACCCACTCAGTGCTCCATCTCCTGTGGTCCCGTGCCTGCACTCCTCCCTGTTGTGTCCTGAGGCTCCCTTTCTGAAGGCCTCTACTATCTTTAGCAGGCCTGTATTTCTTCACACTGCATCGTTATATTAGAGATGCAAATTTCTCATTCTACATGGAATCACAGGTCTCAGTGGTTGTACTGTACAAAGATAACAAAAGTAAAACAAATTAGCCACAGGCATCTGGTCAGTTAGTGGAATTGCTGTGACAGCTAAACCAAGTAAAACCACACAGCAGGCAGAGAGAGGGAGGTTCAGCCAGAGTAAGCGCAGCCAGCCTCAGGCCTCGGGCACCGCAAGTTCCCTACAAAGCTTGCGGCTGCTCCTAGCAGCAGCAGCGCTGCGTTACTGGGCTATGAAGTTAAAAGTAGGAAGCAGTATCTTTTTTTTTAACTAGCTGATAGAATGAGGGGAGAAACTTCGGGAGTGAGAAGCTTCTAAGCCAAAGCTTGTCTATCTGCTTGTGTTGTGGTTGAAACGGCTGTTAATACATGGTGGCTTTTCTAATCAGTAGATGCATTCTGTCACTGATTGTGAACTAGATTAGCAAGAAGATATTAAGAATGGTGGATTCATGCCCAAATCCCTGACTTACCTATTTTAAGTTGCATTTGTGGTTGTGGTTCCTGTGAAGTGGTTTCTGAGGGAAACAGCACATGAAAGCTACCATTTTCTGGGGTGCATCTGGAGTTCCTGTTGCAAGCCTTTAAAACCCAACCCTTTAGAGTTTAATTACTTATAGCTGCAGTCTTTTAATGTTATTTGTGATTACAGCTTTTGAGAATGTTGTCTGACCTGATCTCTTCAACTGTTTGACACGTCTTACACAGTTTGGACTTAATAACAACCAGTGGGATAAAAAGCCTTGCATATTTGCCAGGGATTTGTCAAGAAGAAACTCTGCTTGCCATGTGTCATGGATTGTGTTGTAAATGACTTAACACTTCATTCATAGGCTGGAAAAGAGGGAATATTACTCAGGGAACTACTGGATAAATACAGCATATCAGGATTGTCTCAGTGTGTCTGTATATACTGTAATATTTTCTTATAATAATCTTGAAGCTAGGATGCTAGAGCCTAGAACTGAAAATAGCTGGCTGCACTGTGAATATATCCTTCACTTAAGTGAAAGACATATGAATAAGATACTTGTCTGTAAGATAATTTCAGAATATACAGATACTATAGAATAATATCAGCATAGCAGACGTTCATGAGCATTAAGTGCCTATCTTGCAAAAGGGGATCATATGCTTCTTCATGTGTCAGGCCACCTTTGGTGGTTAGTATGCTCAGAAGAGGCAATGGTTGTCACTGACACTTTTGTGCTTTTCCAGCATCCTTGGTAATGCATCTCTTTTCTGAAGAGACACCCACAAAATCTCCAAATGCAGCCACTTCCACCTGAAATAGTAATGTACTGGTAGTGCTGCAACCCTAAGGATCAACAGCTGGGGTAATGTGCTATGCCACAGATAAGATCCTAATCTGTCCTCACAGGCATTGTATCTTGCCGGACAAAAGGAACACAGGAGAGAAACTAAGCCCAGTGAAGTGGGTTATGTATTTTATTGTTGACTGCCTGCCAAAAAAGTGGGTTTTCTAATAAATAGCCTACAGATCACTGCTGCTGTTCCAAAGTTGTATTGATTGCAATTCCAAGAAAACATTGATGAACAGCCTAGAACTACAGAAATACTCTTGATGTTTTTTTTCTTGTATAAACTGTATTATGAACTACCATTTCACTTTTTCTAGAAGCTGACAGGAAACTTTGATTGTAACAGTTTATGAGACTTGTTGTACCTCAGCTCAGACAGACAACGACCTGTCCATGGAGGTAGGTTGCAATAGTGTGCAGTTAGGTGCATCCCATAATTTCTGTGTGGATATTTATTACACAGATAGAGTGAAGAGCAGATTAAATCACTCATGGTAGATAAAAATCAAAGCTCAACAATGATATGAAAAAGAATACAAGAGTATTGTCATATTTATGAGGTTTACCGTGCATTAGCAGAAGAAAGACCACATCTAATACACAGTAAGGAAAGAGTTTAAGATGGGGCTTTACATAAGAAAAAAACCCGTATGGTTACACATTTTAGAGAATTTTATGCCTCAATATGGGTTTTTTGGCTGGGGTAAAGTTACTTTCTTCCTAGTAGCCAGTATGGGGCTGTGGTTGGGATTTGCGCTGAAAACAGGGTTGATAACACAGGAATGTTTTCATCACTACTGAGCAGTGATTACATAGAGCCAAGGTCTTCTCTGCGTCTCACCCCACCAGTGAGGAGGTGGGGGTGCACAGGGATTTGGGAGGGAACAAAGCTGGGACAGCCGACCCCAAATGACCATAAGGGAAATTCCATACTGTATGACATCATGCTCAGCATATAAAGCTGGGGGAAGAGGGAAGGGGGGGACATGACACATTTTGGAGTGGTGGCATTAGTCTTCCGAAGTGACAATTACACATGACAGAGCCCTACTTTTCAGCAGATGGCTGAACACTTGCCTGCCCACAGGAAGTGGGGAATTAAGTCCTTGTCTTGCTTTGCTTGTGTGTGGCTTCTGCTTTACCTGTTAAACTGTTCTTATCCCAAGCCATGAGTTTTCTCATTTTCACCCTTCTGATTCTCTCCCCCCATGCCTCTGGGGACATGAGCAAGAGGTTGCGTGGGGGTTAGCTGCCTGCTGGGATTAAACCATGACACCTAGGCCTTTAGACCTTCATTTAAACAAATTGTTACTGACACACTGACAAAGAATTTTAGTAACTGATATTTCTAATTGGTTTTCATGGTATATATAAACTGAGGTAAATTAAATGCTGCTTGCATGGATACTGAAGGTTCTTCAAATTAAAAAAAATCAGGAAAAAACAAATTCATAATTATTTATTTTAAAGAATTATTTCTTCATGCTTTGTAATAGGCAGTGTATCTATGGTTGCTCATCCGTGACTCTCTTTAAACTTTGTGGTATCAAATTTGTAAGCATTTTTTTTTTTGACTCGTGGCTGCATTTGGGAGAAAATAATGGTATTTGAAAATAATTTTTTTCTTTACATTTCTCCAGCTATTTTAGGTAAGGCTATAAGGAGTCACTGAGAAGTAGAAGTCACTGTACATATCAAAAAGATGTCACACAAACAGATGAGAATGTATTTCATACAAGCAGAGTTTCTGAAATTGAAAAAGTAGCAAATTGTTGAAATTATTATATGTAGTTATGCAAAATAGTGAAGAGATGTTGTATGGTAGCTGTATTTCACTATATGTAAGGAGTGGTAGCATCTGTTACAGTTGAAGAAGTTAGCAGTCTTTTGGGCATACAAATATCTTTTTCACAGCCAAAGTACAAGCTTATATGAATAAGTTAAATAAACCAAAAGTTTATTGTATTACAATTCAGTACCCTTATGGCTGTAAACCTGTGAAAATATTTTATTTTTAAAGCTAGCTGTTGATAAGATTTTATTTCGTGCACTACTTTTTTCTGTTATCACCTGCTTCCCTAATGCTTTTTATCAATACCAGAATTAAAATTATTACACATCAGAAGAGAAAGGTTTCCTTTATAGAGGTCATGGCTAAAAACATGCTTCACATCTATTGCAATTTAGATATACAGGAGACAGAATGTTTGGGGTTGCTTTTTTTTTAACTTTTTCAAGGCTGTATGCTTTTTGTAATGATGCTGGAAATCTGTCAGTTCCCATTATTAGTAATTTGTAAGTAGGTTTCTACTTAAAATCATTTCACCTCATTTGAACATGAGGAGATTTGATGTGCTGTTTCTAAAGACTGGAGATTGGAATATGAACAAGAAAACATTTGGAAGAATGAAGAAAAGAAACATTCTGATTCAGTAATGATACCATATTTTTTAAAATACCATCAGTCAGAAGGAAACATACTCATCCTCACTATGTAAGGTTTCCTCCTCATGGTCTTTATAAAAGAAATCCAACAGTTTTACAAAAGAATCAAAGGTAGCTCAAAAAGTTGAAAATTTTAAAGTGATCGTATTTTCCTATTTTGTATGTACATTTTCTTCTGTATATGGAGTGAGGGCACCTTGCACCACTTTACCAATCAATTTTGTATGACTGGTGGTATTATGTAGAATCAAATAAATATTTGACAGCATGAACACTTACTCAAAGGAATAAATAATTTGATGCTTCTCCCAACTTTTAATCAATTATCTATTTCATTTATATTTTGTTCAACAGCTATATTGAGTTTTGATTATGAAGCAAACGGCAAATAATTAGGTGGCAGCTGTATAATTAAAATTTGATCTTAGCTAAGGGAGAGCGGTAAGTAGCAAGTGGTGAAGGAATTTCTTCCATAAATGTAAAATATTTTCATTCATGGGTTGGTAAAAGCTGCATAGAAAATTAAAGACATAGTTAACAAAGAAAACAAAGAGTATAAGAAAAAAAATTCTATGGACTTCTTTAAAAAAGTAAAATGAGATGATCCACATAGGTATAATTTGGAGTATCTCAGTTTCCATTTGCAGATTAAAATTAGTATGTCTCAGGAAGAGGAAAGCTAGAATTACAGTACAACTCTGAAATACACTTTACTGGAAAAACAAAACTCCAAGTGTGTTCTTGCTCCAGTGTTATTCTTGTCATACTAGTTCTCATGCAAAGCAGTCTATGGGTAAAGAAAATAATCACAGAAAACTTAAATTCGTAAGTAATAGAGCAAAGAACATTCACTGAGATATTAAAAAAGGACTTGATTTTGGACATGGTGAAGTAAGAAAAAACATTAAATAGTGAAAGACACTGTGCAATGCGGCATGTTACATTCAGTAGGCTCCCTGAATTTGAAAGAGTAGATGAATTTGGGGCATTCTGTTTTCCAGTTGGATATTGCAGAAGGTTTGTTGTTTAAAAAAAAACCAAACACATGATTGAACAAAGCATTGCACCTGAGATTCTGGAGCAAGGAAAAAACTCTGTGCTAGTCAATCATAAGGGAAAAACATTCTTCCTTTTTGTGTGTTTCCTCACTTTTTTTTACCCTCTACAATTTCTGTTGTGATTTTACCTTCAGATAACTGCTCATATTTAGGAACTATTTGGAAGTCAGGTAAACATAGGAGACCATTACATGCTCCAACATGTGAAATGCTGTACATTAACTCTGCAGAAGGGAAAAATACCTATCATAAACCAAAACTCTGTAGAAGCCAAGCCCCATGGTAGCAGACCTGCCAGCATTGGCACACCCGGAAGCAGCATGTCCTAGATAGGTCCTGCTGTTCTTCAGTTAATTTGCTTTTATGCCTCAAGTCTGTTGCAGACCAAATGTACTTGAATTGCCATGCTCGTTAAGATCACAGAGACTTAATCTTCCACCTTATAGAAGCAGATACTATTAGGTATGTTCTTCCCTGCTAACTGCAGTGTTGGCAAATTTTATATGTTTTAGAGAATTACTTGTTTGTTTTATTGAGAACATTGGAAAAGTAAGATTCTAGAATAGCAAAGAACAATGCAGGTTTGCATATGGACCATTGTATATGTTTTTTGTCATTTGCATTTTTTGAGTGCTCAATCTCACTACAAAACGGGAAAAGTCGTACGAAAAGCTATGTAAGGAGATTGTGTGAAGATTATATACAAGCAGATCTGGTGGTTCCTCTTGGCTGCATAAGTACACAGCTTGTTCTGTTAAGTACTCCCCTTGAGGTGTGTCCAAAATGGTCGACATGTTAACTATGTTACAGCGAAGAGAAATACAGATTTTGGTGTACTGGCAAACTGAATTTTGGTTTTATGCATTAGAAAAAATACTGATCAGAAACAGATTTCTTCTGGATGATCAAATCTCTTATACAGGGAACTACTGAAACAAAAAGCAGAACACCGTTTTTATAGTTGCTGTAGCAATGTCGTTTTCCTCTGCAGCACAGCACAACAGACAATCTGGTTTCTAAAAGTAAGCTGTTTTAGGAGGATATAAATAATGCATTAGAATTACTACTAGATGAATCTTTCTGGATTCAGAGCTGTTAATCTATGGGTTATATCCATATTTAGGATGGTATTAACCACCTTGTGGATGTCACTTGGATTTCTCTTGTTCTAAAAGTATCCCAATTCCCTTTAGCTTAAGTATAAATGTGTTATTGACTAGTGCTCTATTTTTATACAAATGTGTGAGCAGTACTGAATTTTAGAGGCATCTACTGAAAAGTAAAACATGTGACCCACAGCAGTGCAGACAGAACATGATGCATATCCTGGGATTAGCTTGATCCAGTGTTAGTGAAGTATAATCTTGGTTTTTAATGGAGAACCATAATAGGAGATGGATGCTCAGCCAGAGAGCAGAAATGGGCTCCCAGTTGTTCTCTGCATGTTCACTAGATGGAAATTCTGTAAAACCTGTCTTTGGCAATATCCATGGAAGATCTTACTGAATTTTATCTCTACCTGCATGTTACACAAGTTCTCTGTTTCACTTTAACTGTATCCCTATTTCATTGTCTTCAGCTATAAAGATACATTGTTCTTTTGCTTCAAACACGGGTTTTGTTCAGCGTTTTGAATCTCAACAAATGCAGTGATCTGGTTAGATGAGATAGAATCTGTTTATCTCTCCTAAGTTTCTGTGTTTACTCTTCTTCCTGTGCTTTTGGCAGCAATTTACCTCTTTTTGCCCTTCCATACACTACACTTGGTACCATATCAGAAGGTTTTGGACCACTGCAGTTGCTTTTTTGCATCTCACATACATTTTCTCATAATCTTACCTTCAATTTCTTACTTGCGGTTAAGATAAGTGTTTTTCCTATTTGTCTTCGATAGTCGTTTTTCAAATATGGGTGGTCAAGTGTTATGGGAACAGATTCACTGTATTTTTGCATGCAGTATGCTTTTTATCATCACTTCATGCAGGTAGAATTTTCAGTTGTTCACGTAGTTCTTCCTGAAAAGCAGACTGAGTGGGATTTTGAGCACAGCGGAAGAAAGCAATTCTTAGATCTCAAAGTGGATACTTTGAAAAGTGTTTGTCAGTATTTTCCTAGGCATTCAAACTGGGTATGGAACGTGAATTAAAATGGCAAATTTCAATGCTGTAGGTATTGAAACCTTTGCAGTGAGACCCCCTCAGCCAGTGAACTGTGACCCAAATGTAGTTCATGTGTCACCTTCAGCACTCATACGTGCCCCAGATACTAGTTTCTAAGGGGTCCATTGTATATGGAGAAGGAAAAGACCTGACACAGAGCTAGCTGGAAGTTCACTGACAAACCCTCAGTCTTGAGTCCAAGGGTGAGACTGCTTAGCCTAAGAAACCAGAGGGAATAGAATTTTTTTTCCTTCAGCTGTTATTTGTCATGCTCCTGCTGTGTTGGAGAGGATGGTGGTTGTAGGTGGAAAGAAGAGCAACAAAAGGTAGTGGAGCTGAAGTGCAAGTATGTGTACCTTCCCTGCTTCTACTGTGCTTTGTTTTGACACTGGATTATAAAGAACAGGGAGTGAGGTGAAGCAGAGCAGGCTCTCCTGAAGCTACGAATCCTTACATGGACACAAGGAAAGTCTGAGAAGTAGGAAATAAGAGTGGTGCATGTCAACTCATGCTTATATTTTGATGTTGAAGAAAGAGGCCAGGAACTTGGTGGGGGAAGGGGAACATGCAAAATAAAGAGCATCTTTTATTCACTTGGGTTTATGTTTCTACTTTAAAGAAAGAGAAAAGTTAGTACATGTTAATAAAAAAGCAAATCATTGCCATTTCCATGGTTTATCTAAGAACATTCTCTGTATTTTCCTATGATCTTTGGAATTTCTTTAAGGAATGTCCCCCTAGTTTAGTGTAGAACTATAATGTTGAACTTTTTTGTGTTTATGACAATTTTGTTCTTAGTCTGAAATTTGTTCAGAAAAACCCAGAGCTTTTTTGAAATTTTGTTTCAGAAAAAGTGTAAGCTTCTTACCAATGCCAGTAGCTCACTTGTCATGATTCAGAGCCTATTGGTACAAGATGTATCTTCTATGAGACATGATTCTGGAATCTCACAAGGAGTTCAAGGTACCTGCTACTTTACAGGATGGTCTTCTTTTGCAAGCTTACTAACCAAACTAGATTTTTTGCACAAGATCATCAAGGAGGGAGCTGCGCTTACAGAATGTGAAACCTCCCTCCAGCCCATAGTTGGAGGCTGGTGGTATTACTACCGGTGTTACAGAGATTGCTGGAGGCTCGGCATTTCCCTCTTGGTTTCTAGCCTGTTTGAGGCAGTGGAAGGGCATGTTAGACTCAGTGATCCTTATGGCTGCCTTCCCACTCAGTATATTCTATGATTCTACAGCTTTGTTGAGGCAGTGTGAAGGACACCTGCATGACAGAGAGGTGGACTATCACAGTGGATTTATAACTGAACTAGAACTTTTCAGGAATTACACTTTGCTTCTGCTAGGATGAGCAGCTTTATACTTACTATTTTTTGTAATTATTAATTTTTTTAATATTCTAACAATTCTAATAGAAAATATGCTGATGTTAGAGTTATGGTCATTTGCAGTCATAGTTGCCTATCAGCAAATCATTTTTTCTTGATGGATGTTTCATATGATGGCTTTAACAATGTAATTATTCTTTGGGTAAATGTATGAGGCATTACCTAGAGCTGATTTGCTGCGAATGTTATTAAATTGAGGGCTAGTGCATAATCATGGTGTATTGATACCTTCACTCTATAATGTAAATATAAAAACTATCTATCTTTTATCTTCATAAATTTTTAAGATGAACTTTTGCATCTTTGGAGCTTTTGTAGCCTTACATATTTACTGTAGTTATTAATCCCTACTTAAATCATTAATTATTTTAACCTAACATGTTCACTGATACATTGCTTTGCAGTACAATCAGGGACTTTGTATTTTAGCTCAGCAGCATTTTTGTATTGCTAATGAAACTACTGGGTTTAATGTTTATTTTGAGAAGGACTACTTTTTCAGCAGCAGAATCAGAAACATTACTCAAAAAATTAAGAATTCTGACAGTAAAGGGTGAAAAAAATCTGACACCCCAGTTCTAGCTGTCTTTTCCTAGGTGCTAAGAACGGCCTGTCTATCTAGTGTTGTACAACCCTCTTTTTACAAAACACTGAGCCTTGGGTTAAAAAAATGGGTACAGATAGCAAAGGGAGAATGCAAACGATGTATCTGATGATTTCAGTGTTTCTAAGAAACTCACAGACGTAATTATGTGCAGTATATTTTAATTTCTACTCCATAATGCAAGAACAATGAGTAGGAACATCCTACCTCGTAGTTGTGCCTGAGTGACCTGTGTTCTGGTAATATTGGGTAACCGAAGTCTGAAGATGTACCCTGAGGTTGAACTTAGTCCTCAGTTGATTCTAGGAAAGACACATTTTCACTCTCATGTTCGGCTTTTTACTTTTGTGCTAAATCTGGCCTGAGTGGTTATGTCAGTACATCATAAACATAGTTACAATTAACTACTCTCTACAAGTATTTTGAAAACCAATCTGAAATTACAGGAATTATTATATTTTTTATCATTTGATAGCTGAAAAAATGTCCAGCCAGAACTTCAGTCAGTGGCATTTTAATTTTATCTCTGTAGAAAAATTTTAATGCCATGACAGAATTTCTGAAAATGAAAAACATGCTCTGAAGAAGAGAATGTGTTCTGGGAATAGTAGCATAGCTTTAGCTGTTGCATTGCGTCATTAATAACAATTATATTACATAGTAGCATGCTGTACTCTTGTATTCTATCAAGCAATGAGAGTGCTTTTCCTGATGTTGTTTTTTCCTTAGGAATAAAAGATTTCCATGACATGGTTCACTGCAGTAAGCACATTGATAAATTACCAAAAGTTATACCACAAACTTGTTTCAGTACTGCGGGGTTGCTATAGAATAGCCAATAATAATAATGCTAAATACATGGATACCAGAAAGTACACAACGGAAAGTAAAAGG
The DNA here is from genome assembly GCA_013400835.1 of Zapornia atra. Lineage (NCBI taxonomy): Eukaryota > Metazoa > Chordata > Aves > Gruiformes > Rallidae > Zapornia > Zapornia atra. The sequence goes on along the minus strand of VZTU01018689.1, from coordinate 25,786 downwards.
TTGGCCAGTTATTAAGGCTAATTCTTACCCTTGATTTATTCAAGGAGGAGTTGGTTCAACTTGACTTCATGGTACTGCATTAGACATTCCTTCTTTAGTGTGTTTCAGAAAAGGCTGCTCTGTATCTAAACAGTAGCCATTATCACAGATAATTTGTAGCCCACAAATTATATTACTTCTTGAGGTACATAAGCTTGCTTGTGCTTGTGGCAAATTTGAAGAAAGGACATTGCATTCCAGAACAACAGAAATGAAGTTAAATGTGGTAGAAATGTACCAATGAAGTGTGTAGTCACACTAAATGCACGGTGAAGGTGCCTAAAAGCATAAAAACTCTTAAGAGCTCCCTGTAAAAACTTCTGTACTGTGTTTTTTTAGATGTTGCTAATTTCATACAAACCCATTTGGTTTGTAAGCATATTTTGTTTACCGTGTAGCTTTTCCATAGAAGGAATTTATAGCATTTGCAATGAAAGCTTTGGGAGGTAGAGGATCTTAGCATCTTTATTTCATAGAATATCCTGAATTGGAAGGGACCCATAGGGATCATTGAGTCCATTTGTTTCAGAGAACTTCAGAAGAGTTAGATGCTTTTCAGTGTAGGTAAACACAATAATTCCTGCCTCAAGGGCATGCATTCAGTAATGATTTAGTGGGAGAGAACCGCCAACTACAAGAGTGAAGATCAGTTTAAGTAAAGAATAAAAATTGGAGAAATAAAATTAGATTCTCAACAAGGAAGCACATGACCAACTGAATTTAGTTAACAAAATCAGAAATAAATAGTGTACTCTTTACTCACTGTGGCTGATCTAGGTGCTGCGGAGACCAAAGATTAAACAGTTCAGGAAGGTGACAGTGGAAAAAACAATTTTTGGAGATTTGTGGGAGAAAAATACATGCTGTGGTGAGGCTAGAAACACTAGCAGACCAGAGGCTGTGGGATCAGATAGATTAGGTATGCTAATTCAGATTTAAATTTGATCTGATGCGAGGCTAAGCAGTTTCCACGTAGAGGTCTTTCTTTAAATATAATGAGCACAGCATAGGTACTTCATCTGGAGAACTGGAAATCCTGGGGTATTTCAAGGGATGGATAATGTAAAATGCAAATAAAATGGAAAATCTGTGGATTTTCCAACCATGCTGAAAAGGCACTTTGATTGTTGCACAGATAATCATTCTGGATCTCACCTGGCTAGTGCTGAACATGTGTCCAGTCTGCTTTTCTCACGGACCAAGCTGAATTCTGCAGGTGTTGCTGAGTTCCTTTGCTATCTTCTCCAGCATCACAGGATGATTAGCGTGGATGCACTGAAGGCTGCATACAAGTTGAGTCCATGGTTTGCACTGTCGAGAAAGGGCACGATACAGGACCTCTGTGCATCAGCCTGAATCCAGGCAGGGTCACTCAGGTGACATATGCATTCCTGTTTCTGGGTTCATCATGCAGAAGTATTTGAGCAGAAGAATCTCTGATGTGCTAAATTTATCTCTTCACACCATATGAAAGTAGCTAGACTGCTCATTTTTCTAACTGGTGATGAAAGCTTTCATGTGATGCTGGATCTGTCCTGTGAGGTCTGCTAGATATAAATTACTGTGCAGAGAGACAGTTGTCTTTGCATTGTTGATGGTTAATCACAAACCAGACATCCCAGAAACAGTTTCCCATGCAAAATGCAAGACAGTCTGTGTCACAATGGCAGCAGACAGTGGCTAGTGATTTTTCACAAGATATTTCCAGTGTTACAGTGTTAGAAAAGGTTGAATTTCAAGAAGCAATATGTTTGCTTTGCAAGGCATTCTGGATATTCTTGTTTTCTTACATGACCATCTTAGGCAGTTTGAAGACTTTTATGTATGTAAATATGTATGTATATATGTAAGTATATGCATGGTGCAGACCAAAAGTCATCTCTGATTTGAAAGATCCTAATCTTACAATGTATTTTTCTCAGTTGGGTTAAAAGCTGTTACATTGATTGTGGTATTATGGAGCACTCTGAATTATTAATTTAGTTTCATTTGGTGGGTAAAAGAGTTTTCAATTGATTATGATATAGAAGAGGATACGTGCTTTCACACAGCTGTTACCTGCATTTTAAAGATATTAATGAATATTTAATGTTGAGTATGCATAAATTAGTATGCTGAAAACCAAAGCATAAACTGAAACTAAAAAAAAAAAACTTGACAAAAGGACAGTTCTGTGAAAACAGTCTTTTTGAAAAAGCAGAAGTATTTAAGTCTCTGGTTCAGGTGATATGTTTCAGGTTTTAAGAGGTGAGTTGTTCACTGGCTAGCTGTTGCAAATTGCTGTGGAATAAGTAGGGTTTTTTTAAGCTTTTATTGATTGTCACATAACCTTTGCCAAGGCTGGTGAAACAAATTCACACTTTACCATAGCTGCCTAGACCGCCGCTTCTGTTGGTAACGTAGGTTTTTCTCGCCATACTGAAAACTGAGGTTAAAACAGGTATGCTCAAACCTGAGAGAGCAGAGGTAATTATTGTGTTCTCTGAAGACCTCTCCTGGATTTTTGACCAGAATATCACAATCCCTTATAAAAATTGTTCGAATTTTAAAGTGAAATACGTTAATTATAGTAGTTTTAAGAATCAAGTTTTCCTTTGGATTCTGAAAAGAATTCCAGCCCCATTACAAGGAACTGTATTAGATTGGCATATGGCAATCACAATGTGTACAGCTACACATTTTGTAAAATCAATAGTTGAGGGTTTTTTTTCATTATAAAGTTCAAGATCTTGACCTGTAATTTCATTTAATACAAGTGAAGGTAAATGGTGGTATCTGTTCTGTAAATGAGTGTAAGGAGAAAAATGAGACACCAGCATGTTTCAAGTTAGAGTGTGTACCTTTTAAATTTCTAAAAAATTGTCCATTTGAGATGCAGACCTACAATAGGGTATGATTCAGAATGTCAGATTATGTGCTTTTCTTGTAAACACAGAAAACTAAATGTTCTTTTGTGTGTGTGTGTTGGAAAAAATGAGAGCAAACTCATAGACTAAAAACTTTTGTCAAAGACAATGTCTGAGGTCTTTTCTTTTCAAAGTATCATTCCTACCTTAGCAGAGGTAGGAAATATTTATTTCTTTATAACATTGGATTTGATTTTTTTATCTGTACTGCTCTTAGGCTCTTAGACACCAAGCATTGGAAATCTGCCACATCTGGATATGAGGTAGGCAGAATGTTTTGGCATTAATTTCTTGGATTCTGATTACTAGCTCATCTTTACACTCTCAGTAGTAGCCAAATGACTAGATCTTATGCCAGGAATTTTTTTCTCACACAGGTTTTACTGGGGAAAACAGGTGTAGACTTCTAGAGCAGTTCATAGTTTCATTCCCAGTATTATGTGTCATGGATTTCCTTCTTAGTTTGCTACATTGTTGGTTTTACTTATGTCTTTTGGTGTAAATCTTAAAACTTGTTTCAGGAGGTTGGAATGGGATCTGTGGCTGTGAAGAAGACAGTCTGTGGACCTCCTGTTTTACTACTTAGCATTTTAAAATACTGATCTTAGTGATTCAGGGAGTGTTTCAGTCCTATTTTGTTTAATGCTAAAACCTTTTAGCCACTGCAGATCATATTTCCACCCTGCACTAGTTCAAATAGATCTAGGTCAGGCACTTGGACACAAAGCATGCAATCCTAATTGCTGAAAGAATGCCAAGGAGTTATCCTCTGACCTGAGGCCTCATGGCCATGGTCTTGTCACTCTACTTCCAGCTTACTCCCTTCAAAGCATACTAGTGGTGTGCATCCTGCAAATCACTTGACTCTGGGTCAGAGCCCCATATGGTGCCCTGCAGTTTAAAGATACAATCCAAAGGATGTCTCCTTTTTCAGGCCAAAGTGGTGATATATGCTACAGCATACCAGTGAGATACTTACAGCATGAAACTGTGAGTAGGTATTGCATGTCTGAGAGGATGCTAAGATGATTTTAGTCAAGATGCAAAACCTGAAGTTGTATAAAAGGAAGATATGCCATTCTGCCTTATCCCATATAATACAGTTCCTCCTAGAATTTAGAATTTTTTTTTTGTTAATTATTCTTGATTACTATCTGTACCCCTTCCTGTAAGCTAATTCTGGCATAATCAACATATCTATTCAGAATATAGTGCTTCTAAGCACTTGTCACATGTGTAAGATGCAGTATTATTTTGTAGACTCGAAGAATGGTTGGAAGGGCCAGGCCAGAGGTAACCTCCCCAAGCAGCCAGCACAGGTGAGCTGAGTTAGCCCAGGCTGTTTCCACACCACCTGACATCACTCCCCCATAAAAGGGGCTGGTTGGGGAGGGGCACTTTAGACAACTGGTATAAACTGATACAGAAACAGAAAACATTTCTTCAAATAGATTGTATATCACAGAATCACAGACTGGTTTGGATTGGAAGAGAACTCAAAGACCATCTTGTGCCAGCCCCCCTGCCATGGGCAGGGACACTACCCACTAGACCAGGCTGCCCAAACCCCCATCCAACCTGGCCCTGAACACTGCCAGGGAGGGGACAGTGACAGCTTTTCTGAGAAGCCTGTGCCAGGGCCTCATCACCCTCACAGGAAGTAATTTCTTCCTAGTATCTAAGCTAAATCTACCCTCTTTCAATTTAAACCTGTTATTCCTCATCCTATCCATTTGTCTCTGATAAACAGTCACTCTCCTGCTTTCCTGTAGGCCTCTTCAGGTACAGGAAGGCTGCTGTCATATCTCCCTGGAGCCTTCTCTTGTGCAGGCAGAACAAGCCCAACTCTCTCAGCCTGACTTCATGGAAGAGATACTCCAGCTCTCTCATTATCTTCATGGTCCTCTCTGGACTCACTCCAGCAGGTCCATGTCTTTCTTTTACTGGGGTCCCCAGAGCTGAATGTGGTACTCCAGGTGGGGTCTCATAAGAGCAGAGTAGNCAGTGACCAGCTTGAATCCATGTTTGGGATTGCCCCAAACTTGCACTTGGCATTGTTGAACTTTGTGGTGTTAGCACAGATGCGCACCTCTCAGGCCTGTCAGGATCCTTCTGGATGGCATCCCATTCCTCTGGCGTATCAACTTCACCACTCATCTTAGTGTCATCTGCAGACTTGCTGAGGGTGCACTCAATCCCATTGTCCATGTCACTGACAAAGATGTAAAATAATACTGGTCCCAATATGGGCCCGTAAGGGACACCACTCATCACTGATCTCTACCCACACATCACGCCCTTGACTGCACCTCTTTGAGTGCAACCATCCAGCCAATTCCTTATCCATCAAGTGATCCATCTGTCAAATCCATGTCTCAGCTTTGGAGACAAGGATGTTGCATGGGACAGTATCAAATTATTTCATTTCTTAGAACGGGTAATAACTTAGAAGTAATATTTCGATTTTATAAAGTAATTTTGTATTTTTCAATTAACTTTCTTAGACGCTGCCTAATCTTTTCAAAAGCTAATGTGCATGTTTTCTGTTGGCATTTTTATCCTGGCATTTTATATAAAGTTTTACCTAGTAAGTGCATGCTTTTTGAAATGGGAGCCCGCATTGTATTGAGATGTTATATGAATTTCAGTTTTGTTTAGCAAACTAATACTCAGTTGATGTATAGTTTCCACTATGCTGAGTATTATTTTAGAAATACTTGTTGGGAGGTAAAACATGCTGCTTTCTACCACTTCTGAGAATTACATTTGTAGTGTGTAATATGGCAGTTCAGTCTCCGTCTCCCTGCAAACAAAAGCACAGTTTAACTCTGTAGTTTTCTATCACAGCTATACAAATATTGTGCAAAAGAACAGTCTTCACAATTTCTTGTCCTTTTTAAAGGTGTGTGATTATGCTTGTGCGATGCTGAATTAAACAGCACTTGGCAGGGCCTATGTTGATGTTTTGCGTACTGAGTATTTGAGTTAGAGTGAACCATTTTTTATTACATGTTAGTATTGGTTTGGCTTTCTTACAATATACTTTTTTAATAATATTTTAATGTGCTTAATAAGAAGTGGTCTCTTCTGGCATTTAAAAAAAAGTTGGTAAAACTCAAAAGGTTTCATGCAGTAATGTAAGGAATAGCATGAATGCACTGTGATTGCCAGCTGAAGAGCTATTAAAAATGTATACATAATTTAGTTTAGTACACAGAGCAAAATTTATAATGCTTCCTTATTCTTTAATCGTGTAATTATCCTCCACAATTATGCAACAAGTGACTTGGGTTTCTTGGGGGGGTGTTGGGGAGTTTTATGGAGGGTTTTTTGCTTGGTTTGGTTTGGTTTTTTAAAACTTCTTTTTTAAAGAAACTATGTTGTGGTCTGTGTGCCTCTTTATTCCTGACAAGATACAGGTTTTGGAAGAATCACCTATTTAGTGGTAACTGCCCAGTACCTTCAGGGTTATGGTGAGCTGACGCCAGCCAGCAGCCGAACACCCACCCAGCCTCTTGCTTGGAGGTGGGGAAGAAGGAAGGCAAGAAGACTGAAGAATTGAGTTAGTGACAGTTTAATTGTGAACGTAAAAGCTGTGTGTTTTCACTCCTTCCTGGGAAGCAGGGCCTCAGCACATGTAATGGTTGCTTGCACAGAGAAACATCATACCCACCAACGTCCTGTGTTCCTCCTCATCCTCCTCAGGATTTACTGCTGAGTGTGACATCCTGCAGTATGGGTCAGGTGTCTTGGTGATACCCACTCCCAACCTCAAGCCCACTCCTAGTCTGCTTGCAGCAGCAGGGAGAAAGAAGCACTGTCACTGAGCAAGCACTGTTCAGGAATAACCCAAACACTGGCACGTTATCAGCATGTTCTGGCCACAGATAAAAAGCAAAGCCACATGTGTACTGCTATGAAGACTTTTTGTTTGTTTGCTTGTCTCATTGGTAGTTGGTTTTTTTTGACACACCTTTGTGCTTTTCACTGCATTTTCTTCCCAGCAGCATCTCTGGTTCCCAGCAGAGTCTGTTTTGTTGGTACTTCATACTCCCTGTATCTACTGAATGATCAGTGACTGACTAAAGTTGACAGTGATGGACTTCATAGCTAAGGCTGCATTCAGGCTGAAGAAGGGCAGAGTTCGCATCACTGAGTTTTTCTTTCAGGTTGTCTCCACCAGTTAAATTTTATTACTTTTGAAGGTTTATCTGCAGAATGACGGCTAAGAACTTCTTTTTAGTAACAAAATGCTGGGTGCTAGAGGATTTGAACTTGTCATGTGTACTCTAAGTACTTGTGCTGGTTGTACCCTTCACAAAGGCTTTATGTTGGATCTCTTGCTTGAGGGCTTTTGCTTGCATCCTTTAAGACCCAGAATAAAATCCTACCCTCCCACTGAATGCACTGTGAAAGCTGTAAAATGGTAAGTATATAGCCTAACTAGTTTTATTCTTTTTAAGATAGGCAGGTATTTGAAAAATGTAAAAGTGAGCTTTGTTGCTCCAAACATGCCCTGCTTTTGCCTGAAGAACTGACACAAATAATACGTCTAAAACTGATGACAGTTTATCAGCTACAAACTTACATGAAGGCAGCAACCAACCCAGCACATTCAAGCTAAACGGCATTGGTTCACTTTGTGTGCTTCACTGTCTTTTGTCTTTACCTGTTATGTTTCCTCATTAGAAAAGACTTGTTCTGTCCTTCTAAACTAGGACATAGGATACTGCCCACATTAAGGAAATTAAAATTAGTATCTAACATCGAAAAGTTTCCAAGACCTCACTTGAGAGTCCTGAGTTATGTGGGATGCTCTTGTGCAAGGTCTGTCCTTGTCTAGTAAGATTATATTGATAGTTTCTCCTTTTATTCCCCCACTGTTTTACTAGATGCAAAGTAGGAAGCATTGTCCCTTCTTACTGTCAGTATTGATAATTAAAGATAAAACCTTCTCTAACAAGTTAATACGTGGGCAGGCAGTATTAGTGGTCTGTTGAATTTTACAAGAAGGGGATATATATATTCTGATGTCAAACTTGAATACGTTGCTTTGCCATGAAAATAATTTGCAGTTCATTTTGCATTGTTTAGAACAGAGTGTGAAATAAGCCTTTCTGATGTTCCTTATTTCTTTTCATATATAATATACATGGAAACATTACAAACTCTGTGTTTTGGTTTCATTTATGTTTCTACATTTTCCAAAATCCTCTGTACCTTCTTAGTGTCAGTCCTGCAAGGTCTTTCAGGCTGTCAGCAGTGACATTTTTGAGATGCCTTATCTGCTGATGATGAATTGTTTTCTGTGTTGGCTACTATAGACCTGAGTATTCATTTTGTTATATATCTAAGTTGGGTCAAATGCATCAAGTATAGGGCAGTGTCTTCACCTCTGTAAATCCAGGAATCTCAACACTTTTAATGAATGTATATGGTGGTTTTGCTGCATGAGCAGTTAAGCTTTTTAGATAAGGTGTACTAGGGCTAAGATAAATTCAAAAGCTTGAAGATCCATTTTAGATAAGAGAAAATGATCATGTTTAAGGTTTTTTTCTGGACTACTATTTGAAAAAAAAATTAACCCCTAAACAAGAATCTTGCCTGCATCTAAAGATCAAAAACAGTATTTTATGGTAACATTGCTCTTGTTGAATGACAGATGACTGATGATAGAGAGGCTCAGACTTCCTCTATTCCCCCATTTATATCATAAAATTGGTAGTTACAACCTGTACATTTATATGTTATTTTCTTATGTGGTAGTTATTTACTGTTGTAATGAACTCCTTCTAGCCTGCCTAGTCTTACTAGCTCGTGCTGCAGAACAAAATCCTAGACCTGTTCAGATTCCCTTGATGGTTTCGTCCCATAGCTTACCAAAGTGCCAAAAGCACTGTGGCTTTAAAATGGACTGTTGTGATTACAGAAGAAATTGTGCATTTTACAAATTTAGGCTTGCTGGTTGGTGGAGTTAAGTTGTTCTGTTTCCTCTAATCTTGTCCTATGTTGTATTTCAGTTTCTGAATAGAAGAAATTAATTATGTCCTATTACTTTCTTCGTATCTTCCTGGGTCTTGCATGATAGAGCCCAGCAAGCTTTTGGAATTAGTGAAGAATCTCAGTGGATGTTGTCTCTGATTCTTAACTGTGGCTTTGAAGTGGGTTCTTCGTCTAAGAGATTGTCCTAACATCTGAGAATGATTTTTGGTTGACCCTAAAATGTAGTGTTTCACCAAAGCAGTAAGTTCAATAACAAAAAAAAAAAGAAACGAACCCAGCAACCAAGTGCAAAGCTTTTTGCATTTCCCCGAGTGCATGCTTTTCTTAAACTAGTTTTTATGTGGCTGTGGGTTGGCTGACTAGTGAATTCTCCAGATACCGCATAGTTGGTTAATTGAATATGATAATTATTTGCTTTAATTCTTTGAGTGCTCAATATAGTGGCCAGAGGTATGAACAAGGTTTTCAAATTCTGTTTTTTATTTTGCATCAACTGTATTTTCCTGGCATGCTAAAATTATGTTTGAGCATTTCTTTCTTATTGTTTGTACAGACACTATAACTGTGCTTGAAAATTTGTTGCTTTCTTTATTTTTAATTAGAAAATTGTGTCGCTGTATATTTCAGTTGACCAGAATTTTCTGTAACTCTCAGGGAGGCCAGTAAATTAAATGGGTCTTTGTAAAGGACCTCTGAGAAGAGTGACATAACCAATCTGAATGATAGCTTCAACAAAAGCTGATGAAGATTTCTATGGCAATTTAATTAGCTATAGAGATTGTCCCTATTTTTGGACTGAATTTGTCAGTTGAGTTTTTTCTAACCTTTTCATAGGTAATTTTTTATTACTCGCTGTCATTTACCAAAGTATTTTTGTTCTTTTTGTAAGGAACCTTTATCACTTTAATTATTTGTGCGTGTTAAAATGGGAAGGAAGAAAGTTAGATGGAACCCTATTTGGAGATGAATGTAAATGAAATGTATTCATCACATAAAATTACCAATAAATTGGAATTTTTCAGTTATAATGTGTTTGAGTAGCTTCAGTTTCTGGAGATGATGTGAATAAAACACTATCATAAAGTTTCTGTTACAGTGTAACCAATTCACAAGATTTGAAGCACATTTTCTTCTAACAAAGACATTGTTTTAACAAAAGACTAATTTGTAAGTGAAAATGAGAACACAAAGAGCATTTTTGTACAGACCCCTTCATTAATGAAATACATTGCTGCTTTATATTTTTCTAATGATGTAAAGATAAAATCTGGGTGAGCGTGCAGTATGAATGTAAATGTTACAAGAAAGACACAACGTACACCTGAAAGAACAACCATGGTAGCAGAATCATACCTTACCTCTAGGCACATCTTCTCAAAAGTGAAGAAACATTTGTTTCCACTACACAGCTAATCAGGATGTGAATTAATTTCATTAGAGCAAGAGGACCAGTTCAGCCTCCACCTCCCACCAAAAAAGTAACCTTTGTTTTACTGAGCACTGCAACAGCAGTGCTCTGTGGTGGCCCCCTTCCCCTGAGTTGCTTTTGCATCTCACATCCCTTTGAAGAGTGAGATGTGGGAGCCTGTTTTGAGGCAGGTGCTTTGTCCCTTTCCCTCTGAGTCACAGAAGATGCATTATGTTTGGTTGTCATCAGCATGTAGCAGAGGATCTTGTCAAGAATCAAATGGTAAGCAATGGATCACGGCTTAATAACTAGTGGTGAGGCTTCCTCTGGAAGATTCTTGTCCAAGATGTTCTAAGCAAGAAGTCTAGTTTTACCTCCTCAATACCTCGTGTACCAGAGCACTCTGAAATACTGAGTGAAAGATAGATTTTGTTATTTTCTCATCCAGCTCAGTCTTTGCAAAACTTTTCTGCCATTTTTATGTCACCTGCAGGACTATATTCCCTTTACACAGTGACAGGAGAATTTTTTAATTAACTTCCTGTGCAAATGTAGTCAAGTGCTTGTTTCTTTTGCTAATAAAATTTCATCAGCAGTGCAAGTAGAAAAGAAAATCTTGTAGCATCGCTGTTCTTTGGTGGTTTTGTTTTGGTTTTTTTTAAATCCAGAAGTCTAGTCTTGTGTTAGTGTGTTGCTTAAACAGATATTTATGGCATGATAATTAGAGTAGCCTGCATATCATAAAACTGTGTATAACAGCTTTCTGTCAGTTACAGGTGCCACTTATCATGCCTAGCCCACTGCTAACAGTTTTCTGTACAAGAGAAGGGACAGCTTGCAGGGCTTGTCAAAAGATCTTGTCATCAGCCTACTGCTTAAAATTCAGAAAGCTTCAATTTGTAGACCGTCTGGACCCTTTGTGAGGTTTATGTTTTAAACAAGTTATTAGAAAGGAAATGGTGTTTGAGAAGTGATGATCAAGGGTAATTGGTCTGGGATTTTTGTTATCCATATGCGCTCTCTTACACAGTTACTTACTACTTGGAGGTTGCTTTCTTTTTGCTATTAATCCTACTTATAGTCACAAACTTTAATAAAATAATACTTAAATCTTGCTTTTGGTGAGTTTGTTGCACCAGCATTAATAGCTGCTTCCTACCTTTTTAATCCAGGCAAAGAAATATGAAATAGCAGATGTTCAGCTCTATTTTTCTATTTTAGCATCCTGTCATTCCAAAGAAAAGCTTTAAACTCTGATTTATTTGGGGGAGGAAGGGGAGGGGGAAGGGAAGGAGGGGGCGTGGATTTTCATGTTTTGTTTCTGGGAAGCTTTGTGAGAGACTTCATTAGCAGGAAAACCTGAAGTATTAAGCTATTGTATAGAGAAAAGATTGAAATCATCGGAGGTCAACATTTAGACGCCTCAAGGCTTTTGTAGGAAGGCTGGCAAGAAATGTTGCCACCCTAAAATTTAAAATGGTCTTAACCATCTTCATAAATAACTTCTGGGGAAAATGAAGTAGGATGCAATATGCTGCTTATTCAGCACAGAAAATTAACGTCTTGCATAAAATGAAGTCTCAGTGTTGTGATACCTGTTCAGGGAATGTAGTTCACTTTGTATGAAAGGAAATATTTATGGAGGTATAATTTATTAAATTACTAATTATCACAGGAACATGGATGCATGCATACAAAATTTTTCACATATCCTTAGAAATTAAAAATAAGCAGTAATTTCTGCTCTGTTTATCAGACAGAAAAGATTTGGATAGCAGCAGCTTAATTCAAGTATCTGGAAAGAGGATTAATTTAGGTATCAGTGTACAGACAGCTGACCCCTTAGAAACCATCCATGTGCCACACTTTTAGGCTGAGGCACTTAATGGGTAAATTTGAGGAAAACAAGCTTTTGCACAGTTTGTGTGACATTGTGTATGATTGAATAAAATACCAAGGAAAGAATATAGTGCTTATTGCTGACAGCTGCCATTGCAAAATCATAATGTATGATAAAACTTCTGACAAATTTTCTGATAAAATATCATGAAGAGTTCACAGTTGAGGAGAGATTGATTAATCAAATTGAGGATCTAGATATTATTTGTCAGAAAAGCAATACATGGAACAGTTGGATTGCATTTTGCCCTGCAGATCCACTTGGATCTTTTTTAAAGCAGCATAGGATCAAAATTCAATGTCAATCTCCAAAGGCTGCATGAAAAGAAGAAACAAAGAGACTTTTTTTTCTCCTGTTATATAAAGACATGCAAAACACAACTTTTGTGTTTTGCTGGTATATTCTTTTGATTTTGCATTATGATATTTACTACAGATTGATTACAAACTGTAGCTTTTACAGAGTCAGAGTAACTGTGTAATCAAAATGGAGAAAAAGATCTTGCTTTTTTTTTTTTGTTGGTAGCTCCCAATCTTGCTGCTTGTTTTTGTTGATGACTTCTAGTGCTTTCTGCTTAATTTTTTTTTTCCTTTTCAAAGTGTCATTAAGAGAAAATCTTGAGAAAGGTAGTACAAGTTTTGAGGAATTCAGACACATCTGGACTTCTCAATTTTGTAAAATTTGAAAATCTACCATAATTTTCCTAATATTTGGAAGTAAAAACATAGATTTATGCATGTCAGTGATTTGTTTATTTGCATTTTAAGGAAAAACTCTATATGATTATTTCAAGTCATCCCAGAACTGCATAAGAAATTAATTCAGAGATTCAATTCTGATGAAGTTAGGATTATTCAGTGATCTTACTGGGTCTAAAAAATGAAGGAACAGTGATGCAATCTGATTACCTTTCCCCTAAGTTTCTCAGATATATTCTCATTTGAAAATCCTTTTCTTGTCTTTATTTTCCTTCAATGTAAGTGGATGTTGTATGTACTTCGTACACTGTTTAGAGATTATGTCCATTTATGTAATCATTAATTAAATTGAATTTTAATAACTTGGTCACTGTACTTTAAATAGGTGGCCTGATTGTTCTGAGCAAGATGATCATGCAGTTGAAATTGTGGAAAACTGGGACAGTCATTTAATTGTCCAAATGTAGTTGTAGGCTCCTAATTTTAGGATGACTTATTTTAAAGCAATTAATCTCACTAGGAGAATCCTTTTTACCATAATCCGTCACTGTGCACTGATGGTGGAAACATAAGGTACCTGCAGATTCGTAAATCTAAGGAGTCCTGTTTGTGTCTTGATTTTGGGGTGAGAGGCAGGCACGTCCCAGCCCAACTGAAAACACTGTGGGCATGCAACCTGGATGAAAGATGCCACATTTGACAGGTGCCCAGCTGAAGGGTTGGGCATACCATAATGTGCATCCAGGTGACTACAGATACAGGCACAGTTCATTTATCTGGGTTAAATACTTCTCATGAGTCAGTTGTGGTTCTTACCTCAGGTCTGTCCTATCTGATGAACAAAGGGGAAGAACTTTGTCACTTCTGCCCCAGCCTGTGTTATTATTGCATTAATAAAATTTGAGCAATCATGTAGCCACCACAATCACTGAAAACAAAGTCATGTTTATGTGATACTATTAAGGAATTTCTGTAAAATTTATTTAACAGCCTTTTTTTGTTTTTAAAAAAGAAAAAAAAAGCCTGTTGTGAGAGTTAAGACCAGAAAACCCATCTTTCTGTGCAAAACACAAGTAAATCTTCTGTAGCGGTGTACGGCACCCAGAAATTCTGTAAATCTCATGTTTGTCTCTGATAGTAGACAAAGCTATGCAAGTTGCTGTGGACTGTCTGAGACAACTGTTAATTTGGAGCTGGCAAATCCCAGGAACAATGAGTCTTTCATAGGAAACTTACACTCTGTAGCTTGATGTTGTTGTTTGTAAGGTTGTGTTCCAGAAGTGGAGATACGTTGAGTTACAAACAGTCTGTAAATGCCATTCTGAGCAGGAATGGATCTCCATCTCTGACCAGCACACTTGTCATGTTACGGACTCTGCTTTCTGCTGTATGGTGCTGGGGTAGAGACCTATTTTAATGGTAGGAGAAGGTGTTCTGCACAAAAGGGTCTTTTGAATGCTGTTAACTCAGATTGTGTCACTGTAATGTGCTTTATGTTCATGCTGAACGACAAGAAGAATTTCAAATACATTGTTAGATATACTATGACTATATTTATGCAGAGCTGCCAAAATGCATCAACACTATTCCAGATATTCTTTTACAGACTTTTTTTTTTATATTTTCCCTAGCAGAGTAACAGTATATGCATTCACGCAAATCCTAGAAGTAGAATGGAAAATTACATGTCTGTTATTTCAGTGCTGCAAATCTGTTTCTTAAAATTAAAAGATAAAATATTTTTACAGATACAAAATTAATATTTCAACAGAAATATTTTATTGATTATCAAACTTTTTATATGAATTGCCAGGACTCTTTTCTTTCTTTCCATGTACCGGAACAACTAATAGGTTGTACTAGAGAGCAGTTGTACTCTCATTGTACTACAGGGGGACTCTTCAGATGTAGATAGCAACTGCTTTGATCTAACTAACAGAAAGCAATCCTTGTGCATGGTGCTTGTTTACTTCTTCAGGACTAATTTTACCTTCCAGGCCAAATATGTCTGTGAACCTCAGCAATGTGTTTAGCACACAGGTCACTGGCCGTTCTACTTCGTTTCAGTGTGCAAAATGCAAAGATCTATAAAACCGAAAGGAAGAAGAGTATTCTCATTCTCTTTTTCCTTAGAACTTCTGGGTTGTTTTTTTTTTTTTAAAAAATAGCTCTAAAAAGAGGAAAATGTTTCCTCTGCATTGCATTCATACCAAAAGGGTCAAAATGTCTCTTATATAGGCATTGCATCAAGGCTCTAGTAGATTCACAAAAGTTGCTGCAGACCTCTACAAATGGATTTTCCTCCTCTTTCTGCGGGTTGAAATACTTGTTAGAAAAAAAGGAATGCTTATTAATATTTGCTTTATTGTTAGATGTAGTCGCACTAATAGCTGTGCCTGGATGCTCTACTCTGCACATTTATTTTTGGCATGAAGTTTAATTTGCCAACTTAGCTCACATCATTCTCTTCTGTGCCTGAATAAATAATATGCGTATTTTATCAAATGCAAAAATAAAAAATTAAGATAGACTTGTGACATGGCACTTATTTCTTATATACGAGTTTAAGGTTGGTATAAAAATTAAAGTATAAAGATGATCTTGATTCAAGTACTTTTAGTAATATTTATTCCAGTGGCCTATCTCTGAATTCATCTTGATAATTGTTGTAGTTTTGCGTGGCTGGGTTCTGGAGGAGAAGGGGGGTTGCAGGGGTGGCTTCTGCCAGCAGCAGCCAGAAGCTCTCTGCAGGCCCAGCAGAGCAAACACCAGCCAGCTCAAGGGCAGAGTCATTGCTGACCATGGCCAAGCCCATTAGCAACAGTCACAGCACCTCTGGGAATCACTTTTAGGAGAAAAAAACACAAGCAGCTGCTTTTTGCCACATGGAAGAGTGGCACGGAAGGCACTGGAGAGGAAGATTCCCCTGCATCCCATGGAGAACACCATAGTGGAGCGAGTTGTCCCCGCCGCAAACCCATGGAAGATGGCAGGGAGCAGAGACCCCACCAGCAGCTCATAGGGAGGCCCCACACTGGAACAGGTGGAGGTCTATGGAATACTCTGTGACCTACGTTGGAGCAAGCCCCTGCCAGCACTTGCAGCCAATGGAGAGAGACAGAGACGTCGAGATAAGTGAGAGATCCACGCCGGAGCAGGTTTGCTGTGGGGTGACTTGTGACTCTGTGGAGGACCAGGCTGGAGCAGTCTGGGCCTGAGAGACTTAGAGACGTTCTGTGATGTATGACTGCTCCCTGTAGAAGTTACCCACGTTGGGGCAGCTGGTGAAAAGCTGAAGCCCCATGGGAAAGGACTCATGTTGGAGAAGTTCATGGAGAACTGTCTCCCATGGGTTGGACCCCGCAGTGCAGGAGGGGAAGGGTGTGAGGAATTTCCCCCTCCCCCAGCTAAGGAAAACAACTTGTGAGGACCTGACTGAAACCCCCATTCCCCCAGTCCCTGCCCCTCTCCGCACCACAGTTGGGGGAAAGAAGGGAGAAATCATGACTAAAGTGCAGCCTGCTAAGATGGGAGGGGTGGGAGGAGGTGCTTGAAGATCTGGTCGCACTTCTCATAATCTGACTTTGGTGTCACAGTCTATGTAGTGTAATAAATGAGTTGTTTGTTTTGCCCAGGATGCAAATTGCAGAATGCTCTCTCCCTGTCCTTACCTCATCTCCTAAGCCTCTCAACATATATTTTCTCCCCTGTCCAGCTGAAAAGGGGAGTGATAGAGTGACTTTGGCGGGCATCTGACCTCCAGCCAGCGTCAAACCACCACAACTGTTTTAATAGGAATAATACTTTATGATAAGTCAGTGAAGTCATTGCCATGGTCTTCAAGAGATCTTCTTAAAAGCTGTGTTTACAGATTTTATTAAAGAATAAATATGATTCTCCTAGGAGAAATTTCTGAGAGGGCAATAATATCTAGAGCTGCCAGTTTAGATGTGTATTCCAAAAGCATGAAGGATCCATCACTGCATAGGAGATGTTGCAGAGATTAACCAAATTGCAAAACAGAAAATTACTTGAATTTCAGATCCACTCTGTAAGTGGTGGGAGGTTTATCACATTGATAATCCATCTACATTTTTATTATTCTCAGTTCAAATTTATGGCTTATTTTCGGTTTGTAGTGTTAATTGCATCTATAAGATGTGGCATCTTGTTATTCATGTTTTTATGTTAGATTTTTAAGAATTGAGGTTACTGAATTATTTTGCTTGCTGTTGCAAGATGTATATGTATATAGGCTTTTATATGGTTTTTGCTGTGCCCTGTCTGGTTTTCAATGGCAATTTTAAAGTTTGGATTTTCAAAATTGGGTATGTTATTCTAGAGGTGATCTCAGTAGCAGCCTGTACTGAACTTCAGCAGAGCCTCTGAAAGCAGTCTATGTAGGCAGTGAGAGAAGTTCCCTTTTGGGCAAGCACAAGCTATATTCTGCTAATATTTTTTATAGCCACAGCTACCCTGTGGTTATGAAGGTGTCCTGTCATTCAAAACTTCAGTAATTTTTTGACCTTACAAGGCTCCAGGGTATTTGCATTTTTTGCATTTCTCTGTGCATTCCACTGGTGAGGCCTCTGCTCTGATGATGATGTGAATGGCCTCACCAAAGAGACAACATCACGTGGATTAAATTCTTCCTTAATGTAGTCACAAGGAGTAATTTCCAGTACAGCTGTTTCAGGCAGTGTTTGTAAGGACTGAAGCAATGTCTTGTGTCCGTGCATATCAGTTGCTTAGCTCTTAGTTCCCAGTTATCCCCAGTGCTTCCATCTGGGCCTCAAAAAAATCATCTCCTTTCTGATCTCCTTTTTTATGCTTCAGCAGTATCTTCAAATCTAACTTTTCCAGGACAGCATAGGAGAAGACTAGTTTTTTGGTTTGGTTTTTTTTTTATTTCAGCATACACAATACAGTATCTTTTAACTCTTGAATAGTGAATTCTCAAAGATCCGTTGACCCTGTGAGGCTTTGTCAGTGCCTTTGTCCTTCCTCCAAACTTTTACTGTACCAAAACAAAACACTACTAGTGCCAGTTTATGCATTAGTGTTTGCTACTAACAGGCATTAATTGCTCTCTCTACACATCTCATCTTAAGGCTATTGGCTTGCTGTTTTAATCTCTAGTATCTTTTCTGTATGCTGTCCACTTCTTATGCATGCATTTTAATTTCTGGCTTACAGACTTCTTATGACTCACCAGCTATGTGTGCAAAGGCAGTTACCTAATCAAGTTCAAACAGCACTGTGCAGAACTTCATGGATTTATCACATCTCAGTAGGTTGGGAGTAGCACAGAGTAGGCATGTACGAGAACTTTTAATGCATGTTAGAGAAAATAAATTCAGCTAACCAGACCACTTGAGATGAGTTCCACTTGTGAAGTGCTCAGATGCTAAAATAATAGACTAGATAATTATCTTAGGCAGGAGTATGCTAAACTCATAGAATTGTTGACCTGGCTCTATTTGTAGCATGTGTAATCTTTGGATACAGTAAATACTGAAAGCCTGATACTTAACTTTCTTAACAATGGCCTGTGCATAATGCACCAGAGTTTAACTCAGTAAGAAATTTAACTTGCCTGTGTTATTAACTGTGAGATCACCCAGGATTAAAGAAAAGATTGTAGTAATACTATTGTCGCCATCATTTCCTAAAGATAGAAACAAGTTGAGATTGATATGTTAGCATGTGTCCCTATATATGATTAAACAACTCAAAGCACACTTGATGAAGCAAACTGCTAGAATGTGGGAAAAAAATACAGACTTTGGCAGGTCAAAAAGTCTTTTCAGGTCTCATGAATAAAAATTACCTCAGAACAACCTTTGATAACTGAAATAGGTAAGGAAGGGAATTCAAGTATTAGAGAAAGATGGTTAATTTATTTTCTCTGGAATATGGAAGAGATCCACATCTAACTAGATGTTAGAATGCAAATATCTTTTGAAAATACTCTGATATTCACTTTAATTATTTATTCTGTTCATTTATTGTTGTCTCTTTAGACCCCCCATATACAAAAGGTATAGGTGTCCTATCAGTGGTTGTCTTAGAAGGCTTGGTCTGTAAAGCACTTAATCACAGGAGGTTAATAACTCCTGCCTAAAGCTACTTCTAAATGATACAGAATTTTTAAAAAAAAAAATCACTGTCACCTTTAAATAAAAGTTCTCTAGAAGAGGAATGAAGAAAATGTCCTTCAGCTGTTTCCCCTTGAGTAATTTATCCAACCCAAATGCAGCAGAGAGGGTTTGAACAGAGAACATGGCAGTAGGTAGCTCCAGGGAGATGTTTAGGTTACTTTGCTCTGCTTAAAGTTTTTGTCTTGCCTTTGTTTCTGGAATGTTGTATGGGGAGAAATTTAGAGTGCAGAGGGTTCAGGCTGATTATTGATTTGTGCAGATATTTAAGCCATGGGCATTGGCACCTCTGCCCTGTTACAATTTATGTGTTTCAAGCTTAGGTTTGCCAGACACCTAAAATGCCCTTCTGCATTCGTCATACCAGTCAACAAAACCAGAGTGCTCAAAGGCATACAAACTCTGGTGGACCTTATGGCCTGTTTTGGAAGAACTTACACTTGTTTAGTTAGGAAAGATTTTTGGTAGGGTTTTGTCTGCGGTTTGAAATTGGACTTGAACTTGTTTTCTGAGTTTGCTTTTAAACTCTGTAAAAAGTCACCAGTTTAGTCTGCAGAAATTAGGCTACATAAATTCTGTACAAAGCAACAAAGCACCTACAGAGTTTCCCATAATGATGGCAGTCATTTCAGTCTCTCAATCTAGCTGTCAATTTTTATGAAATTTTCAGGAAGCCAGTAGACCTGAGGTCACAACCCTTGTGTCAGATACGGTTACAATTGACTAATGGGTTCAAAAGCTGTTGTGAGAAAACCTGACAGATGGATAGGCTTGCACTGCTGTAAGCAGCATTTCTGTTGGGAATCAGGCTAAACTTTTTTTTTTCCTAGCAGCAACAAAGGATTTCTTTTTGATCCATTTCTGTACAAAACAAGATCTGCATTTATTCTTTCAAACTTTTTCAGACCTGGGGTGTATGATTCTGATTATATAGTATAACTAAAGGTATAAAGTTTATTTTAGAGCTGCAAATTATAGTAGATTTATTTATGTATAGCTCATGAATAGCATGGAACAGATTACTGAGAGGCAACTTCCAAAAGAATGAAGAAAATATGCATACTGCACTCTCAAAATAAGAGTTCGATGAATGTGCAGGAAATCAGGTCTTCCTTTCAGTTTTTAAGGGAGAAAATGTAGCTTCTCGACAACCCCACACCACTGTTTCCCTTTGAGGTACTGTTTGAGGTACTGTCCATGTAAGAGAACAGTGAAGGAGTTGCCTCCACAAAGACACTCCAGTTTTACCCACCTTTATATTAAGCATACATAGTCAGAAATAGTTTTATGGCAAGCAAGGGTGGATAACCTTTCTCATCTTAAGAAAATTTTTGGGTGTATTTTGTGGGCCACACGCTAATAATGCATTTGTCTTGTTTCCCCAGTCTCCCTTCCGTGGGACTCTGCATCACTCTGAATGCAATTTTCTGCACCGTTCTGTACTTCTAATGACCAGCCATTTCACGGTGCACGTTACTACTCAGGCCAGCAACTCACACTACTAAATGTATCAGTAGCCCTCCCTACTGTGTGGCACTGTGCTGCTTAGGATATCCCTTCCTAGACTATGCAGATAATTTCTCATTCTTAGTCCCACAGTGCTGCCATGCACTGTCCTGAAAATGGCCTGTCCCCACTGAATGACTTATCCCTGACTCTGCTTTCACACTGATTTCATTTAGGTGGGGAAAGAGAGTCTATAAGCGTCTCCTATTTTAACTCTTGGTGGAAGAATATAGCCTTTAGATTCTTCTGCTGCCCTTTTAGGGCAATTTATCGACAGAATTATGATGCACTAACAGTAAATCAAGTCCTCACTGGAGTTGTGGTTGCATTGACAAATCGTACACAGGTATCTTTAAACTTTCATTCATCTGTTTAAAAAGTGAAATACATGGAAAACTTTCTCTTAATGTTTGCTTAATTTCAAGGCTTTTAAAAAAATCCCACCTTTTATCATTAGTCTTTGCTGGGTTAATATTTCTGTGTAAGAGCTTTGTGGATCTATTTCCAAGTTTTGTTTCAAGCAGTTACCTTTATAAAATAATGATGTGAAGTATAAAACTGATACAATTCTGCAAGAAAAACATGCTAGTTTATGCTTATAAAGCTCTCAAACACTGAAGCTCTGGCACTAGCTGGAACACATAGGCACTGCTTAATTGCAAAGACAAAATAATGCTCTTTTAAATTATGGTGGATTCGCTTCTTGGATAAGGAAGTTGCTCTGATTTTAGCTTTGCAGTAATACATGATACTGTATAACTAGATAGGTCTTTTGAGAAGAGCACAAAGCTGCAGAAAGGACAGCTCTTCCTCAGATCCACTAAGCAAACTAGAGTTGATTTTGCGTATTAGAATAATTTAAATCTTTCTAATTGCAGTTGCCTCTCAAATTCTCCTGTCTGTGCATCTTACTGTGATTGCTAACCTATCTCAGAACCAACCATTACCCCTGCTATTTTGCCGCTAGCTCCCTCATTTACTTAATTGCCTCATGCAAGTTGTTTAACTTGCAGCCAATGAGACAGGCAGCTCCTCTGCACTCCTTGTGTGTTTCATCTCTGATCAATGCTCATCAAAACCGGTCAGTAAAAGCTTGTTTCCCCCCCAGCCCTGCCACCTTTTGGTTTTGTGCTAGCTTTCATTTATGATTTCGTCCTCACATAGAGTGATAGAATCAGAGCCATTTAGTGGGAAAAGACCTGTAAGATCATGGAGACCAACTGTTAACCTGGGACTGCCATGTCCACATGGCTGGGATGGAAAGGGTTGCTCTTTCCGCAGTGTATCAGTGTTTCTTAATTTCAGTTGAAGTCCTCTCTGTCATGTATTAAGCTCAGACTACTTTCCTCACTTTCTGTGCAATTTGTTTTCCATGTTTTGTTAAAGAAATGATCTTATGAGGCTTCCTTTATTCTAAAACTACGTAGCTGTAATCAATTCTCAGGCACCTTTTGCCATTCTGTTCTGGTGCGGGTGGACTGTTTTGTAAAGTATAGAGACAGTCTGGGATAAACAGTGTTATTAGCTGTAATACAGTGCTGTTTATACAGTCTCTCCTACAGCATGGAGCTAAAAGTCATAGCTATTACTGCCTGGGACTAGCTTCTATATGTGCTTGAGAAGCCAGGAGCTAGTCCCAGCCAGACCTGCACTGCTTGCTTGTCAGTACAGCCTAGTTGCCTCCCTGGTGAATTTCATTACACACTGAAGTCTTCTGGGCCTATCTGAAGTGTGGCATGGAGAAAATCAAGCTGGAGTACTCAGTGCTGAGGTAAGTGCTACAAGATCCACAGAGTTATTGATGCTTAGGATTGCACAAGAGCTTACATTTGGACAAAGTGCTGAACCTAAACTGTTTGTGTCATAGCAGGCCATAATTTCTAAGCCTTTTTGGCATCTGGTATTCTGGAAACTGTGATGTGAAAGCTGAACTGGACTGGCAGGACAAGCGCTTATCCAGAACTGATAAAGTCTGGGTAAATACTGCTGCATTACCCACTCTGCTAGGGCTTATTAAGTATTTACAGTGTTTAGTGTCCCGGGCAGAAGAGGATTGAGTATATTGAGAGAAACCAGAAAGCCAAAACAGTGAGCCATACATGTAATCATCTCTGAAACAGATCTAGAGACTTTCGTCTCTACTGTAGGCACAAAATAACAATTCTCACTGATACTTGGTATGCCAGTATCAGGCAAAGCTTGTCTGCCATGGCTTGTGAATGTCAAAATTGACCTGTGTAATATGCAGGTGGTTGGTATGCAAATTATATACAAATCAAGCAGCTGCTCTAGCACAGAGTAGTATTTATTGGGTAGAAGTGCATAACAGACATGCTTAATGTCAATACGGGGTGCCTGGAAGGACTTTGAGGATGAGGATTGGAGAACTAGAAAAGAGGTAGGTACAGCACAGTGCTTGAAGCAGGAGGCATGAGGGCTTTAAATATTGATACTGGAGCTTGCCAGAAGTCATTGGTACTACAAGGCAGATTAAAATTAAGATACTTGAAGTGAATGTTTAGTAGGATTAGATAGTAATTGATGAAGCAAGAATGAGGAGTTTAGAACAAGGGGTATGAGAGAAGAGTTTTGACACTCAACAGCATATTGACACCCTCCTCTCTCTTGGTTCTTTCCTGATGCAGTCTGTTGCATATTGGGCTATGTTGGGTTCTGTTGGCTGTGAAACAAAGAGGATGGACAGAGGGGCTAGAGCAGTCAGTGGCTCTTGTGGGGCTCCGAAGAGCAAAACAGGAGCCTGGCAATATAGACAGGTTGTTACATTCATATGGCATGTACACCATTTGGGAGGCCCAACTATGTCCTCCCACACATATATCAGTGCAAGGAAATTTAGCGCATATGTACTGGAAAAACAAAGCAGTTATCAAAGATGTTAGGGGTTCCTACCCCTAGGCCTTCTACTTTAAGGTTTAGATTCTGCATTGTAGTAATAAAGTTATGGCTTGTGTCTCATTATTGCTGAAACATGCTCTTCACAAATTAACATTTGAAGGCAGAACAATCCATAGGTTATTTTTAGAAATACTTGGTTTGTTTTGCCTTTCTTGGCAAAGCAACCACATATTTTGGTCATAAAGTTACAAATAAATTGTTCAAATTCATTTGAAAAGAAGAAATCTGATCATAGTACAGTTTTACTCAGCCTTTTTAATTTTGATATTTCCTTCTTTTACTGTCTTACATGATTTTTGTTCTTGTTCCCACAGAGTACTTGTTGTGACATTCCTGTCTTATCGCTATGTTTCATCATCTTGTTAAAAGGAACCTGTATTAAAAATTAAGACTATCACCAGTGTGTACTAACTTCTCAAGTGTTATTTAAAGTCACCTTCCTCCTGATTGGTTGATTCAAAACAATTATGAGCTGAGCTGTGAAAAGATGTTTTCTTTTTTCTTCTTGCAGATTGCAAATGATAACCTGCATACAGACAATGAGCATGAACTCAGAGGAGATAAAGAGAGCTACTTCTGTGCAGTGTGCCTGGATGTTTACTTCAATCCTTACATGTGCTATCCTTGTCACCACATCTTTTGTGAGCCTTGCTTAAGGATGCTTGCCAAAGACAATCCAACCAGCACTCCGTGTCCATTGTGTCGCACTACAATTGCCAGAGTCTTTTTCCAAACAGGTATAAAACTGAAAGTTTTTACAATACCGAAAAGATCTTTGTAGCTTTCCTTCCTGTATTTCTGGCTGGAACAAACATGTAGTTAAAAGTGTAGTAAACCCCTGCAAACCAAATATAGTCATAAAAAAAAAAAGAAATAGTAATGTGCAGTGGGGCACATCAAAAATGCACACAGAACCAGATTTAGTCATGTTAATAGACTATGAGGTCGATGCATTTAACTGTCCCTAGGACAATTCCAGGCAGGCTTTCTTCAGTGGCAGGAAACTGTTCTGGATGCGTATTTTTAAAACTTCTTGATTTTTCAAGTGAAGATCTGATACTCTGCATTTCTGTGGCTTCCTCCTGCTTAATAATCACAAACTCCAAACATGATACACATTTCTCAAAATACCCTACCAGAAGAGCATTTTTAAAATTAATAAATGACACCCCAAAAAATGGTTTTTTCTTGGTTTATGGCTTCCATTTAGCTACAAGTGAAAATGAAGGGTAGCAGAACTATCAAATCCTGACTAATTCTGTAGTCTTACACCTTCATCTCTAGTGTTCCTGACTTTTAGCAGCCAGAAGACATGGTGGGTAAGGGGTGTTTGATGTCAGAATGGGTACAGGGATAGAAGAGGGTAAGTAGTGCTGTAGATGAGGTACCTGGAACAGCATGACTCAGTGTTTTATACCCCGAGCTTAATAAGGTGAATTCAAGCACCATGAATAAAATTGCACTATGGTATCTGAAGCTAGACCCTTTACAGCACTTAAAAATGTGCACAGACAGGTCACAAAGTAATGGAAATGACTCAGCCATGCAGGAGTGTTTATTTTTGCATGGTGCAGAGATCTTGCAGTGATCCTCTTTAAACTGGGAGAGTGCTGAGATGATGACAGGTTGGCTATGCAGATAGTGTAATTTCACATTGATTATCAGAGCTGCCCAGCTCCTTTTTGTGGTTGTGCACAGGCTCTTCCTCTGTGGAGGCAAAATTTTGTATCTTTTGAAGGCAGACCAGTTAAAGGAACACAGGCTAAATAACAACTCGTTTGGGTGGAAAGGAGACATTTTTCAGACAAATTGTTCCAGGATGGTTCACTGGAGAGCTGCTGGTGGCCAGGAATAGGGAGTGTCAGCACTACAGCAGAGAAAATGGGGGAAGAGCTGTAGCCTGAGCACTCTCAACAGCCTGCCTGGCTAGTGTGTAGAGGTTTCAAGCTGTTTCATTTGCTTAATGTTTGATGCTCCTTTGGATGTGATGTACAGATGAAACGTGTTTCACCAACAGAGAATTAGTTGTTTTAGTGCTATTTAAAATTTAAAAAAGCTATTTAACAGATTTGCTGCAGTAAAACACTGCTTGGAGAGCACAAAGGGAGAATACAGATGCTTGTTAAAATGCATTCGCAAAACTTGTCAACACACTTGAAGTACTGTCATTTTAGTGAAATATTACCGAGATTATTTGTAGCCTTTAAACAATTAATATACATCTGTAAAAATAACTGATCATAGAATCATAG
>VZTU01018688.1:276715-332062 GCA_013400835.1 Zapornia atra | reverse complement strand
AGCGCACCGGGGGCCGTGCCCAGCGCCAGAGACTGAGGCAGGGTCCGGAGCCCCCCCACCCCGACGGCGGCAGCTCGACCCTCTGCCGGGGGGGCCCCCCCTGCGTCGTTTCCTCCTCCCCGCATCCCCCTTTGCTTTCATGCAACGCCTGGTGGCCTGGGACGCAGCATGCCTCCCCATCCAGCCGCCCGCCTTTAAATCCATGGAAGTGGCTAATTTCTATTACGAGGCGGACTGTCTGGCTGCTCTCAACAAGCTGCACCCGCGGGCGGCCGGGGGCCGCTCCATGACCGAGCTCACCGTAGGGGACCACGAGCGAGCCATCGACTTCAGCCCCTACCTGGACCCCTTAGCATCCCAGCCGCCGGCGCAGCCGCCGCCTCCCGCAGCAGCAGCAGGGGGCAACTTTGAGCCTCCCTGCAGCAGCGGCGGCGGCCAAGATTTCCTTTCCGATCTCTTCGCCGAGGACTATAAAGGCAGCGGCGGCAGCAAGAAGCCCGACTACACCTACATCAGCCTCGCTCGGCACAGCCACCCCTGCGCCAGCCAGAGCCACAAGCCGGGGGGGCTGCCGGGCTGCTTCCCGCCCCAGATCGTGGAAACCAAAGTGGAGCCGGTCTTCGAGACCCTGGACTCTTGCAAAGGGCCCCGTAAGGAAGAAGGGGGCGCCGGGCCGGGACCGGGGGGCATGTCCTCACCCTACGGCAGCACCGTGCGCTCCTACCTGGGTTACCAGTCGGTGCCGAGCGGCAGCAGCGGGAACCTGTCCACCTCGTCCTCCTCCAGCCCCCCCGGCACCCCCAACCCCTCCGAGTCCTCTAAGTCCGCCGGCGGCGGCGGGGGCTACTCCGCCCCCCCGGCGGGCAAGAACAAGCCCAAGAAGTGCGTGGACAAGCTCAGCGACGAGTACAAGCTGCGCCGGGAGAGGAACAACATCGCGGTGCGCAAGAGCCGCGACAAAGCCAAAATGCGCAACCTGGAGACGCAGCACAAAGTCTTGGAACTGACGGCCGAGAACGAGCGGCTGCAGAAGAAGGTGGAGCAGCTCTCCCGGGAGCTGAGCACCCTCAGGAACTTGTTCAAACAGCTGCCCGAGCCCCTGCTCGCCTCCTCGCCTCGCTGCTGACCCCCGGCCGGGCGCGAGGCGAGCGGAGCCGCCGCTCCCTGCGCTGCCCCGCTCCGCGCTGCTCCGCGCCGGGCCGGGGCGAAGGAGAGCCCGGGGGCAGGCGGGCTGCTGGGGCTCGTGTTTTGTTTCGTTTCGTTTTGTTTTTGTCTTTATTTACATGTCGGCGGAAGGCTCCGCCGCGGCGCGGGGACCTCACCGGGGGCCGGGGGCTGTCGGCGGGGCGCGGAGGGGCCGGTCCCGGGCGGGCTCTGAGGCTGCTGGGCGCTGGGTTATTTAAAAGAGCGAGAGCAGAGCAAGGGCAAAGTGATGCAATCCTTTAAGCATGGCTGGGAATGCTGTGTACATGATGCAATCTCGTGTAACTGTCAGTCATGAATTGAGTAATCTGTTAAAGATGTTCCTACAGGTTTTTTTTATTATAAAGAATAATCTATTTCTATAAGAAAATACATATGTATATTTTGGGATCTATGCATTCTTGCTACATTTGAAGCATTAATGAACAATTTTAATAAACTTTATGACTAGGCTAAAGAAGTAGCTTGTTTTATTTGGAAGGCACGATTGGAGGTAGATGCAATGCAGGGCTGCACTTCAGCTGTGATCCGGGTTTTGTTGGTCTCTCGACTTTCTCTGTGACTCAGAGAAAGGAAAAATAAAACCCTGAAAACAAAACCCCCAGGAGAAACCCAGCAAAGCGCAGAGCTGGAAAGCTTTAGCCAGTTCTTGTTGCCTCATTCTCTTTCCCCTAATCACTTGCTTTAGCTGCCGCTCGGGTGTTGTTGGGGAGGAGGCGTTCGTGCCAGGCTTTTTTGCACTTCTTGCTGTTGGGAGCACAGAGCGAGGTGTGCTGTCCAAACCATGACCCATCCTTGTCAGGAGAGCACCAAGTCTTAAGTGGGAGGGAGAAAAAGTAAGAGAGGAAACGTGAAAGGGTCGGGTTTTGTTTTCTTTACCGAGTTTCTATTCTCTGAGCTGTGATTCAGCATTTCTTGTGTTTGTAGGTTACAGGAATAAACACGAGAAAGTAGCATTTCTGTTGGATGTCGGTAATTTGGCCGTTGCTCAGGAAGCTCTCAAGACACCTGGCCAGGTGAGAGACATATGAGCAATTCCCTCATCTCTTCTCTTGGGATGTCTCACTAACATCTGGAGATGGAGTCTCTGCGGAGCGGGACTTGTTTCTGTGTGCACGCGTGTTTGCTGGGGACAAGTGGCAGATGAGTGGGGGGGTGGCAGAGGAGGAGGATGTTAGTAGCAGGCTGTAACGTTGTTCGAGGTACAAGTAAGGCTCTGCTGGCCCATGGAACAAGGCAGCCTGGCCAGGGCTCCCCGGCCATGCTGCTTCCCTGCCGTGTGTTGCTGCACTGGGGTAGATGAGAAGTTAACAGTTGTGTGGAGGGAGCTGGGCAAATGATTGGGTCTTACTCAGCATTTTCCATTTTCCTGTTAGACCAAATAAGTGTTTTTAGATCCAGATTCCCAGTGCCCCAGGAAAGAAACTCCTTAATTGCCTGTGCTTTATCTGACAGCTGAACGCAGAAGGATTTTTCTGTATAAAGACAGTGGAGTTGAATTTGCTGCTGTACATTCCCATACAGACAGCAGTGGATTGCAGAGGGCCAGATCTTGAATTTGTGGCTTATTTCTACGGTTTCTTTAGCATGTTTTCTTGTGAAAGAAGTGTTCTGATTCTTTGGCTCCTTCAGATGAATTTCCAGAGCTCTCACTGAAATCGTTATGCATTCCCTGCTCCCACAGTGCCTCCCTAGCTCCTGCTCGGAGCTGTGGAGTAGTAAGCAGCAGAGTGTCAGCCCTGAGATAGACTTCTCCCGTTTGCTTTTTAATTTGCACAGTGCAGTTAAGTTGTTTTCAAGAGCCCCTAAGAATAGATTTTCTTGGGTGAGCTCGCTCCTGCACCAGCATGACTCAAGCTCTTGCAGGCAGGACAGACGTTAGATCTTGTCTTGACTGTCCCTCGTGACGATGATTGCTCCAGCCTCCTGTGGCTGTTTATTCTACTGTTCTTCTAGTTACGAAACTTATCGACATCGTTAGATCCTATTTTCTCGCTGTGCTTTAGGCCATGTAATGTCACCCAAACTTGGAAGCAGCGTTCCCCGTCGGGAGTGAGCGCTGCTGAGGGTGGGATTGCTGGAGGACTGAAGATGCCCCTCAGATACATTTCTTTCTTCCTTTATAAATGTCAAAGCTTCCAACAAAAGTTCAGTCTGTGGGGGATGGAAGGCAGGGTAGATGGAAAGATAAGATGTACTAAAGGTATTTATATTTGTTTAAATAATAGTCCAGTTTTGGAGATAGAGCTCTATCAGGCACAAATGAGCTAATCCCTGTCCTTAAACTTTGCCTGCCGCAGCTCAGGAGAGCCGGGGCGGCATTGCTGCCATTTAAAGGACAAATGTTTAAGTTTCTGCTTTATTCCAGTGCATCCCTTCATTACGACTACAGCTTTCTTGTTCAGGAGGAAATGTGCAGCACTGTGTTTCTGTCAGAGGCGATTACAGACAGGGAAGTTGAGGGTGTGAGCACACCGATTTTGCACTGGTCTCAGAAGGAATCTGCGAAGGAGTCGGAAAAAGAATTCCTGAATCCTTCATTCTCAATCTTGGTACTACCCACATAACTTACATTTTAGGAGCTTTGTAGTGCTATTAAATGCATGGAAGTCATGAAATACCCTGCTTTATAAGCAAGCATATGAAAAAGCCCCTTTAATTAAAATATTTCCTAGAAAAAAATAGTCTGGGAAAAAATAGTTTGGAAATGAATCTGAGAAAACTCCGATTGCTAAAGGAGACAAAAGATTCCAAATACCTTTTCTAATGACAGTGAGGGAATTGGAAAATCCCTGCCCAACCAGTGGCTCAGCTCCAAATATTGATAGAGTTTCCCATTACAAACACGGTTCTGTTGACTGAAAGCGGCACTTGGTGCGTCTCAGCTGTGCTCTGTCGGGGTCTTTTCCTACGGTGACCCAGTGCAGCCCATGTAAGATCCGTGCAGGGAAGCGAAGGCACTTACTGCCCTGGTTTGTTTGCATTTTATGGAAGTTCATAAACAGCATCTCATCTGTTTGGTTGTTTCCCCTGTCTCGTCCATGTAGGTCTTTCTCACTACACTGCAATAGCTGCGTTTCTTCCCATGCAGAAACGAGCGTCTAAGGCTGAATCCCAGTGCTGACCCCCTCTCCAGAGCACTGTTTTATCATTTGCAGGGGTTCGAATCCGGTTCTGCTCAGTTCTGGAAAAGGAATCATATGTATCACTTTAAAGTATTTGAAAATGCAGTTTCCATTTTGTTGGCAGTTCTTCTATCTATTAATAGGAGTGACTACTCTCTGTTTATCTGCCCAGAGCACGAACAGCCCCGTGTGGTGCTGCTGTCAGACCTCTCCAGCTGCCTTCCTTCAGTGACTCGTGGAAGGTGCAGGAAAATTACACTTGTTTCTATACGAATTGTTTCTCCTCTGTCAAATAAAATCACCCAGATTGCACCAGAGGGTTCCTGGGCGGGAGACTTGATAACAGAATATTTTCTTCCTTGCTGCAGTTCTGCAGTAGCCTTCAGACACCAAAATTACAGCCTGAGAAAAGTGTGCACAATGTTTGCCTTTACAGTTTCATTGCTAGAACAACTGTCATTGATGTGGATGTGTATAAAAATATGAAGTAGGTAGTTCTCAAGCAATGTTTCATTAACTGTGACCAGAATAAAAGTCAATGCAACTTAGTATCTGCTTTAATAAAGACAAAAAAATGTATATAAGGCCAAATCACCCATCTTCTTTTTGTTATTTATAGTGATATCGCTTAAGATACAGTAAGTGTTGCCTTGTATTTCCCTGTCCTTCATACCGACACCAAGTGACTCTGAAGCACGACCAGGCTGGAGCAACAGGGATCTGGGGCCAGTTGGCACCAATATTGATCCGGTGGATCTGTGTACGGTGGACAGCGGGTAATGACGGGCTTGGTTCTCGCTCCTTTTGCTACTGATTATTAAAGCAAAACCAGAACCAAACCTCTCTTGAGTGTTAGCCTTCTTTGTGTTTAAGTCCACACAAATGCTTGACAGTCAGAATTTCAGGGTGAACATACAGTAATCTGAAGTGAAGAAGAATCTGAACCAATGCCTGTGCGTTGAAAGGGTCCTGATCTGTTCATCATGAAGTCCAGACAAAACCAGGAATATAGGGAACTACTCCCAAGGAAACAATTCTGTTCAAATTCTGAATCCTTTTTTAATCAAGCAGTGAAGTAAAAATAAAACCATGTGGCCAAACCTGTACATGAAGTATGTGAGGGAATGAGTTCTCCCAGAGAGCTGCTCGCTGAACAGATGGGTAAATCATGGAAGGAGTGAAGCTCTGCTTTAGTGTTTGGTGGGACCCAAACCACAGACCGAGAGGTTTTTTTCTCTTTGCAACATAAAGCTAAACCTGGGTAGAAACTACCCTTGGATAGTATCCTGAGGTTTTCTGAGGTTCCTGATCCTTTCATGTGACCAGAGGCTGTTTTGCCCCAGCCTGGGCAGATGGGCAGCATGATCTATGGTGAGTATGTAAACACTGAAAAAGATTAGATACAGCCTTGGGCTGACATCAGGATCATGTGAGATTTACGGTGTGGTGTTAGCCTGATGCAAAACCAGGTGAAATTTCAAGAGAGCTCCTCTCTGAGATGATGCTGGGGAGGCAGCGCGGGTGCCTGCGGCTGCAGCCCCAGGGTTGGGGGCCAGCACCCCAGTCCTTGAGCCATGGCCAAACAGAGCTCTGGTTCAACACTGCTGTGATTCTGGTTTGCTCCGTTTAATCTATGGAAACCAAAATGCCTTTCCTGGACATTTTCCCACCTGCTAAGTTGTTTGAGTGTCTTGTTTTGGATAAAAGCCTTTCCCCCCCTCCCAGAAGCGCTGCTGGTTTGATCTGCCTGGACGTGAAAAACAGCAGGGCTGGAGTTCAAACCCAGCATAAATGGGTTAATGGTTGCTGAAGCAAATTGGTTTGCAGTTGCACAGGGACACATTTAGTTGCAAACCTTCCAACTGGTTGCTACAATTTCACAGAGCAGCACCAAATTTAACCCTCATTTGTTTTAAATTTTTCACAAATGTATAGATTTGCTATTAAAATTAGTCAAATAATAATATAATAGTAACAAGAACAATAATAATATTTTCCAATAATAATTTCTAGCTAATTAAAAGCCAAGGAAGACTTTGATCTACATCTGGTTTTCTCCTGCTGTCCTATCTGCTTTTGCCTCTGGGATTCCTGTATCTCCTATAACATAGCTGTCAGAGCACTTTCCTTAGAGTTCAAGGTGCTCAACTCAAAGATTGTCATGAGGTAGCATGTTTTTGTACAATTTGCAGACAAAGCCTCTGAGAACTCAGGCTGTACAAGTGGTAGGTGGGGCAGCAGCCCTGGCTTTGCAACACCTCTGTGTGTTGACGCCAGTCCAAGAGTTTCTCTAAGAAGGGGGTTTTTGACAGCAGCTGGGAGATGCTGCAGCCCCTCTCCCCAAACAAACCGGGTGCAGCAGCTTGTTTGTTTTCTATAAATACCTTGGGTTTGCTCATATATTGCAACAGCAGTTCATTAAGCCTGAGGTAAGCAGCTCATTGATGTTGCCTAGAATTTACAGCAATAGGAATCAGTGTCCTTCAGACAACATGAAAATCCCTCTAACGCCTCCTCTGCTGTGTCCCCTCCTCCACTAGCTCACTGGGAGCGGGGTCCACAACGTTGTGCAATATGTTTTCTATAAGCGAGCGGAGGAGCGTTGGGTTTACAATCGAACGCCATGGTGACATGATGGGACAATGATTTCTGTGCAACACGATGAAACAATTACTTGGCTGAAGTAATTCAGGAAGAGAATCACAAGAAGAAGAGAAAGTGCCTGGAGCCGGTTTGAGGAGCGCTGGGAGCAGCGGTGGCTCCTGCAGAAGCATTGTTCTGCTCATGTCCCCAGCTAGATGGTAACTTGGGGCAGATGGGTCTGACCTCCATGTGCCAGACTTCTCCAAGCCCAGGTGTCTGCTTGAAACCACCAAATACAGATTCCATCTCTCTTGTTTTCTGATATACCAAAGGTCAGAAAATTAACCTAGAATGTAATTTATTAAGACACTTAAGTGTGTCTAACAGTTAAATGTACAAGGAGCAGAGTAAGATCTGTGGGATGACTTGGCATGATGCGATGAGTAGAATTACAAAAAAAGGAGTAATTATCAAGGAGTTTGGTTGCTTCAAGGAATGCAAGCTGGATCACAGCCACGTAGGCTTAACTTCGGCTCACAAGCCAGCTTTTGTGCCAGCTCTGAGCAGCACTGCTTTCCTGCTGCTGACTTACTGATGACTGCTCATGGTGGCACAAAGTATTTCTGTGCTTACGGTTTAGAATGGTGCCGATTGCTGCGCTGCGTCCCAGGGCTGAAGGAGTCGATGAGAGGGCAGGAGACCTTTGTGTATGACTTTAGCTGTTGGGTGTGCAGTATCCTTAACCAATTTCACAGCAAATTATGTAGCTGCAGAGTCAACGAGTGCAGAATGCTGACAGAAGTGAAGATGCGAGGGGTAAATGCTGAGCTTTGACACAAATCTGGTCCTGGCTCTTTCACCAGTTTCTCAAACATCTTCAGACCATCAGTGAGCCCCTACATCTAATAGAAGCCACATGCATGTATGTGCACCTCCAGTGAAGTGCAGTTGCCATAGCTGCAGGTATATTTGCCTATTTTATATTTAGATCCTGATCTTACATACGTGCTTCGTTTTATACATGTAGCTGTAGTGATTTCAGCGGAACTATTATTACCTGCATGAGTAATGGTAAATGCATAGATCTGTATTTACATGGCTGCATTTACATGGATCTGTATATACATGGATCTGAGATCACGGTGGCTCTGGGAAACCTTGTGTGTCTTGCTCAGTTTTACAGTACATGCCCCAGCAAATTCTGAGCACTTTAATTTCATGTCTCTTCACATTCAGGAGAGTGGCCCATGCGCTGACTTTGCTTCTCTGCCTGTACAAAAGGAGGTGACAGTGGCTTCAGCATTTTTGCATTTCCCAGGGGAAGAAAACCCCCCAGAAAAGCCCTGACCAGTGGGTACAGCCTGTGCTCTACCAGCTACCGTTGGGTCCCAATTCAACAAAGCACTTGGGTGTATGTTATACCCCAGCAGAAGCAAAACGATGCTGCACACAAGCTTTAAAGGTTTGGATGTGCCAAGTGCTCTGCAGAAACATCCTTCTAGAGCCTCGGTGACAGCTGCCTGCCCTCTGGATTCTGCTGCTGTGCTGCAGCTGTGGCATGGGCATAACAAAATCTATGTCCACAAAGATGGTGAATGTGATGCACTCAGACAGGTCGAGAGGGATCCTTATTTCCTCCTCCTGTACTGAAGGAGCCCATCCAGTTTGTGTGCTGGCCAGGTCTGGCAAGCCGCTGTTTCGGAGCACGGTGCTAATACCTGGCTGCTCATCAAAGGATTCTTGAGCAATAAGCCACTCCACATCAGTGAGAGCTGCTGCCAGGAACCATGGACTTCTGTGGGCTGGAAGACAACTGATAAAGCAGATGCTGAGAAAAGCAACGATGCTGGCATTGGGCAATCAGAGTGCTACTAATGGCTACTGGAAAATGTTATTTTTATTTTAGTTCTGCAATTGCATAAGCCCAATTTGCTGAAGGCTCACAGGGACGTGGCTTTTGTACAGGGCTTGCTCATTATTTTTTGCAAAGCATTTTATTGAGATGAACAAATGCTTCCACATTACAGGGGAAAACCACTACTCCTTGGTAGTTCTTCCTCTGTCAACAGCAAGTGGGAGCCGATGGCGCCTTTCTCCAGAATTAGGTCCTGTGGAGTTCGGCTTGTGAAGGATGGGACGCTCACATAGGCGGAGATGATGCAATCACACCTCTTGTCATACAGTCCTGTGCCCAGCGTAGGGGATGCAGTTCATGGGCGAGGCTGTTGGATTGGGAAGAGTTTGGCAGGAACGACAAGGCACGACAAGGCCGCGAAAGAAGGAAGTGATACCGAACAGCACATGGTTCTGGGAAGGCTATTGCAGTGATGGGAACTGTTTCCAACAGACAAGCTAGGGGCAATGAACTATCTTCCCACTGACCTCATGGTAACATGAAGTGAAAACTCCACTCTAGTGTTTTCTGCCAAGTCCTTAAAGGCAAAACCTGAGCAAATGGCTCCTGCGTTACTTCACTAGCAGGTGCTCTTCTGCACAAGCCTTGCAAGAGCTTTATTACCAGAGGTACACTAACTATTAAACAGCCATAAGCCTAACCTGGTATTTACTGTAGGACGGTGCCTTTTTATTGCGCAGAGGGAGGGAACTCCCTGCTCAGCCCTCCAGGTGGTCCCTTCGGGGCAGGGTTGAGGCACATTGGTGAGAAGGGGTGGGGTTGGGTGGGAGAGGCTGTCATTGCTGCCCTACCTGTTCTGGGCATAAATTGAAATGATCAGTCTCTAAATCCTGCCAATTAGGCATGCTTTACTGGCATAAGAGTCAGTTTACTATGGCAGGTAAAACTAAAATGTTTCTTTTTAAAACAAAAAAAAGGCAAAATCCCACTTCAGCCAATCTACCTGGGAGAGCGGGTGAGCTGGGGCAGGGTGGGCTCTGCGGGGTACCTGACCCAGCCCAGCCAGGCAGGAGAAGGGCAGGGGTCTGCAGCACAGCGCAGCCCTGGCATGGAGGGTTGGACGTGTCTGAGTACCCCTGTCTTTTAGGGAGCCTATGGAGCTGGGCTTGGGGTGCAACCTGCAGTTTCCCGCAGCATCCTCTCCTCTGCAGTAACTCTGCTTAATGTTCAAGGCAGCATCAGATGTGGAAAAAAATGGTGGTAACCCTTTCCTAGGCTCCACCTGCCAACAAAGCTCCACCTACTTGGGAAAGCAAAATGAGATGCTTTTACAAGAGTATGAAATGTCTAATTGAGGTAGTACCTGTGCTCTCAAGCTAGTAGCTTACCAACCTTCCGATCAACAGATTCCTATGATGAAGGCGGCACCGTGGACCTCTTGGGTCTGTGACTTCTTGGTTTCTGCAGACCGAGGCAGACTTTGTTCTGTTTTTTTGTACTCTGCTCCCACTCTGAGAGTTATCTGGGTTACTAGAAAGGCCAGAAATTATCAGGTTGGTTTTCTTCCTCAAAGAAAAGCTATCTTTGCAGCATGTGCTTCTGCCTGTGAAAACATGGGTAAGCTGTGCTGCCATGCTGCTGTGAAGCATGAGGCTTCATCCTCATCTGCATTCAAAAAGAAGAGGGTGAGGACTATCTCCCAACAGTCCTATATCCCTTTCTCTTGAACCACTCTTAGACATCTCCTCTCTGCGGGTCCAACATAAGCACTGCTGGTATCAGCATTTCAGACCTCACTTGCTTCAAAATGGGCTTTATTCTGAGGAGAGTTTGTCACTAGTACTTGGGGATGTGGAAGGTTTTTTAGGAAGTGGACAAATGGAAAAATTAATTATCCATGTAAAGCACATTTCCCACTGCGTAAAGCTTGCCTGTGAGGAATGCTGCCTTTTACTCTCCTGTGTCCTGGGAACTCCGACTGACTCAGCTTCCTGCATCCACAGGTGATCAAGATCCAAATCACTCCTGCGTGCAAACCTAGGGCAGAAGGGCCCTTTTTTGATAAGCTGCTGTCCCACTGCAGTACTGGGGACTTCCCCCCCACTACCTATCCCCTTGTCCTGAGGTGAGATGGAGGTGAATGTGACCTCCCAACAAACACCTACCTCAGCTGATGTGTCTCTCTTCCAGCCTCTCCCCAGGGATCAAACATTAGCCAGGGATCTCAGGAGGGCTTCGGCCACACTACACAGCAGGTGGGATGCGTCACAGTGCAGGAGGGCTCTGCACAGGTCCTGTGCTAAATGCTCATTTCAGCCCAGATGATCGCCTTTCAGCCTCTGCTGCAGGCTCTGCCCTGCATCCCTTAGGTAGGAGTGATGACCTGCTGGCTCTGGAGT
Organism: Zapornia atra; assembly: GCA_013400835.1. Lineage (NCBI taxonomy): Eukaryota > Metazoa > Chordata > Aves > Gruiformes > Rallidae > Zapornia > Zapornia atra. The sequence goes on along the minus strand of VZTU01018688.1, from coordinate 320,897 downwards.
AAGGAAAGCCAAGTCCCCTATCTGGCAGTGCTCCCGACTTGTTTCAGGTTACTTCACCCTTCTCTGCCTCAGTTCTTTTATCTGCACAAAGATGTTTCCTGGAGTTGGGAGAACAGAGGAGGGTGTCTCAGAATATTTACTTAAAGAGCTGTGAAATATGAGATAAGAGGCCTTGACAATACCACATATTATTTCAAGTTCATATTCAAAGGTAAAAATATGAATGAATTCAGCAGGGAAAATTCTGTGGTGAAAATGACTGGAAGCACAATTGTCCCATACTCCAAATGCTTCCCAGGCAGTAACGTGACCGCATAGAGTTTGGCTCATTATATATGTAAAATAGGCAGATGCTATTAGAAAATAATTCTTTTCACTCAGGAAGTAGGGAAGCCTGTCCTCAGGATGAAATCTTCTTCAGGGGCTGTGTTTTTATCATAGCTCATTCTTCTTAAGGTATTAGAAATCGCCCTCAAAGTTGAATGCTGCCTTCTCCCTTCTCCTGCCCATGGAACCTGAGCTCTGTGTTCATGGAACTGCACCGACTCCTCAATCTTCCTTTCACATTTCCTTCCCTTCAATGGAATGTAATTCCTGACCTTGGTGGGCATCCTTGTGGTTTTCTGAGTATGTGACAACACGCTGTTCAAGGACATGTCGGGATAATAAACCATCTACGTAGTCAGGCCTCGACAGTCAGCACGGGGAAGGACTGAATGGAGTTCATAAAAGCACCTCTGAGAGGCTGATGAAAATGTTTAAAGAAAAAGAAATCAGCAGTTTTGTACTGTGAAGTACTTTGCAGAGCAGAACGTTAATTAGCTCTGGGGAAACACACTCCTCTGGACTGGCCGTGTGTGGCCCATTATGTCCCCTTTTGCCCACTGAGTCACCCGTCGCAGCCACTGCTTCCGTGCGGGCAGGAGCCGTCACAGTGGTATTGAGTTCAGTGACTTACTCCTGTGAGTAAGCGGCCTCAGAGGGAAATTTCCCCTCGAGCAGTGGTCAGGGACCACTGACACAAGCTGGTGAAGTAACTTTTCTATGAAAGATAAATCATATCTTTGCACATTATTACCGTGATTGTTATTGCTATTATTGCTGTTATTATTAGTGCTATTGCTACTGCTTTTTTCCTTCCCACTTTAGGAACTTTATTATTTTGTGTGCCGTGCTAGTAATGTTTCTCCAGTAAGCTGCATGCATCCCAGACTGCGGATCTGAGACACCGGCACCATGCCTGGGGCCTTGCTGTGGGGAGAGATTGCCCCTGTGAAGGGAACGCACATTCCCAAGATCTGAGTGAACAGAAATAAGAACACAGTTCCTGGTGTGCTTAAGCCCCGAAACTGCACATGCAAGTTCCCAAGGCCAAATCCAGCTCTCTCCGAGTGTAGGTGAAAGGTCATCCCCGAATTAGGCAGCAAACTATTAAGTTACCAGCGTTGCAGCAGCCAAATAAACTCTCCCCGACTGATTGACTAAAAGAGTGGGATATCACCCCCAGCTATTGGCAGCTGTCCCCTCAGCATTACCCTTCATTAAGGTGGTCATCGCCAAACCAAACAGACGCACAGTTCAGTTACTAATATAAACGACACCAATTAGATTTATATAAGAGTATTGCAAAATGTGAAATAATAAAATCTGCTACCAAACAAGAGCGGGAAGACGGGTCACCCCAGAGCATTTGCTTCCCAAGCAGAGAGGCCTGGCTGTTTTCAGGAGTCACACCACTTGCTCTGTGCATCTGATGTGGGGGAGAGGGGGGCTGCTGGCGTTCTCCCTCTGAATCCTGACAGCAAGGCGACAGGTTGGCACTGAACTGCATGAATCACCAACTACTGAAATTTAAAAGCTTGCATATGCAAATGACTAATTAAACATATTAGCATAGTCAGTTACCCAAACTGTAATCTTAATCGTATCTCTGAGTTAGGCATGCAATCACACACCCATTTGCAGATTTGCATTTGTGAGCATGGTTTCCCCAGAGCTCGGCCCAGAAACTTGTCTAATGACCAATTTTTCTTCACGTAGTTCCAGGAAGGAAAGAGAAGAGGGAAAGTATGCGAGTAGCTTCCTCTCCTGAAAAGTGATGGGGAATTGTGCAGAATCAGGAACTGGTGTGGTCAGCTGAACGGCAGCCGGGAGGGCTGGATGGTGAGCTGGGCATGCTCTCACTTAATCTAATGCCCGTCGCTGTGACTCCGACCCAAACAATGTGGATTTCCCTCTGTTAGCAAATATCCAGACCCAGGAAAAGACCTTGTGCCAGATTTTGGTGTTATTTACATTGAATTACCTGAGATTAGAATCTGAAACTAGAAACTTTCTTTATACAGTTACAAATAGCTATATTATGCAGTTTTAAGGGGTTAAGAAAAGGAGGAAATCATAACCACAGAAGTCATAAAGGCAACTTATCCCAAGCCAAATAGTTTTGTTTCTAACGCAGGGCTTTAATTATAACATGTCATATAATGATGACATAGTGCTATAATAGGCAAATATAATGCATTAATCTGATATTATATTTTGGCTTTAACAATAGGTGCAGCGAACCAGCCTTAGTGGATAACTCATTCAGAACCTATCTGCACACTCCACCTAGATACTTATCTGCCTCTTTAATTAAGTGGAGGGAAACTTCTTGAGGCCATACCCATAAAGCTAGTCTCTGATGATAGCAGAGTTACTGGAAGCCTTTGGTAATCGCTTACACCCACGTACCGTGGTTAGCTTACAACTTGGGCTCTTTCCTTCTCCCTTTGGAACCACCTATGTGTCCCCTAGTGTAAATCCCTGCTGAGTTTGTACCAAGAGGGGTACAGAAGACCTTGGGTGGTCGGTTTGAGTGGCGTGTCAGCACACTGCAGTTGGCCTCCTCTGGACTGAACCAAGCTTCCTAACTGCAGTGGTGAGAAAAAAGAGCTTTGGCAAATTTCTCACTTACCTGCGTGCTTCTTGACACAGAGGCAACAGCCCACACCAGTGAGCACAGCACAGCCAGCGCCGGTGAGTGCCCCAGGCTGGCCTTGCTGTGCACTCACGGCACTCAGGGGCACTTCAGTGGGATAAAATTGTCTTTCCTAATTCCAAGGGTCCTACGTAACTCAGTGTGCATTGACAAACACCCTTTTTTGCTTCTTCAAACACAGCTTGTAGCATTTGCACGCTAAGCTAAAACTAAACACGTAACTGGTGTACTAGGTTGGAGAAGGTGGTTCCCTGGGTTGTGGCACTTGCTCTCTACTGTGAATTTTTGAAAGAAATGTCCTGCTCTGAGGCAGCACCACCGAGAAATGATAAAGCCCAAGGATGCAACAGCAGCTGAAGCAAGCGCAGGGACAGCGATCTTGAGGCTGTGTGAGGGAACTCTCAGAGCTGACACCAGCATGTCCCTAAGTGCTGTGGTCCCAGCAGCAGGACAAAGGCAGCTGCATAGGGCTCCCATATCCATGCTCAGCTCTGGCGGCGCAGGCCACACCGGATGAGCACAACTGAAATGGCTCCAGCAGCTTACCACCTCCTTGTCCTTTTCCTCTCCTTCTGTGTCTCACTTCCGTACTCTTCTCCAATCTTTTCCAGTATGAAAGGCTCTGCTAATGACCTTTGAACAGACCATGTTGAGAATGTCACTGCAGAGCTTCTTAATCTTACGGTGGCGCCTAGATAATATGGTGATGGGTACTGAAATGCTGAAAAACAGACAGACAGATAGCTAGATAAGATTAGATATATAAGCAATTTAGTCAGTCATCATACAGAGCAGCTGACATAAGTTCATTTGTAAAGCCAACTGCTAAAATTGCTTTAGAAGTCCTTACATTTTAATTCTGTTGAAAGACAGACCTTTGATCTGAATTGTTTTGGTGGCATGTACATTATTTGAATGGAACTTCACCTGACCAGGTAATACCAGACCGGTCATTCCTGGCATACTATTGTCATAGCAGAACAGTGTACATGCAAATCCAAACCTACTGATAGCTCAGGGGCAGACAGATAACTGAGCATCATGGAACAGATACAGACTGAAGGCATGAGCACCACTTTATGCTGATATGCAGAATGAATCACAGCTAATAAAAGACTCAAACAACCATATGTGACTAAACGTAACCCCCAAACACTTTTAAATTTAGTATGATCAGAGAATAAAAGGAGTAAAATTAATAGATAAATGTTATTGCTTCTCTTTTTCATTAACATTTATTAATTTACACTGGGGAGGGTTGGAGGAGGAAGAGCAATAAACCAGACCTGTCAGATTCACTATTGTTTATAGACAGTTTTATATTCCAGCTCTCAGGCAGCGGCAAAACACGGGGTGTGTGTATTGCATTCTTTGCAGGGGAAATGATTTACATTCACACGTTATGTTTCTTTAATTCAGCATTAAAAAGAATTTCAAAGAGACTTCCTAGGGCAGATTGTTTTTGAAGTGGGTTATTTGTTTTCACTCTAACTCTGAGGCCACAGTAGTATTCCCAATGATGGAAGGGGTAAGAGAGCCAGTACCAAAGCACGGAGTGAGTTAGTCCGTGTGTGTCTGAGGGGCATTTGCCCCAAAACAGACACTTTGCACCACCAAGCCCCACTACAGCCAAAACTGCTCAGTGCATGGATGAACCACAGACAAATGGTTGCACGTCTTAATTAGTGATGGCTGAAGCTCTCAGAAGATTCTGTGGTTGAATTAGAATAAGCATTCAAAAAGTTCAAATGTAATTCCGAGCCTCTTTAGTTTGTAAGGATGGAAGTTGTTCTCTAGAGCTGGCTTACTCATTCCATTTTTTAATATATCCTAACTGAAGTTGGGTTTGAACCACTGCACAAACAGCAGCTGTCACGAAAAGTAGCTCCCTCCTCTAAACCCACTCAAAATTGGTAATTGTAGGTGTGTGAAAAATCACCTGACTGAACAGTGCTTGCTACAGTCGTGAGTCCTGCGACACTTTCCTTTCGCACATACTTGGCTCCAAGGCTTTGAGGTGTGGGTTAATCTCACTGTACTGTTAGAATCGCTGTTCCCTTGACATTTAGGAAGCTCCACCTGTTTGTGAAGGTACCTACCTCTTGCCAGTGACTGCAGTGGAGGAGCTAGACCCCTAATTTGAGCATCTCATTTATTTGCCTGCACTTTGGAAGGATCAAGGTCCAGCTGTCTTGTGAAATGCCTGATGTTGCGGTATCTCCCTGGCCGGTAACCTGTCTCCCCTGGCTAGTCCATCACGCGGTACTTCAGATCAGCTGTCCTGCAGATTGGTGTATTACCGCAGACTGTAGCACAGGGCCCCCTCACAGATGCCTTCACGTACAATATGCCAAGTGCCTGATGCCCCACAGCCTTGGCAGTGCAGTCAGACCCACGGCATCACCACAAGGCCACAGGCCGAGGGAAGTGCTGCCTCGCACATCTGCAAGGGCTGGGCTCAGGCTGCACCGCTCAGAAGCGATGGAGGGTGAGGCCGGTAGCTACGAGCATCATACTTACACCCTTAACGTCTGCATGAGCAGATGTCAGCCCTGTTACCCACGTATTTGACATCTGCAGAGTCGTACAGCCTTTGCATGAAGGGGGTAGGTGCGTATCTCCCTTGCGCCCCGCACACCAAAGCGGTGCCAGCCAAGCACAGAAGTAAGGCATCAGCTGAGACAACCATCTGAAAATAGGTACCTAAAAGTATTGCGTAGTAAAGCACTGAAGAACATGGTTTTCATTTTCAAAATTGCTAAGCAGCACACACCACTTGGGTTTTTTTGTTTTGTGTGGGGTTTTCATCTGTTTGGTTCTGGGGTTTTGGGTTGGGTTTCTTTGGGAATCAGACCACTCACACACGTCTGTTTATGTTTTGGAACCTGATTTTATATACCTATTTTTTGAGGAATGTTGGCCAAATTGTTAGCTGTCAGCTGGAGTCTTTATCAGGAGATCTGTAATTGAATGCACAGAACACAAAACCAAGCAGAAACTTGTACAGTGTGGTGGTAGTTACACTGGAAGCAGTAAAAAGGATAAAGAAACTTGTTCCATTTGAAACCCTGGTCAGGAAAAGCGACAGAAACGTGTTTTTGTGAACTTGGAATGTGTACTTTTGTGTCTGCAGTGATAACAGCAGTCAGTCCTTCTGACTGCACTGTGCACTTTGAAAGCTCTGAATGAGTAACTGTAACTAATGAATAGTAGTACCTTCAAATAAAATCTTAATTGCAAAACAAAGGAATAATTTAAAAAGTTAATCCTTTTTTTCTTTAAATTCAAAGCTTAGAAAAGTTTAGGTTGGAGTTTTGGGTGAACGTTTGGTTGCTGCCTTTTCCCCTTTTATCTGAACCAGCTCACTCAGACCTAATCTTCATTATCTAAACCACATTATTAACACACAAAATAACTTTGGAGCAAGTCAGGTCCAAGCAGGAAGCTACAAGTACTATCATGTCTTCACAATATTAGCCAGCAAAATAACTGTGGTTTCTTCAGGTTTTGTTTTTTGGTTTGGGGTTTTTGGTTGGTTTTTTGTTTTGTTTTGCTTTAATTCTCTACATTTATGCTTTCCTTGAAAGGGGTTTGCGTTTTTGTTTCTTCTTTGTGTTGGAAACTTCCAGATTTATGGTCTCCCTCCCGGAGGGAATGCTCGTTCTCCCCGACAATCCCCACAAGGCTGGGGCAGGCCTGGACCCTTCTGCAAATAGGCTACGGATGCCTCTCGCTGCCAAACCAAACCTCCAGCCGCAGCACCTCTCCCACCCAGCCACGTTCAAAGCGATCAGCCCCGGCTGCGTCGTGGGGACCGGTCCGTCCACTGTGTCTCAGCCTTGCTCAGAACATGCCACCTGAATTCACTGTCCTTTGCCCTTTTCGGGATCCCATTGGGTTTTAGGTGGGAACCCTGCACGATGCTGCTCGGATCACAGCAGCCCTGAGCATGTCTAGACATAAAGTTGCTGGTACTGGAAGAAATGTTATCCTGAGCAGGGAGGAACCTACTGAGCTGTAGGTGCTTAAGTTCTCTTTTGCATCTGGTCCTAACTTGCAAGGGAGGAAGAGCCAAATGCTCAAAGGCAGCTCTTGGTTTATGGCTCTAAATTATGCAAAAAAATTATGGACTCGATAACTTTGCACCTGCATTTGTATTGGAGGTGCAGGAGAGCCTCGGCCAGGCAGGGAGGGGCTCTGGTTCTCTGCCCTTTCTTTGCCTGGGGAGAGAGTAGAGGCCTTGTGCCAGCAGAATACTCGTCCCTGTGCGTGTGACTCCTGTGCACAGCTCCGCGATTGGTACGCTGGGTGCTTGTTGGGCAATGGCACGGAGAAGGCTGGTTTCCTTGGAACATTTTCTGTTCATTGTACTGTGCCTTCCCGGCATTTCAGAAACCACCACAAAGACAACAACAAAAAGGGGGAAAAAAACCTTCTTAAAATGAATTGTGTGTCTCTTCCCTCACTATCCCAACAGCCTTGGCAAGCCTGTAGGAGCCAGGCAGAGCTGGTCTCTGCTGGATGCTACTCTTTGCACAATTGTATGATAATTTGGGGGAGTTTGCATGATCAAATGGTGAAAACACAAGGAAGGAAGGCAGGACTCAGCCTTCATTCCTGGTTCTGCCACCAAGCTCCTGTTTGCATTGGGATGACATACAGAAACTCTTTTGGTTGTCCAATTGGCATGAACCTTGGTTTATGCATTTCTTGGTCTGTTATTTCTAGGGCCATATGAGGCTGAAGTGAAAACAATAGCAAAATGTCCCACTTTATCTGCAAAACAAATTGCACTGTGACCTCTCTACCCTGATTCAAAGCTTGTTAAAGACAATGCAAAGCCATCTCTTGGCTCCAGTATACTTTAGATTACAGTGCAAGCTCTTGGTCAGATGGACAGAGAAGGAAGACCACTAGAACTCAAGGAAGGGATGGGAGCACTATGATATATATTAATGGGAAGTAAACACACCCTCAAGGGATGCTGGACACAAGACTTCTGCCCAGGCTTGGCTAGCATGCACAAGCTTAGGACCCGGCTTTTGCAGCTTATGGGCTCACCCTGGGAAGAAATCAGCTTCCTAACTCCTAACCCAAGTGCTGTCTTTGTAATTTGTGGTGTTTTCATACCTGATAGAACAACTCAGCTCTGCTTTCATGGCAAAACTTCCAACTGTTTCATTGTGATCATGGTGCAGCTCACATCTTATTCTTTGCTGCTGAGTCTTTTCCACATCTTTCCGTGCTGTGAGGCTTGACTGGTCCTCTCATGATCCTTCTTGGCCACTGTTTCTTTGACACAGGTAGCATTTCTTAACTCCATCTTAAGATCGTATTTGTTTCTGTAGGAACCAAAACAGAAAAAGAGATTAGTTCAAACACTGTATTCTGTGCCCATTCGAGACATCTCTTGCTTATATCAACATATGCTCTCTTGCTTTACAGTTGAGTTCAGCTGTTCTCTGGTGGGGCTCATGCAGGAGAACAGGGCAGCTGGACAGTCCCAACTGCCGTACTGACAGAAGCAGTCTGTTAATGTAGCATGTGAGCATCCCAAAGCACAGACAAAAAAGGAAGAAAAGAATGAACCAAACAAGTATTACTGTTTTGAAAATGAAATCCCATGATTTCATTGCATAGCACTGCTATCTCAGCACGGCTTTCAGAACAGAACTGACTTTGTGGTCCTTCTTTAAGGACCTGCTTCACTGGGGTTGGTACCTACAACTGCCCTCTCTGCTTTTCAGAGTCCTGTTTGACATTAACAATGTGGTTCCAAACAAGTGGTGGGCTACACATAAAACCTGGAAAATTTATCTAAGGTGTTATTTCAAAGTCTTTGTCAGAAGAAAAACTGCAAAGACACAAAACCATGATCCACTAGTAACCACGTCATCCCCAGTCCACCTGCTATTGCGGTGCAAAATGAGGGAGTCTGAGGAATATAAATACTGATTATACAAGGAGATGTTTTGGGTTGTGATCAAAGATGGCTCTTTAAAAATATACTAAATTTGGTTCATTAGCAGCAGTGACAGAAGAAAGAGGTTTTGGTTCATGCAGAAATGCTTTGATTCAAAATTTTAAATTTGTTTTAAAGGTGTCTAAACATATAAGTAAAGACTAAACTAAAATGGAAACTCTGAATCCCAAAGGGAAAATGTTTCACTTAGAAAATGCTAGAATTGTATAATGTGATTTGTTTGGAATGTCAGGGTGATAGGACTAAAAGTCAGTTGAAACTGGTCTAGTTCACAAAGCATTTCAGTTTGCCTAGATCTGAACATTTTGGCTAAAATAATGGGGTGATAAACAATGGGAGGGTGTCACTGGGAAGAAATAGCATGTCAGATCCAGGATTCCAGTGCTACGAAGGCAGGTCTGTGACCACAGGTGTCTGCACTGTTTATCCTGGACATTTGCAGACCAGGCTGAAAAGCACCGTGGGGACAGCAAGGATCAGGTCGTGGTTTGCTTCTAGTGCATGATTGCCCATGGCAACGTGGCATCTCCACAGGTCTGTAAGTGCCACCTGCACATCTGTGGTACCATGGAAACAGAGCATCGCCAGTGAGAGGAAGGGTCCTTTTGCTCAAGGCTCCTTTAGGCCTGTCCTTAACACGAATCCTGAGCAGGTAATTTATTGTTCACCCACATGACAATTAAGCAGCATATTTAATACATTTGCAGTTCATACTTTAAATTCAAGCTTAACACCAATCCAACAGCTTGTGACAAATAACAGGCAGCTCTATAGTGTCAAGAATTCAGGGAGACTCCAATCTAATTTAAATGGTGTTGCTCTCAAAAGCTGGCAGTAAAGACTGCATCTTTTTAAAATGTTTCTATTAGAAGCTGATGTTTATGATTACTCTCAGCTTGGCAAGAAAAACACTCTTCTAAACATTTACATTTCGCATTCTTTAGGACAGTTGAAAAATGTTGGCTTGCAGTTCTGCACACGGCAGAGAGATTGTGAGGAATGCCATAGTAGAGCACTAATAGCCATGGACTTTTCTTCTTCTTTGATTTACTGTGTGGTAGTTTTTATTCTAGTTGTGTTCTTAATGTTGTCTGTCCTGACTTGAGTTTCACTCAAACAACATGAGCCTACGTTTATTTTTCTGGCTAATAAAAACAAAGTAAATTCATTATTAATAATACTTTGTACTAATGTTATAGTTACCATTTGGAGACTTTCCCTGTTGAATATATTCACTAAATGCTGTTGCAAAACTCCCCAGCAGAGTCAGAAAATGAGCATTTTTCAAGGGATGCAGTGGGTGAGGGAGGGGCTGCGCTGCTCTGCTTGTCAAAACTATGTGACTGTTGTTCTGGTTTGCCCATGACTCTGATCGCAGCAGATCAGCCACAAAAATAATAATGCAGTGTAGAACCCCTGGTCTGTCCCTTTGGCTCCAAGGTAATGACTTCCATGGGTGTCTGCCATGTCTGGCTGCGCATCATGGACCCCAGCACACAGCTCTGGTGAGCTCCATGGACATGATGGGAAGGCAGCCGGTCTGACTGCTTGTACCCGCCTCTCACTCCCTGGCACACAGGTTTCCCAATCTGACCCAGCCTGAGAGCATCCAGGGAAAAAATGAATTAGCATTGGCTTTACTCTTCACCAAAAGCACTGCCTAAAATGTTTTGATAGTACAATTACTGTGTAGATTAGAGGCACACAAACACATGCAACATGTCTCCCTTCCACATATCACTCAGGGATATGTACGAATCTCACTGACACAGGTGAATGAATTGTTGAGTTAGGATTGGTGCATGGGATACAATGAAGTCCTAAACATTGCCACCTCCCAGGAAGGTCACTGGGAATTGATGGTACCTAGATCTAGAGGATGGAATAGACACAAGAATGTATCCACACGAAGGATGCTCTGTGTTGCAATCAGGAGAGCCACAGCCCGGGCTGCTCCTGTGGGTGCGCTTGCTCATGGTCTGAGGATCTGCAGAGTCAGGCTTGCTTGTATGCACTGGGTGCCTGGGCACAATCATTTTAATCCAGTTTGCCAAGCTGTGTATGACCTCTGTTAGGGGACACGTAAGCCACAAGCACAGTGGCATCAAGCTAGCTGCTTCAGGTCTGGGCTGCTTTGAGGACATGCAGGAGACAGTCGCGGTTCGTTGGATGGGGCTGGGGTGAAGGATGAGGTTTGCTGGGGCCTCACTGGCAGCAGCAGCATGGAACTCCAGGCATGGGTGTTCTACAAATTGTGAATGCGAACTGCAGGTGTGGAGTCTTAATTGCTCTTCATAATTAGGCAACAATATGAACTGTACACAGGTAATGCCCTTCAACAGCAGAATTAGGTAACCTACAATGCTTAGTAAAGTCTCATCAGAACCTGCTATGGTGACAGTATTGTACAAGACCCCCTGAAGCCACCATAAACTACCTTGTGTGTGCCATGGTAAAAGGCCTGGGTCAGGATTGCACCCCCTGTGCTCTGGGCCAGCCGAGGCTTCTGTTGGTCAGGGAGGAGAGAAGCTGGGTCTTGCTGGCTTACATCAAATTTGTTGGGGAATATTTGCAAACTCATGGAAACAAAAGACAATGTCTCTTGACAAAACTTTTTAGTGTAATTCTGTGCAAGAACACTCCAATTTCAGAATACAAATGACCACACAAAGACTGACTCAAAACCAGCACCCTGCCAGCCTGTAGAAATTGAAAGTCTCATCTTAAATGTGAAGGGACTTAAGAAACCCCATGGGGTTTTTTAGCTTGTTTCCAGTGCGTACCTCCCCCAGAGCAAGCACCCACAACTCAAATAAAGTTGGGGGAATCTCAAGGCACCCGGTGACAGTTGCCCCACTTCAAGACAAGTGCCCAAAGCCAAGGAAGGTCACTGAACCTCAAAGCACTCGATGGCTCATTTCACAGCAGACATTAAAAGGGATCTTTGAAGGGCTTTGGAAATTTTAGCCTAAACAACTGGGACAGAGGATGAAGATGAGGAATTCCCATCCTCATAGGCAAGTCCCCCCAGAGCTCCTTGTTATCAGTTACTAATTGATATTCACACAGGTTGGCACATGGGGGTCTCTATGGGAAATCAGGAACACACCACAGATCATAAGCTTAATGTGTGTATTACCAGTGTCTGGAATGGCAGTGCTGACTGTACAGAGAAGTGAAGGGGCAGGTCCCAGGGGGTGGGAAGCAGTAGCCAGTGGGCTGGCCTGGATGAAGGGAGGCATAATGAGGCCCGGAGCCCGGCAGAAGGGCCAGCAGTGTATTTATAGAGTTCACACACCTTCTGGTCAATGAGGTCTAAACCCAGAGCAACCGCAGGTAAAATATCCATGGCTACTGGCTTTGGTAAAAGCCAATTAGAGATGCATTTATATTGTAAACCCTAATTTCTAGGGAATAAACGTGTGGAGAACTTCAAAGAGTTGTCCAAAAAAGGACACTGTTGGAGATTCCCAGGAGGACAGCTTTAAGCACTGGCCTCTGCTTGCACAACTTCAGCCAGAATTGAAATGATTTTTACTTGTTTACTTCACATTTTTCTAGTTTATTTCCTCCTGGTCTGGTATCTAAATGTTCATTTAAACACTTGCTTTGCTACAAGGCCTGTCTGGCTTTGGGGGTGAGGTACACCAAAACAAGGCTGTGGTACAGCAGTTCCATGGCGATGACAGCTCGAGCCAAGGCAGCGCGAGCGGAGAGCTCCGAGACCTGCACCTCCACACTGCTCCACCAGGCTCTGCAGCAAAGAACCAGTGCAGGGGTTGGGACAGCCCCGCACCAAGTCCACAAAGGCAGCCTCTTTAGTAGGCACAAACAGAACCCTTTCTCAGGCACAGAGACTCCCCATGGCTTCTCCAAGCCACGGTGCTGCACAATGAGCAGACCAAAGTCATACCATGGGTTAGTGACAAAGCTGAAAAGAATCCGGATTGCCAGCTCCCTGTCCTAAATACCAAATGTGGGCCTGCCTTCTCCTCTAGGATAAAAGTGTAAGGAAAAATGTTAAAAGCTTTCAAGAAGCAGTGTGGATTTTGCCTTTAAAAGGAGGAAACATTATCAAAGGATCAGAAAATTCCACAAAGTAACACAACAGTTACTACTGCAAAACTCTGGGGGATCTCTTCTGTGTTACAGAGTTATTCAGCAGCCCAGATTCAGAGCAGCATTTCCTGTCTTCCACAGTCATAAAGTCTTCTTCCTGTTTTGGATAAGTTTGGTAAATTCAACTCTTGGCTTCAGTCAGAGCCAGACCTTGCCTAAAATGTAGCATTTTCATTGTCCTTTCCATAGAACATGTATGCTGTCTTTATCAGATTCATTTATTTTATTAGAAGTCAATCGCGATGCCACTAGTGCTGCTTTAATGTCATGAGAATCGCCCTCTGTAGGGTGCATCCTATGACTGCCTCAGAAATCTCTCCCTGTGGATATTTTGTCTCTGTGAAATAGTCTGGTTCCAACTATTCATCTTTGCCAAGAAGAACAATGTTACCAATTATTGCAACAGTGGAAAATAAATCAGAACAATCATTTGTTTTCTTGCAGTTGGTTGTACATATCCTTCATCAGAAGGCATTTAGCGATGAATTTCCTTCCACCTTCCCAGCCCCCCTTCACTTTGTGCAGGACTCATGGTATGCCTATGCATCAGGTGAGTTACTTTACCTGGGAGGTAGGGATTGTTCCAAGTTTGTACCTGCTCAAGATATAATTCAGTTTTATGAACGAGACTGGCATAATGCCTATCTACCCAACATCTCCAGCAATATTACGTAGCGCACAGAAGAGTTAACAGTGACCCAGAAACAGAAATCAAGAATTCAACGGTGGTTTGCAGAGAGAAAAGATCTGTCATTAGTGAAAAGAAATGAGAGGAAATTACTGAAAGAGCATTTCTGATCGTGCAGTCAAGGAAACACAGGAAACCCCAGGGCACAGAGGGATCTGTGAGTACTGCCTTGGGCAGAAGGTACTACAGATACTTCTTCAGATAAGGGCGTATCAAAATTCAGTGCCTGAGCTCAGAAACCCAAACACTGATATTAAAAATACAGTCAGTTCATGTTCATGGACTGGGACGTGAGTAGCTGTAGGACTTGGCTCTCATGTTCTGTTTAAGCATGCAGTTCATAAGGATAATGAAGATGTGCCATTCCCTTGCAGGTATCAGCAATCGGAGCAGATGCTGCTCAGGTTGTGCACATGGTCACTCTCCTGTGCATGCAGCTGTGAACGTCTGGCCCCACAGATTTCTGCATCTATTTCTGCTTTTCATATGCAATGCCGAGGTGTTGTCCGAGGTGCTGAGCCCTCCAGGGTCATTGGGAAGAGGAAGGAGGCTGCAGGTGCTCCATGCCACTAAAAATCACGTCACTGGCTTAATCATCGACAAAGTCACACTGCTGAGATTTGGAGCCGGTATCCAATGAACCTGGAGATAGCAGTTTGAGTCCTAAGCAACTGGCAATACCAGTTTTTCTAGAAAATTCAAATGCAAATATAAACTGTTCTAAATTCACTTAATAAACAAGTCACCTGGAAAGATCTGTGGTTTTCATTAGAACAGAGAATATAAATAGAAAAGGAAACGAAGGGCTGATACTTGGTGTCCAATAAAGCCACAGTGTGGCCAAGCTTTTGCAGGGCGCTCTGGGTATGCAATGAGACAATTAGCAAAATGTCATTGTAGTCTTTCAATCACTATAAAATACATTTAAATGCTTTCTAAGTGTGCAGCCCATTAGTGACTAATGAAGCAACTGCAGCTGATAGGCTGGATCCCACACTAAGGCAGAGCAGAGCCGATCAACGGTGCCAAATGGTGTGGCAGGTGTGAGGCTGTGGAGCTCTGAGGATGCTGTGATTCTGTTCTCAGCTGGTGGAAATGACTGGCAAGGGGTGAGCACTGTCAGTGTCTCCCTGACACGGGGCAGTGACGCTCAGTACGTGTCCTGTGCCTGTTCACACCCAGTGACTTTGAGGCTACACGAGCAGAGGAACTTGGGGTTCATCCCATCCGGCATAATACACCCTGTGCCACACTGGGCCCCGGCCTTGCTTCCACTCTCGTCTTATGCCAGCACGACAGCTCACAGCCCTGCAACAGGCCAACTGAACCCTGAGCAGAAGTTCCCTGTGCCTGCTTGGTGCTGAAAGCACTATGCTCCTCCCAAAGCCCTGGCTCTGGGAGACAAACGTGGATTCCCCTGGAAATCTGCCCAGATCTGAAGGCGAGCATGGAAATGGGCGTTATTGCTGGCGCCCTGTTTGTGTTCAGGCTCTCCCTTGCCTGCAGTTTCCAGATTTTTCCTATCGAAACTAGTGTGAGACTAGAAATGTAAAGAATCCATTAAATAATCAGCTATCATCTTGATAATGAATTATGACTGAAAACAAGTCTTGTAGGCTATGGAAGTTAGAAAAATTATGCACTTGGCTCCAAGGAAAAGGAACAAGGACCAGAACTGCTGCATCACAGGTAGCCACACGGACTCACGGGGCAGACCGCATTCTGCATCTGGCCTGTGAGTAAGACCTTCCCAGCTGCTCTGAGGCCTAGACGCGTGTCACCTTCCACATTGCTCACCAGTCCCTCAGAGAGCTGCTGTTGCGTGCAGCCACAGCTCCCAGCACGAGGCCATCACGTGCTCTCTGCCCAGCCCGGCAGAGCCCAAGTGATGACATGGCTTTGTGCTGCTGGGTGCACGCAGTAAAAACCACCCGCTGGCCTCCACAAAAACCGACCGAGTGGCCCTCCTCGAAGAATCCAGTGCCTTCCTGGAGTCATGCGATGGAAAGGACTCTCTGAGTCACCTTCCTCATTTGCACACCCCTTTGCATCTTGGCACTAACAGTCCAGAGCCACTGGAGCCATCTAGAAAAGCCTCATGTTTGTGCTCTCTCATGCAAATACCTCTTCTCCCTATATATTAGTTACTGTGTGTGGGTTTTCTCTCTCACTCTCTCTTGCCATATGTGTGGGAGTTGATGGCATCAACTTTATGAAATCTCAACACATGCCAAGAACAGCTGGAGAAGTTGAAACAAGTTCTGGGTGAGGTGAGTTTCATGGGCAGGGACTGGAATTAGCAAAGGCACGGTGGCTGCTTGCCATCCTGGGAGTCTCACAGGGAGCATGTGGGCTTTGCTTGCTCCAAGAGCAGATTCCCCATGGAAAAAAGGATTTGAGCTGATTTAGATAATGTCGATGGCAGAGACAGCTGAATTAGAAGAATCTGTTCACCAGGAGAGACCATCTCTGCACCTCTTCTGTGACTGGTCCATTATGTAAATATCAAAATTTCATAATGAGTCTGAGGTAATGAATATCTTTAGCCAGCATGTAGCACTCTTCATCTTCAAAATGCTTTACTAACATTAATAATTAATCACCACAACACTCTGGGAAGGTTATCATCTTAATCAATTGGTAAACTGAGGCACAAAAACTGAAACATCATAGCTGCCAGTGGCAGTACTCTTGTGCCCCAGCCTGGTGCTCAGTGTGTTGCAGTGTGTGGCCAAGCTACCTGATATTTCGTGATAAGAAGGAACGAACCAAAGGGCATTCCAGGATGAATGACACAGAAGTCCCTCCAGATGCACGCGGCAGAACCTGCTAACCACTGGCTGCTGCCCACAGGTCCCTGCTCCCCAACCCAGACGCCTGCCCGCCCTGTAAAGACTGCACTTTCCTGTTATCTCCCTGCATGTGCCCTTCAGCAGCCCAACAGTTCTCCTGACATGACAGATACGCTCTGGCCTCAGCCTTAGTTACAGCTCAGGTACTTAATTCTTCTCTGGGTAATTTTAGAATACACAGAGCCGGTGATGTGCCTGATGAATTTTAGTGCTACAGTTTATTAACCAGCATTTGCTTTTGAAGCACTTTATGCATCCACCTCAGAAGAACTTCCACCTTTTGCCTCAATCTCTCATACAGGAACATTTGAGTCCGGTTCAAAGTTTGGTCTGAAGTTGTTAATTTTCTATAATCAGGTCCTGTTTAGGCTGGTAAACACAGCTTTTAACTTACTGGTTTCTGCCATTAGTTCCACCTGGATATCTCCACTGGGGTCACACATTATTCCTTAGATATGTCATTCCCAGACAAACCTGGGGGGGGAACTGTGAAAGAAGTGACCTCCCTGCTCAAGTCAGAAAACGAAACTTCAGTGCAGCCTTCTGAAAACAGAAACAAGCACACCCCATCTGAAAGAAGAGTTTGCTTTTCTGAGGCTTCACAGGAGGGATCTGTCAAATCTGGCAGGCACTCATTAAAACCAATTAACTGAATAAAAAAACCCTTTTCTCTTATTTCTGCTTAGTCAGGTGAATATTAAATACTAGATTTTCCAAGGGGAGGAAAAGAGGAAATCAGCATCTATGTTTTCACTCTAACATGTGTATGAAGGAGCAAGTACAGATTCGCCTTTGTATGCCTGAAGTATGCATGTAATTAGTGTGACTGCACAGGGAGTCATCAGGGCTGTATACATGACTGGCCACCTGCATGTCACTCGGGCAGTTCTCTTAACAGTGACAATGCTTCTGCCTGCGACCTGGGGATTTAAACACAGGAAACACGTCCTTCCCCGGAGTGGACTTGTGAGGCTGCCCTGCAGTGCTGTCCCTGCGGGGTACTTCTCCTTGGACATGTGGAGTTCCCACCTCTCTCCTCCAGAGCAAAGCGGTCGCTTGTGATGTCCTAACGCCTGGCACCACCACCACCAGAGTAAAATTCTCTCCTCATCACTCCCAAAGCTCTATTGTGTTTTCCAGAGGTGGAGGAGGCAAAGAAAACTCCTAGTTAAGTTCCTTTGAGGTGGGAGCTTGCCCCAAGGGGGAGGAGAAGGAAGCTGACCTCCAGTGCATTTACTGATTGTATTTATTTTTAAAGGATCTTAGCTGTAAGTCTCAGCCTATGGCTCTGCTTCCTGCAGGCACACCCTGCTTGTGGCTGTGAAGGTACTCACTAAGCACTAGTAACACCCAGCATTTATATAGGGCTTTTCATCTTCAAAGCACTTCCCGAACATCGTTTAATTAATGAATCCTCACAGCCCTCTCTGAGGTATGCACAGTTATTACCCCCACATTTTACAAGTGAGGAGAACTGAGGCAGCGATTAGCTGAGGCAACACTGTGGGAATGGGATTAGAGCTCAGGAGACGCAGGAGTGCCTGGACCCCCATCCCACGCGACAACTGCCAGGCTGCCTCCAGGGAACGCACACTGTGCCTCAGTTCAGCACACGATGGGCGCTGGCCCTTTGGTGCATCAGCAATGCCGTTTCCTTCCAGGTCCAGATTGGCTTTTTGTGAGGAGATCTGGGGAAGAAATTTCTTGTGATCCTTCCGTACCAGTTCCAGATCCTGCTGTCACCTGGACAGGAGATCTAAAGAAAGGGCTGAGGCCTCAGAGCATGACAGCTTCCATGACCTATAGCACTGCCCAACACATTAAGTTTTAGGGCCTTCCTGGCAGTGCTAAAATGAGGTAAAGGGGGGACTTTCACCCAGAGATCTCGGAGTGCTCTACGGACAAAGGACAGTGTTGTAATCCCAAATCACAGTATGGCTCTGTGTGGACTGACAGCCCAGCTCAGGCTTGGCCTCGGCTGAAGATCTGATGATTCATGACCCTCAGCCCACATCCATGAAAGTTCAGTGAGTTTCACTCACATCCTCCTCAGCAACTGTGGGTTCCTCCCTCGAGAAGCCCCAGGGTATCCCGGTTCCCAGCTGCCGTGTGGAGGACAGGAGCAGACTTCCTGGTCGCGATGGTAGCCGGCAGGGTGAGAGAGGGCACCAGTGGTGAGGGTTCAGCCTGGACAGTTCAACCTCGCCAGACTCACCTCACCAGACTCGAACACCTGAGAGAACCTGCGGGCCTTGGGCCCTTTCCAGCCCTCCAGGGCTCTCACAACCCTAATTATTGTTGTTGTTGTTGTTATAACAAAACATTCATATACTGCCATAAAATGCAAACTAGATAATACACGTTCCTTGCCTGAAGAGCTCAGGCTTTGAACAGGCCGGACATTCTGAGCGGGATCCTTGGAAGAGATGGGGAAGGTGCCGCCGTCTTGGAGCAATTTCCCCTCTCGATTGCTTTCACGTGCGGTCGGACACTGTGAAGGGATTTGCAATGCAGCAGTAAGCAGCTGCCCTGGGCAGCATCGGAGGTGCAGACGCTCCTCCCGCTGTGCTCAGCAGCTGTGCCGGAGAGGCCTGTGGCTGCAGTCACACTTGTGAGGCCAGGCACTGCGGGGAACGGGGTGACATCATGCGCGCTTCTCAGACCAGCAGCAGCTCAGAAAGCAATGTCCAGCAATGCTCCTGGTGGAGCAGTGGCTCCCAGCTCCTGCAGAGTTCTCACGGGCACTGCCAGGGAACTCCTGCTCCATCCCGCTCCATCCCGCTCCTGTACACACAGCCACCCCACAGGCACTGCTTCCAGGGCTCTGCTCAGCTACACTGAGTCTGGACAGTCACAATGCTCAAAAGAAAACAGAAGCATGGTAGTGCGCAGTGTGCCGATGGTTTTGCCCAGCTGACTGCCAGGTGGGGGTGGCCCGTGGGCTGTAAGTTCTCATCTGACGGAGGCCTTCTCTCACCTGTGATGTCCCTTCTGCTCCCTCCTGACAGTGCTCCCCAGTCTAATCTGAAATGCCTTGAGATACTGTGCCAGGGGAGAAGCAGAAAATGTTGCAATTCCTAGGCTGCACTTTGAAATGAAATACTAATACTTGTAATTAATAATAATCCCTAATGGGAAAAAGAAAAATAAATCCCTGCTTATTCCAATATAGACACTTTGGACAGCACTAGGGCGTCAGGCAGGCTTATTCAGCCTCTGGACAGACTCACCCACAAGGCCTAGCACCAACACGCCCTGTGTACACCTAGCATCATTTGGAACAACAACCGCACCAAAACAAAACAAAGACAAGGAGCACTTTAGGTCCTCATGTGTCTAAGCACAAGAGAGGGAGCCCTGGCCACTTTTTACCATCTGAAGGCCAGAAACTGTACCTGCATCTATATGCATAACTCATAAAACAAACCAAAACAACTCCCCCCCTCAACCAAATGCATTAATAACGGAGGAAACACTTCTCCGAAGTGCTGCTGTCCCCATTCCACTAGGGCTCTATGTCCCAAGGTTCTCATGTTCTCTGACCACTCGGTCACAGACATGGAGCAGACACTGTTGAAGTTTAATCTGATCCACGTTAGACTTGGCATAAACCCCAGAAAATATGGAGAATAGGGACACACCTAATATATTATTAAGGAATATAATGTTCATGTTCTGATTATCAATAGCAGTTTTCATTGCAGACGTTTAGAGGCAATAGGGAAACCTTACCGGACACCCAGCATAAAGGTTCGCTTCCCTGCTGCCTGCCCCCAAACCACAACGCTGCTGCTCCTTCTCCCCACTGCTTGCTGGGCTTAAAGCCTAGCCCCCAGCCAGGCTCCACATGCTGGGAGCCTAGCCCCCAGCCAGGCTCCAAACCACCCCTCTGTGAGCGTGCTCATACAGGCACATTGATGACTCAGGTCTTTCTCTTTCCCCAGGCAATCTGCCCCTTCCTGGGCTGTCCCTCCCAGCTGCAGCAGCTGAGGTCCCTGCCTGCTCCCCATGCCCCTCTGCCTACCCCACCTCCATGCTCTGCCCCCTTCACAGCTGTTGCCAAAGGGGCCTTTCTCTGAACCTCCTCTGCATAGCACGCCCCAGCAGCTGCTGCCTGCAGGCCAGGCCAGGATGTCCATGCAGTGACATCGGATCAGAGCCCTGACACCGCATTGCACAGTGAAGCATTTCTTTTTCCCCATCTGCAGAAGGTGACCCAGACAAAACAACCAATTTCTAAGTTAGTTCCTCTTGGTTTATGCTCTTCCTGCCCTAGCAATAGTTGTCAATCAAGCAGAGCTTAATCTTAACTCAGGCATTAACTTGAACACAATTAATTCTTGGCAGCAGACATAAAATGCTGTGAGCCCCATCTCTACTGATGGCGATAAGACTGACTGTCAGGACAGGCTCTGCATTCACTCCTTGACTTTAGCAAGACTTAGATCAAGCCCATACAGACAAATAAAACAAATTACATCGTTGGCATTAGCAAGTGCAACTCTAAAAGTGTCAATAGATTTCTGTCTCACTATGCCAACCAGGACCTGCCTGGATTTACAGAGGTGGCCGGGATTTTCTGATGAGTTTTCAAGATATAAATTTGAATTACAGCTGGGAAATAAAAAGCAGAAATTTGAGGCATGTGGCTGAACCCAACAGGAGGGTGTTAACAGGCTGCAGTGTGAACAGCAGCCCCGTGGCCAGACAGATGCCAGGCAGTCCCAGGGTCAGCATCACCTCGTCTTGTTTCTGTTGCCTCACTGAACTTTCCTCATGGCATTTTCAGTCTTGTTTGATCCCATTCCACCTACAGACCTGACTTGTGTGGCTCAAATGAAACCTTGCTAACTTTTCTGGGGTTCATAGTGATTCAGGGGATGAGATGAGATGTCCCTGTCCCCAGTTCAGGTCAGGCTATCTCCTTCTGGAGGCTGAGGATCCAGCTGTACCACCTGCCTTGCACCACTCGCAAGCCTGACACTCACTGTCCCACTCCCCTCATTTTTCCGGCTGTTTTCCTCATCACCCTTATCAAGAGAAGAACTTAACCAACCTGGCATACCAGTCTGATGTGCTGAGCAGATTGCTGTGTGACTCAGCACAGAGTCTTCCTATGTTTTCACATACAAACACTGCCAGTGGACAGACAACAGTGAAAAGGGTATGCGATGCATCACGGAGATTGCAAAACCCTGAGAAGTCAACAGATCAGAAGGTCCATCGCAGAACAGGTCACTGCCACTGAAATGCCCCAGTCCTGTTTAGCTGTGAATGGCCTGAAATGTGCAAACACCTGAGACTCCCTGTTCCGCACAGGAACACCCCTGCTACCAAAGCTCTGGAAAGGCATATTCCATCAGCAATGTTTTGGCAACCATCCTGAAGGCTGCCATGGATTTGATGAACCGTGCAAATCACACCAGTCATTATACTGGGGCAAATATTGTGAACATGATCCAGTGAAGAGAATTATACACAGATATATCTGATCCAGGGGATGAAATGGCAAAAAACTACCCAGCTGCTAAAACTGTGATGCTTCAGATTGATTGTCTTATTCCACCTGAATGATAGCTTTTGGCAGAACACTTGGTCAAAGGGCCATCTCTTCCCATGGAAAACCAGGAAGAATTTTGTTCTGCACAGAATCTTTACCTAAACTCTCATTTGACCTGTCCTGCAAACATGCTGCAGGTCTGCATTGTATGATAGTGCCATTCTGGACACCCTGGCAGCTAAGGTGGCGGGTGCATTGTGTACTGCATTGTGTAAGGTGTTGCCTACTCACAGATTGCATATTATTACAAATATGTTTTTCAACTGACTGAAAAAAACACTGATCGAGTCTTACTGATAAAAAAGCTTTAAAATGTACATGGCAAAAAAAAAGTAATTCTGATTTTACTGCGAATAGTCTTGGTGATATTTATCCTAAAAACCTCCATCTTGATAATGTTCACGTGGAAGGAACCTCACATTCAGCTGCTGAAGTCATTCTGACACAGTCCCAATGCAGTACATGCTTGCAACCAAGCTGTCAAGTGCTTGGCTTAGAGTAAGTAAAATATCCTCCATCTCTCATAAAAATCAGCCTCTAAGAGTTACCTCCATGCTGAAGTAGTACCAGAAAAAGCTCTCTGTCTCAGACATGGCTATCACTGGGTTGCACACGCTGCCCTTTGCCTGCCGTGCTTCTCAAGAGAATGTCAGCTCCGGTCCCCCTTCTGCCCCAGCCTGGGACGCAGGGTTGGGCGTGCAAAGGGCGCCCCGAGTTTGGAGAAGGAGAATTCAGCTAGGGGCGGCTGCAGGCCAGGTCTCAGCACCATGGGCTGAGTCCTCCCCAGAGCACAGGATGACGGGGACGAGCGCCACACTGAGCTGTGTGAGAGGCACAGCCCAGGGCACAACACTGCAAACAGGGGCTGCACCCGCTGCTTGTCCCACACAGGCTTCCTCCAGCTCCCCGTGTCTGCTGTGTGGGACACAGAATTGGAGAGACCCTGAGTGCTGGGTTTGTGGTCCAGTCTAAGAGCGTGGAAGTAACTCCCCGGGAGCGAAGAACCCTAACAATTCTCACCACGTTCCATTCTCTTCCACTCTGCTGTTGCTGTCTCTTACACGAACGTTATGTACTGCATGTATATTAAAAACAAACAAACAAGAAACAGGACACTGCTGCACGGAGTTTTCCCTCTTAGAAGGGAGTGAGAACAAAGCCCCTGCAACACACACTAGCTGCTCTGCCTGTGCACTTACCCCTCCAATAGCTAGGCTACCTCCACTGGTTCCCTTAGAAGCCAGGAGAGAGAAGCATGCTGCATTTTCTGCTTTGCAAGCATTATCTCCAGCAAAACAGCCGGGAACACAAACACTGTCTGCCAGACTGAGATCTTCACAGGTCTACTACCTTTCCACAGACAGAGCGATGTTTAAATGCAGCATGCCGATGTTAGAGGATATATGCCCACGAACGGATCCTAAACTAGCACCTACAACAGGGTCTGTCAAGGGCTTGGGATGGCCAGCGGTAACTGCTCCCTGAACTGAACTCAAGGTGAAAGAGCTGGGACAACTGTACTAGAACTGCCACCCACTGAGGAAGAAGCCCCCTAAGTATCACAGATCTTTTCCTGCCTCCTTAAGAAGCGAGTTGTAGAGCAGCACAGGGAACTGAGTGTTGAGATCTTGTGTACTGTATTTGCACCCAGCATTCAGCAGGTCTCAGTTGGTACGTAAATGGCTAATGCAGCAGAGCAGCCCAGCGTGGTCTTACTTTTAGCACTGAAGTGCTCTGACAGCTTGTACATCTTTCAGCATCTCATTTGGTCCTTCTGTAACTTGGGGAGTAACACCAACCTGCTCCACTGAGGCACTGAGGTCTGTAACAATAACCAAACTGTTTGATAAGAAATGCTACTGAAAGACAAAGGTGTATTATTGCAAAATTTTGTGGGTTGGCAGTGCAGCTAGTGGCACTGTATTGCATCCAGAGACCATTTGGCTCCTCACAATGAAATGAGAGTGGGGGGAGAGGAAATCAGGTCAGAGTTTTTGGCAGACCTACTCAAGGTAAGCATAATCCAGCTGATTCATTATGTGCTGCAATCCTTGCTGGCAAAAACTCTGGAGTAAAGTGGCCTCCAGCCCTATTGCAACTCAACCCCTGTGTGTGGGTGTTGGTGCTGCACATTAGGGAAGGGTGTCACTGGTGGATAAACTTCAGGGGGTGAGGGCTGGATACAGGACGCAAAGAACTTCACAGAAGTGTGCAGTATCAGCCTAGTGCACCCTGCTGAGCAGCCCACTCTAAAAATGTTCCTACCTCCCACTAGACCAGGAGGAAGCCTTCTGAGAAGACCCTTCTGATGACTAACGCAATCTCTGTTTCATGAATCATTGGCATTGGGATGTCCTTGTGGCATAATCAGAGCTCTGGTTATTATACTCATTGATGATAAAACAAGTAAATCTTAATGAGTTGTGGGAAAGGAGACAATAGGGCCCTCTGCCAGGTCTCATTTACCTTGACAACACGCCTACAGCCCAAGTACAAAGATCGCTATTGTTTATCCTGGGTATTTGTGAAGGGGCCAGACAGTTCTCCCTTCACCCCATCTGGTGGTACTCTATCTCTGCCTTAGCATTTCTAAGGTACCAATCACTGTGCTATCCCAGCACCTCAGCTTTAGTCCCAGGTTAAATTCATGGTAAAGAAACCATGTGCACAGCCTTTGAAGGTGAGAATCTGATATATAGTTCAATAGTGGTAAATCATCCCATTTACATAGTGCCTCTTCTCTGACTACAAGAACAAGCGAAGACTTTGTTGTTCACATTGTAAACAAATCCTCTGTGTGTGATTCAGCCACTAAGTAACTGGGATGCTGCCTCGCTAAGAGGGCTAAGCCAGCTGACCCTGCCACCACAGCCCAGCATGAACTCCGCTCCTGGCTCAGCCGGGCTGCGCTGACCCTGGGGACACTGGTCAGCCTTGCTGTCTTGGTCAGCGGTGCCGCTCATCCTACTCCTGACCAGAGGGGCCACAGCAGTGGGATTATAAGGAGAAGAAAGCAGATATGAGAGCACTGGACCCACTGCAGCCAGCAACCTCTCCTGTGTGGTCAGAGCTGCTGTCGGCTTGCAGCTCCTGGCTAATCTTGCAAAGCCAAGGTCCAGTTCTGAGTGGGACAGGAAAGCTTCCACCTGGTGCTTCATCTCCAGCTCTGCCATCCTCAGCTGCTTGGGAATTTGCAATGAAGAGGATTTCTGAACAGAAGAAAGAGCTCTTTACCAGCTTTACTAAGTTTCTGTACCTGTTTCTTAGGGCTGTGTGTGTTAAGAAAAGCTTCCAGAGCCCAGCTGGATTAGGAAGGGCAGCATTCCAGCAGCTAGGCACTAGGCACGGGGTAGGGGAGAACTGAGATCGGCGCCTTGCATTTCCTCATCCCAAATGGCTGCCAGAATCAGCCGGCTGCCACTCAAGCTGGCACCAGTGTCTTCCATGGGCCCTGTGCAGAGAGCAGGAAGAGATGTGAGCTTCAACTCCGTGTGAACACCGGAACATTCTCAAATTTCTGAGAAGTTTGTTGGGATGGCAAAACACTTCCCATTCAGATCTGGAGATAAGTGCAGATTTCAAGCCAGAAACAAAAGACAGACCCTGACATTTAGATCTCAGAGTGAGTTCCTTGGGACAGCCACAAGAGAAAAACATCTTTCTACTTGTGCTGTAACTAAATCAGATCAGTTGCTGATTTATAATGCTGAGCTGGTGTCTTTTTTCCCCTCTGTATGGCCAGCTGCAGGGGACTGCAGCTGAGCTGGGCTCAGAGCTCTGTTTGCCTGTTTCTGTTCTCACACATCCTCGCCCTGTTGCCTTCTTTTGCTGTTGTCAGCTGGAGAACTGCGCCGTGACTCACTCTGCAGAGACACACACGACAGTGTCATCTCTCCACACATCCTGAGCCTCCTGTCCCCACTGCCTTCCCAAGGGACGTGATGCGAGATTTTAGTACGATGTCTGGGCTGTCCCGATGCAGAGACACATGAGGAGCAGAGAGGAATGACCAAGTAAGGCATATACAGTAAGACCATGGCAATATTCATACAGAAAGGTCTCAGCAGGGCACACAGAAGAGTGCTTTGGTAGAGGAGGTTGCATAATCAACCAGATGCTCATCCATCACATGGGAACTGAATGGCCAAGCATGGGAGGGGGGCTCTGGCCCTGCAATTTCCTTCCTCTTTCCCTTAAGAAGTCCATCACTAGGCCAGATGCTTGAGGTCACTTCACAAACAGGAGGATTTTCTTCCCACCATATCCTTGTGCAAAGAATAATCTCAAATGCATTCTTTTCACATATTGAAAATAATTATTTACCCAGAGAAGATGCTCAAGAAGTTTAAAAGAAACTCTGGAAGGGAACAAAGCTAACATGGAGACAAATACTTATTGACCCTGTTTGTTCACTTCTCCTGGAAGCAATAACCTGGATTCTCTGTTCACTTGCACTGAAATAAATTCAGCAGGTCAGACAAGAGTACTTAGCTACACATCTTTCATAAGTGACAGGAGGATCAGATCCATTGTGTAAGCCAGAAAAGTAATGTTAGTGCTCTCATGGAGCAAAGTGACTTTCTGGCTCCTGTCGATCTCCTTCCAGCCACAGGCAGCACATGAAGACACACAGGTTCAGCCCTCTGAAAGCTGCCTCACTCGCTCATTACTTACTCTGAAATCAGCCCCCAAGATTCAGTGAGTTCTGCCATAGCAAGAGATGAGTAATTAATTAATAACACCGATGCTTCCTCATCTCAGCTCCTTCAGTCTGATGCAGGGATAGAAGCAACTGCTACAGGAATTCCCCTGGTTGGGGCTTTGCTACGGATCCTTGGTGTGACCTGCAGGGTGAGGGAAAGCTGCCGCTTTGGCCGTGACCCATCTCCTTTCTGCCAGCTTGTGCCAGGCAGACTTGATAAATACTTCTGTGGACACTCATGCTGTCACAAGGTATTTTTTACCTTCTGGAAGAGAAGCAGCATGAATTGAAATGTTTTGAGGACCTTGTTCAGCTTTCTAAGATGCTGCTGAGCCCTTGGACGAGTCCAGTCACTGGCATCTCAGAAAGAGCTGGAAGGCATTGGCTGTTTTGAGACTCAGCTACAAAGGTCTCAGAATGAGAGGGGACTGCTTTGAGAATATGGTCTCTAACTGCAAGTGCTGAGCACTGGAGATCTGGATCCATCCCGTGTTGGAACTGGGGCTGTCGGTATCTGGCGACCCCGACAACTGGGCAGGAGCCACAGAGCACCAGCAACAACAAGGCTTTTTGGGTCAAAGTAAAAAAAATACCCCGGGCAAGCCAGAGTGAAAGACCATCAAAGAACACGAGGACCTGAAAACCACCACGAAGCATGGAAAGCATGTGGACAGCTTGAATAACACTCCCAGAGGATAGAGCAAGGATCAGAACAGATCTGGGACATGGCTGCCAACAGAGGACACAGTCTTCAGCAGAGAACTCAAATCATATCGGGAGTAATCAGATCACTTGGAGTACAATCCCAGTCACTCCACAGGGACAGACGATCATATCATGAAGTTCAAAACCCATCACTGCTTTCCAGGGAAAAGGTCAATGTCTGAACAGGCAACAGGGATGGAATTCAGTTCTCACTTCTGTGGGGAGCTAGGATGGAGGCATACAAGCTTAGACGCTTGTGTCCACAGATCAAGACTTCATTCCTCAAGTCTCCTCATGCCACATAAATTCACCAGACTACGTAAAAATCCCGAGTTGAGCACTTGCCAATTTGCGCACGGTGCTGCAGACACACAGAGTGTAATTGCATTTGCCATCAGGGTAATTGTGCATGAAAATTGTGCAATGAGTGTTTCGTACACACAGTCACACTTTTAACGCTTTTGGTTTTTTTCAAGAATCAAGCGCTCACGTAAAATGGTTAAAATTATTAAACATTATTTTGACTTTCTTTAATTATGAAGTCAAAAGTGAACCACAATACTGTGTCCTTAACCAGCACAAAAGTGAGACACCCCACATCACTGCTGTGTCATTAGGGTCTGTTTGTACAGCTTTTTAATTTGCTGGTGGAAAGATGGATTCCTTTGACTGAAGCTAATTTGTTGCATGTTGTCTGGAATCTAAAGCCAATTAAACACTGATCATAGTCACTATGCAGTCCTTGGCAATTAACTTGCTATTTTTGAGTAATCGCTTAATTTTACAGTTGGGGAAACCAAGGAAGAAACCCTTCTGACTGAGAAATCACAGCTGTTCCACAGAAAGTCCCAAATCATGCAGATCTGCACTCAGATACAAAGTGGCACTCGACACTTAAAGAAAACACAGCAGGATGCTAACAGATTCAGCAGATCCAATGACATTCAGTGATCGATTTCTCAAACAGAAGACTTCCCAGCTCCAGCTAGAGACCGTGAGGTTGGACAAGGACATTGTCATACAGCATACCTGGACTCTCAGCACATGTCCCCTGATCTTATGCCACCAGCGTAACAACAGAGCAGAGCAGGCTCAGTGTAAAATGGTGTAAGCCTAGATGATACCACTGCCGAAAGCAAACATCGCCAGGAAACAATACACCATGACACCCTGTCTGAGCAGCAGAGACACTGTGTGCCCACGGTGAGGCCATGTCATCGCGAGAGCAGCCAGCGCCGCCAAATGCCACGCTGCTGAGCACAGCTCCTGCTGGATGTGGCCAGGGCATAACGACTGGAACCTGCAGCACGCAGCACAGGGCAGATAATAATCAGAGTATTGTTTCACAAACACACATACATCTATATATACACACACACCTGTATACACACAGAGCATGGCCTGAAGAGCAGTTTGGCTAGGCACAGAGAAGTGTTTTCCTTTGAAAATTAAATGTTGTTATATAAGACTCTTAGAGACATTAAAACAACCAGATACCTAAAAGGGAAATGTCAACAACAACAAGATGGGCAATTAAATTTAAGCATCCCAGTGAGGCAATGACTTTGATCACTACAACGGATGAGGTGAATTACAGGCATGTTTAAAATTGTAACTTGAAATATCCCTCTCAGCCCCCTTCAGAGCTCTATCACTGTAACTGCTATGCCCAAGGAGTCTGAGATCTTTCCAAATATCTATTCTATTTGTCACAACGCCGGCCAAACGTCTGCTGTACAATGAGTGGGAGCTCCCAGTTGCTCTAGAGCTGTGAATGGACCTCTAAGCCTACACCAATATAATTTAATAAACTGGTCAGAAGTGATGCAGTAAAGAAACTGCCTTATCTTAATATCTGAGGTATAACCATATCCAAAGGACATGTTGCATTTAGAGCAGACAAAAGAATCCCAGTGGAATCAAAACCAACACCTTACACTTTTGCAGAGTTTGGTGTAAATGCAGGTACGGGGTCAACAAAGAAGGTGAGGCAAAACCACACTGCTGCTTTAGAGAACTGCAGTTATCCCATGCCAGTCCGTAGCTGAGATTTGATCAAGCTCTTCAATTGTCATTATTAGTTTGCCACTGGTCTGTAGAAAATGGAAGAGACCCATCCATAGATGGACAAGTACCTACTGACATGCGGAAAGCACACACACACAAAACCAGCTCCTGCATGCCCACGTGTGTAGCACACAGCTTCCACCAAGCGCCACCTTACAGTGGCACATATAGATGGACTGATACACCCATATTTATTCAGTGTCTGCACACAGACATGCGCATGGCACATGTTTATGCATGCACCTGTATAAACACACACTTGTGTGCAAGCTTAGACACGCAGCGCTCTCAGGCCTGCACATGGGTACTTACACGTATGTGCTTACATGGATACAAGCACACACCCCGGACTTGCTCAAGGCAGCACCATGAGCCTATGGCACAGCCAAAAAAAGAAAAGAAAAAGAAGTATGACAAGGCCAGGAGCTGTCCCTGCAGCTGAAACGGCAAGGTCTGTCCTGCGATCCTTCCCTCAGAGGGTGGATATCTGCATGCAGGAGCCGTGCTCAGTTAGACACATGTATGAGCATGGGCTTGAGCCCAGGCAAACAGAGTCTCACCTCTGCCATCAGGCACGCGTCAGTGGTAACACGTACATGCCCTGCGCCACTCCTCCCTCCTCCTAATCCTTTGTTTGCACACAGCTCTTCCTATCAATCTGTTTCATTTTCCAAATAATGCATATTCCCTTTTGTTTACAGCCGGGACACGGGCTTCTCTGAGTCAGGCTCCATCAGCATCTTGGCAAGGCCAGTCCTGGCTTGTTTGTTTGTTTTCCCAGCGACTCAGTGTGTAAGGAATATGGAGGGTGTAGGCGGCTCTACATGTCCCTTCGCCTCTCGCGGGTTTTGGCACATTCCTTTCATAAATACTCTTTCAAATGCAGGGGACAGGATGGTTTGTTTATATAACCACTGTTTTTTGCTGAGGCTCAAACTATCCTGACTCCTCTGCCTGCAGAGGCTCTTTCGAGGAGGTCCATGTTCCAAGGTGCCCCGTGGCTCTGGGTGTGAGCACAGCTTGGAGAGTTTCTGGAAAGGGACCTAGCCTCAGTCAGAGTAACTTCTAACCTATATTAGGCTGGAATGAGACAGTTTAGCATCTAACTTTCTCCACCTTTCTCTTCCCCTCAGCGGATGCTTTCGCAAACTTCCCAGGACCAGTGCTGACGCTGCTGCAGTGAGCAAAACCCTGCTGCTCTCTCTGGTAGGGCTCTGTCCAAGCTGGAAGGAGCAAGGGGCAGGGATAAGGAAGAATGTCTTACACACAGAGTACTGCATTAGTTACAAAGGCTTTAGCTGGACAAAAAAGTCAAAATGCTTCAGCTAAGGCCTCCCGTGTATCGCTTTCCTTCTTCTTACCCTCCTCCATGACATGGATGTGACCTTATCCCTTACTCCAAAAGAGCCATTTCTGATACCATTAGCTGTGAGAGTTATGTTAGTGTAACTATTTCACTTTGTGTTTAACCGCCCATATAACTGTCCCTACATAAAGACTCCTATCCAAACCCACAAGCATTGCTGAATCAGGGCAGGTCCTCTGCAAAGACCTAAACTAACTCACCAGATGCTAAAGGCACCTTTATACAAGTGCAGTGAGAGCTATCCTTGCTTTAACCATATAACGTTAAGTGAGAGAATCAATCCCTTTGCCATTCCCTTCCTCGCTCCTCATGTCTGCTGGGTGACCCGTTACTAAAGCAGCGGGCTGAAGGAGTGAAGACAGCAGCAGCCTGTGGGATGAGCAGGGAGCCAGCGCAAGGTGCCACCCGCCATGTCCCGCAGCAGACATGCTCTTTTGTTCTCTCACACGCTCCTGTTCTAGGCTCATACCCTATAAAAAGCACACACTGGCACTGCTCACAGTATTTGTGAGCACTCAGTAACTTATCGCGAACATTTCATAATACTGAGTGGGAAGAAAAAACATGAAATAGTTCTAGGGATTTTTCTAGTACCACACTGCTAGGAAGATCTGTTTCCCATAGCTAAATTATAGACACAAGCCAACCACTGACTTAACCACTTGAAGGGAAGTGAGTACACAGCTAGCCAGGCCAAGGAGATGACGCCAGTAACTCAGGTTGAATGCTGTCTGGCCGACACAGCAACAGACAAGACAATTTCCATAGGGTTCAGCGACTGCAAACCCTCCGTGTATCCAGCACAGACCCAGGGCAGTTCTGCAAACAGCCTGTGGAGTTTTTGATTTAAAACAAAAAGAGAAACAGGAATACAATTACAGTTAAAGAGATGGGAAGACAAAACAAAAGGCCAAACTTCAAGAACGACACGTGTATTTAAAGCCAGGAGTTAGCGTGTTGAGTCAGTAAACATTGCTATAACATCTTTCTGGGATTATATATATCACACACACCTAGAACACCTATACTCCCACTGCTGCAGGGCTTACAGAGCTTCTCAGGGGTGCATCCCCTGCAGTCAGACACCAGGAGGCCAGAAGAAGCCAGCCTGAGATGTTCTGGTTCATTCTGACACCAGTACAAGGAGGCAGGGATACCTAACTCCCATGCCAGCCCCACTCACTGTGTACGGAGTGGCAGTGCACTTGCAGGCTAACTTGTCTTTGCTGCATGTTCTGAGACACACACATTTCATTTCTATTCCCCAGCTCTGCAGCAGGTTGAAATTCTGTTCATAATCTCATACAGCCAAGTGTTCAACACCTTGGCTGGTACCTGCAGTACCGCAGCCCCTGCTGTTGGAGCAACAAGGGCTGCTTCCATCCTCACCTGAGCTCACCGCACAGGCTTCATCGAAAAGGAAAAGGTACCACCTCCCTGTGCACCCAGTTCTGCATGGAGGAACAGCAGACAAACCAGGCACTGATTTCCACTGTGTTTCATACTACGACTGAGATACTGGCAGAGATGAAAGCAGCAGCATCTCTGCAACAGCAGCATCCTGCACCAAACCAAACCTTAATGTTTAAGATCTCTCCTTACAAGACAGATACCCATGGCAGATGTTTCTGAAATAACTACTTCTTATAAACATGCTCCTTGGTCAGGGAAAAAGTCTTTCCAGGTAGAGGAGAGACAGGTGGGTTAGTCCTGCAGCATGTGTCACCACTGCTTTGGCAATAACTGATGTTCCCAGTGACATCTGCTGAACTCCTACACCAGTTAAGGAAATTTTCTCAATTATTACTTTTTCTAAATAAAAACTTCAAAGTCTTTATAGCCTTAAGACCTATCCCCACTTCCTTAACTGACACTTGAAGTGCAGCAGGATTATGTACATTACCAAGTCACATTTGGCCTCTTACCAGGACGTCCCCTATCAGAAAAGGGTCCCAGGCCCGGGAGTCAGTTAATTCTGTGACCTGGGAAAGAAGGTACTAAGAAACTGTTTGACTCTAAATTCTCATTCTCAATCTTCCCACTGGGATTGCTCCTCACTCTCCTTGTAAATGGATTGTTGACATGCACCCTCACTCTCCTTGTAAATGGATTGTTGACATGCACCCATGTCCACTTTCATTAGCGCATTTAATTTGCAAGCCTCACGCATATTCCAGCTAACCATAGCTCTATGGTCTTTAAATAATATGCTTAGTGCAATAACATAATCAGATTAAAACCATTAATTGGATTGCAGAGGTTTTAGGCAACCTGGGGGTCAGTGGGAAGGGATGACAAGATTGTTGTGCCATCTGTTCCAGCTGGTCAGAGCTGCCTTGGCATGTATTCTGTTGTTATTACTGCGCCTTTCTGGAGGCAGGAGAGAAAGATTATCCGCTGTTTGAGTTTTCCTTTTTGCCAGGGCCCTATCTGACACAAGGGCCTTGTTTCACATACTGAAGCTGTCTCTACTGAGCACAACCTCATCTGACAAGAAGCACCAGAGGTAGCCTGAATCTTTTTTCATCAGCATAGTTCTCCAGCATCCTCAGGTGCTGAGAGCAGCCTGGTGTAATTACAACCGTTAACAACTGCCATTTTGCAGCAGCCACACAGCAACCTGTACATCACCTTCTCTCTGGTTCATTGGGTTTTTTCAAAAGAGCTTTTAGCTGAGTCTTACATCCCCATGCAGCTGTAAGAGCTGAATGCTTCAGGGACAGGCTTTTCCACTCCAAGCCAGTCTGATTTCTAGTAAGTGAAACCGCTTTCTTCCGTATCTGCAAAGCACAGGTACCTGGTTCAGGACAAAAGCCTATGTTCATCCCCCTTCTGTGCTCATAACACTTGTCACATCGCCGACACAGTGACAAACGTTCCAGTGAGTGCAAAGCAGAGAAGCTACGACCACAAGAAAAATGCTGATTTGCACAGTGAGATATTTTGATTACTAAGCTCCTTTAAAAATCTGCTTTAACTTTGGATTCTTTGAGTCCCAACTGGTTATTTGTACTGCTGTCCCCCATGGTATTCTTTGACCTTCTGACATACAGTTACTGCAGTCTGTTGCATGCGTCCCCAAGCAGAAAGCAGATTGGACAGAGATTAGATAACATCATGGTGTATGGGTTGGGTACTTCTTTTTTTCTCACCAGTTTCCTGTTGATAGAATCACACTGATAAGGAGTTTGGTTGGTAGTTGAAGTATGAAACTGCAAAAAGCTGCCTTTTAAAAGACATGTTCCAACTGGGATGTCGATGCGGCCAAAAGATTGGTGCATAGCCGTGCCTGGTGCTCAGGCCTGTCTGCCTGAATGCTGCACAGGAGCAAGGAGGAGGTAAGGGGGGACCAGTGTGGGTGCACAGCACACGGCAAAGCATTTGCAAACCTGTTTATGAACAGAGGAAGCTCTTCAAGATATTACCTCACTCTGGTTACATCTTACCGCGTTTCTGAAAGTTATTGCTCACAGGGCTGTAAGGGAAGATGAGTTAGCAGAACAGTGTGCATTTGTCTCATCTGCTTCAGTACTAAGCCATCCAGGTTGCCTCCAACTATCACAAACAGCTTAAAGTAAGGCAGCTAACTTTGCCCCAAGTGGATGTGCAGCAATGCCACGATGTCCCGCCAGCTGAGCTCCAGATGCCTGAGCTTTGGCAGCAATGTGGGAACAAACAGCTCATGGGCAGCAATGTTTCACATTTCCACCACGCTATCTGCTCGGCACCGGGGCCTCCAAGGCCCATAACACTAACATGAGACCCTGGTGGGTTGGAATAAACCTCAGAGGCAAACCAACAGACCACCTGCACTGCAGTTCAGAGGCTTTTATGTTAATTATCTGGACCTACTGGGTCAAAGAGCTACTGGCTCTAGAGAATCTGAAGGCCCATCCTTATCTCCCACTACCTGCAAGAAAAATGAAGAACTAGCCAATGCCTTTGCCGTTAGCGGTTTGTCAGCATCACGGGACTGTTCGGTTGGAAGGATGGTGGCTGTGGTTTGAGGGTCTGTGTCAGAGGCTGCTGCTGGTACAGCTGCTCCTGCAGCTGTGCAGTGGACCAGAACAGCCGAAAAATTCCTTCCAGCTGACAGTTCAGTTTACCCCATAAGCATGGCAAAAGGTGTGCTGCTTCAAAACAGGAGCAGTGCAATACCTGGGACAACACGCTGTGGGGTCACTGGAAGAACTGGCACAAATTCTCAGCTGCAGGAATGGGGGTTGTCCTGGGAGATCTTGATAGGAAAACTCAGCAAAGAAAGGGTCGTTGCCTCCCAGGCAGAAGGAGTTGCAGATATGAACCGGGGGCTGTGTGAGCCACAGTACAACGTGAAGCAGATTTTCTTTGATTAGCCGTGGCCTCTAATCGCTCCTGTGCCCCCCTGCAGCGAATTCCAGAGTTCAACAGCCCCCACTGGACTTTCCTGTTAAGGCTCAAATCATTACAAGTATTTGTTTAGTAAAGGCTAAAGCGCTGAGGTCCCTGTGCCAGGAGCTCTGTGAAGGTAAAGGTGGCCAGGCTGGTGAAAGCAAGTCACAGTCCAGAGGGGCTCGGCGGCTCATGGCAGGGCTGTGTGGAAGCTCTATCTCAAGGCTTCACCCTCTGCCCCAGTTCACTTCAGCAGCTAATGAAACTGCTTGGAATAAGTGTGCTGCTGTGATCCCAATCCCCAGCACGTGGCAAAGCCTCTGCCAGAGCGCTCACTCTTACACTGACACCCAAAAAGATATCTTCAGTTGGCTGTGAGCTGACGAGCTCCATGGCAATGCAGTGTGCAATGCTGTGATCAAAACAGCTGTAAAAAGACAGAAAAAACACTGACCTACCAGGTTCTCCATCAGGTAACTTCCTCAAATTTAAACTTTCACATGTCTGAAACCAAGGATTCACACTGCCCTAGGGCCAGTTTCTTTACCCTAACATTTTCCACTGATGATGCTGTATTCCTCATGAACCAGCAAACATGGTTTGAATATTGTGAGTCTGACCCATATCAACTTTGACTCAATGTTGTTGCTTAGGGCAGAAGGTGTTTCAGATGGGAAGGACCAGTTCCCAGAGTGATCCAGAATTCAATGCGTCTGTAACTTCCAGGATGACTGTTTCTCACAGAGCACTCCTAGTTACACCCTAAAGAATATTCCCCAACTGGCCTCATTTCAATTTCAAAAGTTACTTCAGGAAATCACCATG
This sequence comes from Zapornia atra, assembly GCA_013400835.1. NCBI lineage: Eukaryota > Metazoa > Chordata > Aves > Gruiformes > Rallidae > Zapornia > Zapornia atra. Next base: position 284,679 of record VZTU01018688.1, on the reverse strand, counting down.
AATTAGTGGACAAATTCACATTCCTGAAAAAGATTGACACTCTGAATTGAAGCTGGACATGGCACGGGGCAGCTGGAGTCTGCATACCTGCTCTCCAGGGAACATGGCTGTCCCAGCCTTGGAGGAGACAACAACCAGACAATCAGAGCTTGGGGGAACCAGTAACCGACCCTCCAGAGCTTCGCACCCTGGGGAGTGCTGGCCCCAGGCAGCCCGCCTGCAGAGCTGCAGAAGGCTCCATGTTAAAGGGTGCTGAGGAGCTCCAGCCTCAGCTGCCCAGGAGCCAGAGACCCTGAGGATCCTGGCAGGTGATGGGAGATGCATCAGTTGGAAGACCTAGCTGGAAGGAGTCCCATGGTGGGACACATGGAGCTAGAGAGGTCACCCCTCCAGAAGAGGACAGGTGACAGCCCAGAGATTTGAAGAGCTGCAGAGATGGGTTTCTGACTTTCAGCTCTCCGACCATCTGTCAGCAGGCTCCCTAGGAACCTGGGCGGGTGAGCTGGAAGGAAATCAAGCAGGTTTCCAAACCTGCCTGGCAGGCAGCGAAAATCCTACCTGCTTTCTGTCAGTTTTGTGGAACATGTCATACTCCCCCAAGCATCCAAGCTGAGATCAGCAGGAAATGATTTTCCTTCCCTGTGAATATTATTTTGAGGTTTCAAAAACTTTCTTGGTACTTACTTGGAAAAATGTTGATGACTTTCACAAACTGAAAACTGGAGTGGGAAGGGAATGAGGGAATAGCACGGGTCAGTGATAAAATTTGTTTCAAAAATATTTCCCTAATTATTTTTTCCAAGATAAATCATTCACTGAAACCAATTCTCCCACTCTGAATATTTCTGTTTTAAAGGTCTGACATGTTCAGATGAGTAAGTTGTCCTGTTAAGTAACAATTTGACTCTTATTTTGAATGTATATCTGCATCATTTAGCTATTGCTGGGCACACAGAAGACTGTAAAAACTGTGGGTTCGGTTCTGTTCCTAAGCCTATTGGTACCAGTGTTTCTGTACAAGGTCTATGATATCTGCAAGAAAACACCCTGGGAAGCTTAGCCCTCAGAGAAGGATGGGACCCTGAGGAGTGTTTCATCAGCACTTATACTTCCCTGTAACAAACAACCCCTTACTCAGTATTTCATGCTGGCTACTCCCTTAAAAATCAGCTAAGAGTAACCCAGTGAAGGTCCCTCTCACCCCAGCGAAGGAGGAAGGTTTGTTAGTCAGAACCAGCCTTTCCCTCCTGTTGCTTTGCTAGGTACCTGAAGAAGGGCTGCTCCATTGCGGACCCACCCTGTAGATTGACCTTACAGTCTGCAGCTCACTAAATCTTCCTGCCTGGCTGCTCTATACCCCAGGAGAGGCAGGGGCTGGTACTGGAAAGTGCTTCCCATGAAACACGCCTCACTGGGGTTTACGGCGACTTGGCACTCCTGAAGAGTCAGTTCAGACACAGAATTATATTAAACACAAATCCAGGGGGTTCCACTTAGTCAGAGTCAAGAGAATGTGGTATTAAAGGAAGGCAAAGTGGCCTCACATTATCGACTCCCACTTGAAGCTCCTATTTGATGAGGGAAATTACCAAAGAAATATCATGCTTTTGACCAAGAGGAACTTTTTCACTTCCTCTCCAGCTCGCCCCTGTGAAAGATCCAAGTACAGTTAACTTTCTCTCCAAAAAGCATCATTATGTCTTTGACCTTCACAAAGAAAACAAGAAAAGAAACCAGAGCCACAGGCCACTCAAAGGCTGCTGGGCTCGGGCCCAGTCATTGCTAGAGTGATCTCTGCCAATGCAGAAACAGCCGTGTGTAAACTTGGAGGGGTGGGCAGAGCTCTGCCACCAAACCCACCACCTAGTCCAGGTGTCAGAGCACCTTCTGTCTATGACCTGTAATGGATGGTCACCCCCACAAAGCAATTCTGCAGTTACTTGCTTTCTAAAGGATGAAAATGAAGGCGATGACATGGAATCCAGAGAGGTGCTATTTGTTCTTCCTGCCCTTGTGATTCCTCTGGCTTCTACCTGGTAGCAATTTGGTGTGAGCACCATCAGCACCACAGCATGGGTGCTTCATTTGGGAGCTGAAGAAGAATGACTCTGCTGATGTGCGGACAGGACTGGACTCCTCTGTTGTATACTTTAGGGTGGGTTTTTTTGCTTTAAGCACTTAGAGAAAGAGAGGAGGAATTGTCTCCTCTCTGGATGCAGCCAGGACATCTGTGGAGTCGTATTCACTGGCACATACATGAACTGTGAAAAACACCAGCTCAGAATCACCTCCCCAAACTTGTCTTTCAAGATGCATATTAACCTCAGTGGACTTTACAGGACTCGGTGCCACTGGCTATTGGAGAGTGGCTGGATTTCGAAGTGGAGAGCCTTCCAAAGGGGACAAAGTGCTCATCCATCAGCAAACAAAATAAATAAGGGAAAAGCTAAGGCCAGCCTTAGACCATCCGTGCTATCTGCCAGTCCATGGGGCTGAGCTGATTTCACTGCAGTGGAATTTTGCCAGGGTAAAACAAAGGAACCACAGAACTTATGGGCAGCCACTGCAAGGAGACGGGGGCTGTGCAAGAGGTGCTGAGCATGTACCCCCCTCCCTGGATGGCAGGCTCCATGCTCCCAGAATGCCTGTGTGTTTGAGCTGCACAGTGCTACTGAAAGTACAGGGCAATGAGTTACAAGAAATCAGCATGCCGTGAGTAAAGCTAACAAGAAACAAGAAGGTTGGAGCAGCTGATAAAGGCCTCGAGTGCAAGAGAAGGAGAAGGAGGAGAAGGAAGACAGAGTTAAGTTCCAGTTAATATTCTTGCTGTATCTAAACTGGATGATGAAGAAAGAGCTAGGAAGAACTTCCTTGCCCAATTTAAAAAACTTTTACCTCTTCTTAAGATCTCAAAGTTCAGTAATATTCCAGACAGAATAAATTTCCTTCACAATAACTACCATCTAATGATTCTCACATGAGACTGAACTTGTTTTCCATTCCCAGTTGCGAGTGATACTGGACAAATAACCCACCTGAACTGTGCCTCAGCTTCTCTTTCCACAAACGGGGGGAATATCACCTTTTATATAGACCTTACAGGTGTTTGGATAAAGTACAAGTGAAGTGTGTAAATTTAAAACACAGTTACTTATATTAAGTAATTAATTAAGCCAGCTTGTGTGTTGCTGTTTTCTCCCCACCCTGAACCCGTAAAGAAACATTCTGAAAAAGGTCATTTGGAGTGATCTATCACCCAGTTACAGGTAAACTCTGTGTTTTATGTAAGATCATTCAGTTTACTGCACGCAGGGGATGGAAAGAGTTTGTCAGGGGAGAACATTCTGGGGATAAATATTCCCCCCTGAATTTTGTAGCTGAGAAAGAGGTATGTCACAAACCACGTCCCTTGGTGGCTGCATAGAAGATACCCATCCCGATGTTGATGGTGAGCACAGAGGCATAAGACCTTGTTACACAGGTTTTACTAACAGAAAGACCTTACCACTGTCTTAGCATGCTGAAGGAGTTTAGAAAGCACAGAACTCACCCATCAAAGGCTGGTGAGTGGCAAAGCCACTGGGTTTTGCACTGTGCTTTCTCCTCTCAGCAGGTATGTGGACAGATGCATTTTTTGTACCATTGGTCTGCACTGGAGAAGCTCTAATATACAGACCATGCTTAGGGTTCTGAAGGTCAGCGTGTTAGGATCACAATGTATACAAGAAGGAAGAATAGGTAGGGGTTTTGTACACTAATTGGTCTTCTTTTTACATCAGGGAAAAATCCAGACTCCAAGGGAAGCATGCACAGAGCCCCTTGCAAACAGGTACCCTCACAGCTGTTAACAAAAGTGAAGTGCCCTCCCTTCCTTGGGAGATGGCTTCAACTCTCTGAGCAGAGCTGAGAGATCCTCCTCATTGAACATTAAGCTTGTCCTAACAGGACCATGTCACACCTCAATGGGACCATGCCATGCTGCAATGTCATAACATCGGGAGGGATATGTCACCCTCACTCCCCTATTTTGCCAGAGATAGCTAGCAAGGTTGGCTGCCCATTTCCAGTGCAGATCTAGTTTGGAATGGAATCACCTTGCAATAAGGCTTTGGTCCACTTTACTGAGGGGAACCGAACGCTAATTCTGATGTTGTAGTCTGCCTCCCCTGGTCTACTGGATCTGAACCAGAAAGAACTTTCACCAAAAATGACCTTGGAAAAAGCATTCTTCCTTTATCCGGTCAAGAGAAAAGCTAGAAAACCAATAAAATTTTTGGAATGAACGATCACTAGGACACTTTCCAAAAGCCAAATGTGCACAGATGTTAGACATCTGCACAGTCCAGCCAGCCAGCCCTTCCAGCAATATCTATTTGTTGATAAAGTACTACAATTACAAAGCCAGCCTAAATGATGGGGTTTGTTCTCTTTGATCAAGTTTCACTGCTTTGTTCTAGTTGGTTGCTCAGAAGTCTTCTACATCTATGGATATTTCTATGAGATTGCTTACTAGTTCACTGAAAGTCTCCATTTTCTGATGGGACACCTTTTTTTTTTCCTTTCTACTGTGCATTATTCAATAATCTAATTGTCTGCTGGGAGGAGACCAAAGAACTAGTGGCAAGATGCTTAAAGATTTCTACAGACAGAACTGAAACCGGCATTATCACTGGACACAAGGTCAGAACGGCTGATTCACACCTCCATGCTCTACTCCCTGACTCAGAGGAACATGGCAATTGCCATGCTGCAGCAGGATCTCACAACAGGACAGGGACATGCTCCTCCACCTACGCATCCACGGCCCGCAGGACAGCGGAGGACGACAGGGCCAAGCCTGGCTGTTTGCTGTAATCAGGCTTCATTTTGATCTCTCCAGAAAGGCAGATGCTCATCAGAGAGCGTAGTTGTACTTTAAGGGTTAACATGACTCTCATCATAGACAGACATCATCTTCCATGTGAAGGGCTTTTCCAACTTAGCCTAAGTGTAACCTGCAACCTAAGATTTTGTATCCTTGGCAGAATCCTCTTGTGGCCACTGACTCCCTACCCCTGGTCCACCTTGGGACATGCAGCCGTGCCAGCTTGTGGAACTCTCAGCGGTCTTCTCACAGGGAGATCCAAGCTTAAATACTTGTGGAGGAAGTATAACATTTTGTGCCCAGACTCTGGAAGTGATGTTTGGCACGTGTGTGGGAGCTCCTCCAGGAATTCAGGGGGATGGAATACCTCAGGCACTTCACTAAGCCCACAAACACTAGGCACATAGATTTGTTAAGTTCAGGGGCTGGGGTTGAGACCTGATGAACTGTCTCGATGACAGTCCCAAAAATGTCCATGTTCAAAGGGTAAGAACTACCTGAAAAACAAGTTTAAAAAGGCAGTATCCAGAGTTTCATCCCATTAGAGTTTTGTGTTGGCAACTGGCCTGCACAGGTCTTAGGCTGGGTTTCTGATAAGGCAGTGCGGGGGGAGAATGGGGGAGACTTGTACTGGTGTTCCAGGAGAACAACTGGTTGGGGGGAAGGAGCTGCACAGACAAACTGGACCAGCATCCCCTCACTCTGCTAAGATGCCTGAAAGCCAGGGCTGCCTAGAAGGGGGAAACTATGGAACAAAGAAGTGAAAAGCGTCAGGCTGGGTCATGCCTCGTGAAAATGACAACACACATTTTTAAGCTAAAAAACAACAGCAGCAACAAAAGGTACAAAAAAGGAACAAGGAAAAGCCAGTCTGCCCGCTCAGCCATCCTTTCACACACAACACTAACAGCAGGGAGATGGGATAAAACAAGATATATTTAGTGCTACTCTGCTAACAAACTGCAGCTCCCCCAACTGTGGAGTAGCCCAAGGCTGACCACAGGGAAGAGGGGTGGGTATATTACCAGAACCTCTGTGAGACTCAGGCAGTTCCCCCATGACCATAATTCTCCCATGTGATGGCTTCCAAGGGGATACAGAGAAGTCCAGGCAATAAGGAGAGGGGAATAATGATGAAAAGTGTGTTATTGGGGTCTGTGTGACTTCGGTGTCTGTTTCTGTTTGACTCTCAAACTGAAAGGAAGGGAGAGGTAAGGACAGGGTAGATGTACTGCAGCCTGCCACCATCTGCCAAGGAAAAAGGTTCTGCATGGAGTAGGAGCAAGGTGGATCCCTCTAAGGATGAAGAAAACAACTTCCTCCAGTTAAAGTGTGCTCCCCTCACTGCTACAGTGCTGCAGATACATAAAGGGAGGGGAAGGCCATGCGGTCTGTCAAAATGGGTGCTATGCCCAGCAGAATGAATCGAGCACGAAGGACACAGGACTGGAAAGCACTCCTGCATTGCTGTCATGGCCCTGCTACTACTGTGGGGCACAACCATGACCTGGCTGAGCATCCAAGGACACTTGAGTCCTGTGCATATACATGTTCCTCCTATATACTCACAGGAGGTCAGTTAGTGGCCAGGTACAGCGACACCACCTCCTCTCCCCCAAGCTCCCAACACGAGCAAGCAGCTTGCAGGCTGCGTGGAAATTCCAGCCATGAGAGCTGGTCTGAAAAAGGTGGCAATCACATCCAGCTAGGTTTCTAATTTTAGTCCCTTTCTGAGGCCTTCAAAAACAACAAATTCTGCTCGACAAACCACAAATTTAGGAAGTGGCTAAATCCTGAGGAGAGCATGACACTGCTCGTGTCTCGGCACACAGTGATCACACGCACGGCAGGGACATCAGCTGGGCAGTGGCTTCTGCGAAGGACTAGCTCTAGCCTACATCTCTTACCACGCTCTCATTCCTTCTGCTCCCTACTGCTGAAGCTTCAGAGTAGGCCATGAGCAGCAGACAGCTCCTCTTATTTGTTTATGTTCCCTTTTGTCACCCTTCAGAAGGGTGGGAGGGAGGCCACAAACTGTCACCCTTGCCAGTAAGTGGAGTGCTAATGACCTTGGGGCTCAGATGATCTGAATCAGTCTGGAATGAGCTGCTGGAGCAACTAGGAAAGTCTACATGGCATCATCTGTCATCTTCAGCTTGGGTTTGTCCTGAGCTAAAGTGATTGAAACTGCTCATGATCTGAGGCCAATGACAGGCCATTATGGACTGGCCTCTCTCAGCACCAGCATCTGAACGTTTCATTCACCACCTGCCTTGACAGCTTTTTTGGTCAGATGGAGCAATAGGAAATTCCTGTAGTTGGAATCTGACAGCATTAGATGGATATGTGAGCATCAGAAACACCCTCAAGTCAATGAGGAGAAATAAAAATACTACTGCTTTGCTATGGTGCTCACCCAGATGTCTCCAAGTCAGAGAGATGCTTCCTCTTTTATATGGGACAGCTTCACGTTTACCACAGGGTACAAGCAAGCACACAAGGCAAACCACAGCACGGGTGACATGCGCTAAATTCACACCCTACCTCACCCCACACTCACACCTCTGTAGCTTAGAAATAATTTTTTCTAGTACTCCCTTAGGACCTTCTAACCATAATGCTGTCTAGAAATTAAGACAGGATGATCTGTCTCTCTGGCTTAATATGAAGGAAGCCTGTTTGCTTAGTGCGTGCTGCCTTTTTGAAGGCCATGACTAAGAGGCAAGTGGTCCATTCCCAGTACCTCAGCCCCAACCCAGCTGTACCCTGTGACCCCCAAAGAATTGCAGGATGCAAGTGAGGGTTTGGGGTTTTTTTTGTAGAGGCAAAAGCTTCTCCTAAGTAATTCCCTATGTGGACGCTAATTTGGAATTCACTTTGGAAGCAGGTAGAAGTAATTTGCATTACAACACGTATACCCTGAAGAGTCCCCATGGCACCGAGGAACAGCGATCCATCTAAAATCCATGCACAGACTCGGTTCTGTTTAGTGACTGTACAAACAAATCGGTTTGTTTGGGCACGGGGAGAAAACCCCCGCCCGGAGCTGGGCAGCGCGGGACCTGCGGCTGCGGGGCTGCTCCAGGGCTGCGCGGCCCCC
>VZTU01018688.1:201568-276289 GCA_013400835.1 Zapornia atra | reverse complement strand
GGGGTAGCGGGGCCGAGCAGGGCGGAGCGGGGCCGGAGCGGCCCCCAACGAGGGCCCGGCTGCTGCTGGCAGCGCTTGCTCCGTGGCTCCTCGGTCCGGCGCCGGCAGCCGGGGCTTTCCGGCACTGCACTGCCCGGCTGGCTCAGCGGGGTGTTGTGGTGATGCTGCACCCAAATCTCAGCACGGCAAAGCTGTGGGGCTGGGGAGTACGTGTGCGCGCACACACACACGGGACATCGCTCCCAGACCTGCCCCAGCCCCGCCAGCCGCGCTCACACCCACATCGCACCCGCACTCTGCCTCTTCCCGGCCACGCGGGGTGCAGCGCTTGTTACTCACAGGAAAACTCGAGTCACACATGAGTTCTGGGGCTTTTTGCACTTGCAGGCTGACATGCCCTCCCCCTCCAGACGTGGGAATCTGATGGTACATGTGCTTTCACTTTTGCATTCAACTGACCTACATTGTAAGCAGTCATTTGGACTCGTGTTGTTTTCCCAGCTGATTCCGAGTCCAGACTTTGAAAAACAAAACAGTGTCTTAATACTTCTGATGTCCCTGCTGGTGCCACGTGCATGCCATCATTCAGGCAATCCCTTTTACAGAAACCTGCTGTTCTTGTTACGCTGATCCTTGACATCAGTTCTGGCTGGGAGCCTGATCATGATGAAAAAAAATACTGAGTGTGCTCGCAGGCATTCACATTGTCACGAGGGAAGCAGGCTGTGGGACAGCCCAATCCAAAATGAATGGACTGAGGCACCTTCCAGTACTGCACCCTCTGCATCTACGGATCACTGGTCTCAGATGCTCACAGACGCGTGGGCAATGAGCTGTTCAGAGAATCAGTTCACCTTGAGTCTACACAACGGTGAAGTAGTGAGCGAGTCAGGAATAAACCAAACAAGTAGAATGTTTGGTGACAATGTCAGTAGCTTGAGGGGATAAGGCATCCCAGCAAAGCACCAGCACAATCTGTGAGGAAGAAAAGGGAAATGCATCTCTAAAGCCTTTATTGTGTACTGCTCAGATCTGGAAGTGCTTAAGAGGAGAGGGGAAGAAGAATTGTAATCTTCAAGTAGTGTTTCCCAAAGCATTTGGAAATCTACTCAGACTTGGAGTGCAGGTACATTTACATAGCAATTCTGCAGCGGTGGCTTCAAAGGCAGCTGCTGCTGTGAGCAAGCCTCACATCTGCGTGCACACACAGCACTGGCACGCACATGCACAGCCCGAACTTTCAGAACCCCACGCCTGCCTTTATGCAGCCAGTGTGCACCCAAAACTACTGTAATTGTATGTACCAACCCTTCCAATTTGTATAGAGATCACTGCTTAATTACCTCCTGCACTATGCTATAATCTAAGAAGAATTGTGTTATAACAGTATATACAGGCGCTTAAACACACACACACACACACATACACTGCTTGTAAATAAGGGCATTAGCTCAGGGATTCAGGGGTATGCAAAGAAAGAAAAGAAGTCTGGGGTCTCAGTACTACTGCATACAAACCCCAAAATAAATCCACACCCAACAGAGCCTGCTTTTACAAAACATGCTGTAGGGAGAGTTATGTGCACTGCACCACTCAACATCTTTCCTTTTTTTCATGGGGATAGTGAAATTAGAGCTGAAGTAGAGGACACCATTGTTCTTGGCTGGGAAATTATCTCTAGAGTTATCCACAATAATTTGGATGTGCAATCATATGTGCACATATGAAGAGTAGAACTGCTGAGGTTTGTACAGAAAACAAAGGACATTTCTGTACTTCTCTGTGTGCCTGTAACAGCTCCACGATCATACCAAACCCAGTAACTGCTGATGTTATGCTTAGTAAGGCTGAAATAAGAAGATCACTTGTTTCAAGAGATGACACTGGTCCACCTAAACTACACTGAGGGAACAATCCCTAATTTTAAGCCCTGCAATTGATACTTGTGCATCCAAGTATTAAGCATCACTTTATAGTCTTTTGTTCTTCTCATCTGAAGTGCTCACAAACATTAAAGGTGTTTCATACCGCCTTGGCGAAGTCATCACGGACAATTTTCTTAGCCCTGAATCCTCAGCACAGAGGGGTAGGCCCAGACTCCAGCTCTTGCAGTACCCCTCCCAGGGGCAGCTCCTCTCTCACGCACCGAAGGGCAAGGCTGCCTTTGGAACTAAGCATACAGTTCCCAAAACATAAGAAAAAATCATTTTCTGTACCAGTCATCAGTGAGCCAGAGCATGTCCAACACCCCCCTTCTGCTAGACCCCCACACCCAGCAGCTCAGACGGCCCCTCACTCAAGCACCTCTACTATTGTGCAACGGAATGGATGGGGAAAATAAGTCTTTCTTAACCCTCACAGTTGAACTCCTTGCACTCTGCAGCATGAGACTGGATCATAGTGTTCATTATCTTATCTTCCTCAACTGCACGTTACTAATGGTCTAAAAATTAGCCAGGCCTCCTGCAAAAATCCACCCACTCAGCTGGTACCTTTGACTCAGTTGAATGGCAGCGTTGGGGCTGACACATCCAAGCCCCCATACAGCTCCCTGGTGCAAAGCACAAGCTACAGAACCAGTTGGTCAGGGACCAGCCTGCTCACTGCGTGCTGCACCCCGCGCAGCCGGGCTCTGCTGCACGCTGGGGCTCTTGAACCCCATCGAATGCATACAGACAGTCGCATGCATGCTCGGGTCTATGGGAGGGTGTTCTCCAGGCTCAGCATACAATCTTACATGACAATTTAACGTGGCAGGATGGGCACTCCTGATATTAAGCTCAGCGCCACAGACCTATGGGAGATAAAGATGACTTGTGTTCTGGCAGCAGGCAAACAGGATCTTTTTCCCAAAACTCCAAGCTGGCAAACAAGTTCATTTCCAACCACAGCTCTTCTACTGCAGCAGATTCCCTTGCACTTAGCAGAGGGCTCAAACATAACACACACTCCATACTCTGTAAAACCTGGTTGTTTTTCAGGCCCAGAAACTGAAACATAAGCTCCATCAGTGGCAATTAAATGCAACAAGATTTTCAAAGAGTTACTGTATCCAACAGAAAATATCTAGGAAGCCACTGAGAATACAAAGTCTGACATCTTTTGTCTTGACAGTGGTTCTCCAGGTGTGTTCCCATTTTAAACTGTGGTGACATATACAACAGAAAAATAAGAGATTGTTTACTTTGGACTTTGGCACTTGGAAAGCTCAAATGGGCAAAAATACAGCACTGCATAAAAATAATGTAAGTTCAGCCAAAGTATGCAACATCTGATCAGCCATGCCAAAGCATGGTTGCAGCAGTTGGCACAACTCAACTAGAGCTTGAACCTCTACAGGAGGAAAGGTTCTTGCCTCGCTCAGAGGCCCACACAAACAGGTGATGACTATGCTAGAAAGTCCTCAGGGTCCAGATGTGTGAAGAAGTCAGCGAGAGGATTTTCTCATGCACAGGAAAGCTTCCACCTGCTTGAGGAGACGGTCTCCCCAACCCCAGGCAGCCGGACATCAGACTTGCTCTGTAGCCTTCAGCATCCCCAGCTAAGCAATAGTTTCTTCTTACTAGATTTGGCTAAAGCCTCTGTGCAGCAGGGAGTCTGCCCCTTTCCATCCTGCTGTCTGTCTGAAGGGAAGTTGCTACCTTATTAGTCTCTCATTTAGCAGAAATAACAGTCTGAATAGGCTGAAAAACTGGTCTCTGGAATTGCCCCCAGGCAAGTCACGCAAAAGGAATGGGTCTTCAGATTGCTTCACTTGGGACAAAGATCCTGTCATCAGCTGATGCTGAGCACCACCCAGAGTTGTTCCATGACCAGGGTAGGTGAGGGGAAGGGGCAGGTCCGGTGCTGTCTGGACAGGGCGTTGGTTGGTCCATACTGATTTCCTGTAACCCCGAGGGCTCCACTTCTCCTTTCCTTCTCATGGCTGTTGTATAACAGGAAAGCTGATTCTGTGCCTTGTTTGGACACTGGCTGCTGAGCACAGGCCAGTTGCATAAGCTTTAAGGGTACCTCCGGTACCTTAATCTGCCCCCTTCCTCATTAGATGTGTACTCATTGCCTCTTTTCCTTCCTCTTCTTCATTTCCTTGCTCTTGCAGAAGAACAAACACTGAGTGAGTGGGGAAAGCGTCCAGAAAGGAACTTCAGACAGGGAAGCATCCAGTGGTCCCTCTGCTACGGGTTAACATTTACGGAACCTGCTGTTAATCAGAGATGAAGTTTCTCCGTGCAGCGTCATACATCCCCTCTTGCTGCCTATTACTTAATCCTTGCTTTCTCAAATGTCACCCAGAATTGGGCAACAGCTTTCCTGAAGGTGACAGAAGCAAGGAAAAGACAGCACTTCAGTAATAAAAATGAAAAGTGCACAAGGACTTTGACCCATGTCCACTAGTGAAGGAAGAAAGATGTGGTCAGGTAGGCTCAGCAGAACTAGTTTCGCACAGAGTCGGCCTGTCACAGGGCTGATGATCCCCTTATCTGTCTGCCTTCCTGAGCCTGCCAGACACAAACTAACAAACTTCACAATTAAATGATAACATTTTTTCCATAAGTGACTTGACATTTTTTGTCAGTTCCATTTTGGGACAGTTTGGAGAGTATCAGAGAACCACAAGAGAGGTAATTTTATCCTCGGAATCTCCACTGAGGCCAGGCTCAGCAGCCTGTTTCTTAGCACAGATGATAGTCTTATGTTATTAAGGAGCAGTGAACAGCTGACAGCCTTTGTGTTCCTGAATTAACACTTTCCAAAGGTGCTTTGACTTGCAGCGTGTCACTAATCCATAGAAGTGCTATGTGCGGGTCCAAATCTTCCTGGTCCAATGGTTGCAGACTAGGAAGCCTCAGGACTTTCCTAGGTGATGAGAACATTCAAAGCAGAAGCTGATGTTGCCCTGGTCTGTTGGACATTCAAAATACCAAACTTACCTTTCAGGTGAAGCATTAACTTGTGGAACTATACTCCACGTTCAATCTTAATTCCATCAAAGTCATACTTCTGATTTGTCAAATGAATTTCATCAATTCAGAGAGTGGGGAAGTCTGAAGACAAACTGAAACACTAGAAAGCAGTAACATGCACTTCCCTGGGTAGGTTTGGAAGGGCAAAATAAAAAGATCACTGAAATCCTGACTGGAATCTCTTGGGACTCTCTGCTCTTTTTAGATTTTTTGTTCACCCCTGACTGTTGCTTTTGCTTCCTTTGCTGTTTAATATCAGAACCCTGAGCACTCGGAAGGGCAGAAGCAGTGTGTTAGCTGTGTGCTAGTGCAGATCCGCCGCGGCTCCGTGTGCCGTGCACTGCCCTCCTCCAGGCTCGGTGGCTCAGCTGTGCTCACACCGGGGCAGCCCTGTTTGTGTTCTGTTGGTGTAACTGTGTAACTGGTTCCCACAGAGAAGGCTTAGTGTGCTCCCTTGTGCTGACCTAACTGTTAATTTGCTGCCTTTTCTGACAATGTGAGTTTCCAGCTGACATCTGAGGGAGGTTTTCCAGGGCAGCACCTTACAGACATGAGGTGGAGCGCTGAGGAAGGTGAGTGCAGGGGGTACATCCCCACTACGGACAGAAGCAAAATGTAATTCTTGATCTGGAAACATATGAAGAAAGTGCTGCACCAGCTGGTATAATGGGGTGAAGGACAAGTTCCCTCCTCTGTGGCAGCAACAGCAAATGAGGGATTGAACAGCACAGTCCCACACAAGGGAAAATGACTGCCACCAGGTCCAGCATCAGTCAGCTGATCCTCTTCTGCAAAGACATCAACAGCAGACAATCTGTGCTGATGTACCTGCACTCCATACATGAACTTTTCTTCATTTTAATTTGGTCTTTCTACAGCAGCTAGGTCTGGCAAGAAAACAGCTCATTTAAAATCAAAACAAAAGGTGAAGTTTTGAACAGATGTAACTGAAAACTTCAGGACGGGGCTCTTTCTTCAGGCCAACATCCTCAGTAGGCTTTGAGGAAGTTGGAAAGTACATCTTTACTCTCAGGAGGACTATGGAAAGAGAAATGTTGAAGGCATCTATTCTCAAGACTAACGATAGTAAATAAACTGCAATGTAGAATAGTCCCTTGGTTGCCAGCAGGTCTAGGCAGAAGAGGGAAGCATTTAAAGCACATAGCTTTTGGTTCCTTGCACTGATTCATCAAGAACATCTTCCCAGGCTTTAGGATTTTGGGTCTTATAATGGTTTTTATTAGCAAACTTGGGCATAGTACATTGTTTAGAAGCCAAAGCCACAGTGGAATAAAGTTAGTCGTACCAGCAGGAGTAAATATGAAGCACCCCGACAAGCCAGACACATCTCAGAGCAGCTGCTTGTTATTCTTCTTTGGCATGTATGTTTTTTGGATATGAGACACCTTCATCCTCCTAACCCCAAGGAGACAGAGGAACAGAACACACTGTGCCTGTTGTGGGCCAGATCCTCTGCTGACATAAATCAGGTTCTCTCCACTGAAACCAGTAGAGCTGTTGTGGTCAATATGGATCTGGACTCTTCCACCCCCCTCACAGAGCTAGGATTGAGGCTACCCTGGCAGATTTCACTATGCTTCACAGGATAGATAGAACAGGCCTGAACAGAAAGAGTTCATGGGCTGCAAGGAGGCAGGACCAGTTGCTAATGAGGATACTACACCAGGGCTTGTGGGTTTTTAAGTTAATTTTTAGATTTAGAACAGATTTTCCCAATATTCAAGACTCTGGGGAGACAGCAGTTGGCAATATAACTTGGATTCTGATAAAAATAATTCTTCAACTCTGCATGTCTCACTGACAGATCCAGTTTGGATCAGTATTGCCTTTACAGTAAGAGAACAACAAAGTAAGAGACTGCGATGTATAAACTCGTTATTTCCTATATAGACAGCTAGCTTTATTTACCTCAACTTCAGTATAAAGACTTCCTAGGTTTAAAGATGCAGTGCACAAATATAGTTGTTAAATTTCTGTTGGACAAAGAGGAAGCTGTCAGATTATTTGCATTTTTATTACTGCTTTTGAAAACACAGATCTTGTTAAACAGAAGCCATGTCTGACTTCCAGCTACTGAGACTGTGCTGCCAAGAGTGTGAAAAGAAAGATCTACATTTGAGGACAGACACAACACCTAATGTCTCCTGGCCTATAAAGCAGACTGGGAGAAATGGTAAGAGATCATCTTGCTCATCCCAATGGCTATGGTTGCTTACATGAATGTCTGTTCAGGAGCTGAGCGAGGTCTGTTGGTGTGCTGTAATCATTCTGGCAGGATCCTGGCAGCATCTCCAAAGCTATTAATTAGCAGATTACTCATCAGCAGAGCTAGGGCATCCTGTAAACTGATGCCCCATTGACCCTGCTGAATTAATTTTCCATAAATAAAATACAAACCTCACAGATTTTATTGGTCTCCACAGGACAGATTTTTTCCCCCTTCATTTTCACAGTTAAAGCAACTGTTCAGAATGGTATAAATGATATAAAAATACCTGCTCAGCACTTTGCAGGCAAAAATAGTATGAAATTGCATTTTACATTGAGTCTTCCATACCACATGTATGTCACTGACAATGTATACTAAATACTCAGGTGTGTCAGTGCATTCGCAGGCTTCTCTGGTTTGCTTGCAGCCTTGAATGTCAGAATCTACCTTGTTCAGCGTTGAGCAGGACAGTAGGATTCATTCCCTGTTTATTTAAAAATTAAAAGAGGACTTTTAACTTATATGTGATGGGCAGATGGATTGATCTTGCATTCACAGGCAGAACATCTGTCCCACACAGCTGGGCAGCACATTGCTTTTCCCATATTGTAATGCAGCACAGGATACAAAGCTGAGCAAAATTTCACTTATACAACTGGTGGTTAATTCTGTGCCAGCAGTAATTAGCTGCTGTAAAGAGTTTATAACAAGAAACCACAGAACAGTTTTATTCTGATGAAACTGATGGGAAAAGCCCATGTGCGTCTGTCCATGGGGTGTGAGCTCCGAGGCTTGGCAGGAGAATTGAGACGCAGGCTTCCAGGCCAAAGGCAAGGGAACGCTTCGCTGAGCAGCACAGCGCTTCCTTCCTCAGCCCTGTGTTGCAGCAGCATCTTTGGTGCTGGGCGAGGACCGGGCTGCTGGCGTTATGACTCAAACAGCTCAGCAGAGGTAGGACCTTGTTCCCAAGCACACAGCCTAGGGCCCTGATTTTGCCAACACTGACACTTAAGCTAAATCTTTAGCATTGTTTGAGGCTTGCACGGCAAGGTTTTGGCAGTGGGGGCTAAAGGGGTGGCTTCTGTGAGAAGTTGTCAGAAGCTTCCCCCACATCCAACAAAGCCCAGGCCAGCCAGTTCCAGATGGACCTGCCGCTGCCCACGGCCAAGCCCATCAGGGATGGCAGCAGTACCTCGGGGATGATGTATTTAAGGAGGAGGGAAAATCCCACCAGGAGCATTTGGAGCCAGAGAGAGGGGTGAGAAATGTGGGATGGAGCAGGAACAGAGTGTCAGGAGTCCCATCCTCCCCAAGAAGGAAAGAGCGGCAGAGATGGCAGAGATGACCTGAGAGTGTGTGCTTAACTCTGCAGGTGGAAGTATTAATCTCAGTGGGATTACATCCGTTTATCCAAGTAGAGAAACTGGTCCTATTTTGCAGCTTTATCGAGGCTTGGGTTAACATCTGCATCCCTACCAAACAAATGGTCACACACTGAGCTCCTTATCCTACAGGTAACACAGACAGAAGAAAGGGGGGAAGGAGTCATGAGTTAGCTCTAGCTACCTGTGGCTACAGACCAGGGGGACACTGGGAGCAGAGACCAGGTCACCTGTATCATCGCTGTCATTAAAATACTTCAGTAGCTGATGTTACAAACAAAGGAAGGCAAAGAAATACCTCCTATAAACCAGGTTTCTTGGAGAAAGCCCTCTGAAAAACAGGTTCTGGCCTGATTTAGAGAGCAAAGCTCCAATGCTCATTGGATAAGGGAGAGGCAACGTTAACAAGGCTGGAAATTCCCTTTAGAGGAAGCGAGTATGACTGAACTGCACCAGGGAAGAGGCTACTTTTATGGCTGCACCATCTGAGGATTTCACAAGCAGCATGCTCCTGTTGTGACTGTGCTAGAGGCCCTGCGCACACGCAGGGTGCTGCCTCTGTCCTCCTTACAGGATGTAACAGTGGAATTTTATTGCCATGGCCTCCAAGAAACCACATTTGTCAAATTTGTTCCCTTACAGCCTGACAGGTTGTCAACCTACTGTGTTTTCTGTATAAGATGCTATGTGAACGGAGCTATCGTGTACGGGATGGAACATCAGCTCCCTCAGCTCACCCCTCTTCAGGGACAAGACGTACACATGAGAACTGCAAAGGCCAAACCCAAGGGCCAGGCTGGTCAGCAGCGGTGCACCAAATAACAAACAAATTACATCAAAGTTGATTATCTTCAGTTCTAGCACACCAAGTAACAAGCTACTAAACAAAAGCCCGCTGAGGTCATCTGCATAGACCATCCTGTAAAGATCAAAGTGCAGGAGTAGCTGCTTCTTTAAAGTGTCCTATCTTTGGATGTATTGATGCATCACCAGCGGGGGAAGGAGCAAGGGCAACATGTGCTGATTCACCTGCACTAGGCCAATACAGGCTGGTAGCAGCAGCAGCACAAATGTGGTACTGTGGGTTTAAAAGCCAGGGGATGTACCAGAGTCTTTCAGAGTTTGTAGTCTGGTTACTAGCATGCTGACAACCTCTCAGCTGCATCTCTGTGGATGTTACTGTTCATGCTTAAGCCAGCAGAGATATTTTTGTATATGCTACAAGTGCACCTTCATTTCCTGGGATGAGGTATGTGTGTGCAGGGGAAGGTATGGATAGATACCCTGAGCTTCTCCTGAAGTGCAGATGGGACAGGCTACTTCTTCTCAGGGGTGCAGAAGCAAGGAGTTCAGCAGCATACAGCAGCTCATCCGATTTCATGGAATGAGCCCTGCAATTGTACAAAAGAGAAATCTTAACTGAAACTTGTAATACTTTGCCTTTACCTCTGGATATGTGCACTTTGTTAATACAAGAAGGAGGTGGGCAGCGTGGTAAAGTAAATGTGTGGTTAACTACTCAGGAGATGTAGGCCCAGGACTTGGGTTTTCCTGACCAAGCTCTTTCAACAGGTCTATCATCCTATTCCATTTATTTCTCCTTCTGCTACTTTTGTTTCTTTTCTCACTGATTCTGTTTCATTCATTCATGCCATAGGTTCTCTTGACAAGTTGTGACCACAACATAGCAACAGAGTCCTAGACTCAGTCTGAGATTCCTGGCAATTTAAAACAGGAATTAAAAAGAACTTTTGTTTTTCTGCAGTCCTGTGTGCCTCGGGGGAGGAGCAGTTGATTGGATACTTGGGGTCTGTGCTAGTGCTTAGAGCAGAGAGGTGGGAATTCGGGACTCCAGTGGTAACTTGTGCTGCTGTTCCCAGGACAGCCAGCTTGGCCCTGTGCATCTCTATCCCCTCAGAGGCAGCAGTGCAGGATTGTTCAAACTTCTTCACTGTTGCAGACATACTCCAGGTGTGAACATTTTCTGTCCAACATGCATCGTGTCCCTATAAGCTAACTGTGGAGGTGACTTTCCGTGACTGCAGCGGAACAGAGAAAGGCTAGCCCTGGACTACCCTTCATGGCCTTGTTGCTATCCAGTTTTACTAACAAGAGGTGGCACTGGTACCTTGTTGTCTGAAACTGCTGGAAAGTGCTTAGCTGTGATTCCAAAGCACAAACCTGCTGCATTCCATTTTAATATCAGCCAAGATATTGTGACAAAAAACACTGTATAATTAAAAAAGATTTAACAGGAAACTGAGGAGAAGCTCTAATCAGTGTAACCCTGGGCTCTATCCTCAGTGTGTTCTAAATGGTGTGCCATTAAATCTGGTCCCAGCAAGTGTCACAAGTAAGCAGGTGAGGAAAATGGATAAGAAGCAGCACATGTCCCTGAAGGTATGGAACAGGCTCCCAGGAGAGAGGGAGGGCCTGTGCCTTATCCTGCTGGAGGCAGTCTGCCTGTGGGAAGGGAGCATCAGGACTGGCTCAGGAAAGGCAGTAGGGTTAGCCCAAGAAAAAAGATCATCCTGCTCATTCAAGGGAGACTCTTCCTCTGACCCTCAGAAAGAGGGAGGGATCAGCCTTCTGCCTTGCAGTGAGCTCCTCCAGCCAGGGCAGATGCTCTGGTACAGCCGTGTGCTAGTGCTCCAGACAGAGAGCGGGCTGGCCTTCAGGAACGGAGCAGACACAGGCAGACCTAAGGACAGATTTGAGTTACAAAATCATTAAATGCTCCCCTGACTTAAAAGCTTGAAATAAGCTATGTGGAGCCACTAGATTCAGATGTGTCAAGATGAGGGACCATGGACTGTGTAAGGACCTGTCTCATTATGTTAGCCCAGCTCTCAAGGCATATCCCTGTTTCTTGTGGCAGTTACTTGTTGAAAAACCCATAATCCAGGCCAGAATCCTCAAAGTAATTTTGGAAGGAGCAAAGAAGAGACTGATGCTAAGCAGTCCAGTGCCAGATCAACCATGGCTGTGACTTCCCAAGCTCAGTAGGATGTGTAGCTCCCTGTGGAAGGCAGCCATGTGCCTTGGAGCTGATACGGACAAGCGACACCGGTTCAAGCAGAGTGGGGTCCTCACTGGGGGTGGACATTGTACAGCACATTGCTGTGCACCTACACCCTCCAGTGCTGCTCTGTGGTGTTGGTGGCACTTCAGCCTTCTGTCAGAGCTTCAGACTTGGTTGGGGTTACCAGCTAGTCAGTACTCTGCTAATCTCCACTGTGCAACATGTGTCCAGGGCATTACTGCTGGATATTCATTACCCTCTGGCCAAGATGTATCACTGTGCAGGAAGCAGCTTTTGGGATAGATGGGGAATAATGCTGGAAAACATTTGAAAGGAAAAGAGGGCTAAAATACACTGTCGTGATGTTTCTGAGTAAATAAAGATAAGAGCGATGGAAGCTTCTCTGGCAGGGACATTAGCAGAGCCTCAGCAAATTAGAAAATTGACATGGAACGGAAACAAGGCATTCAAAGCAAGGATGTGCTTTAACTAGGCACCAAGCCGACGTTATTTAAGAAAAAAGAAGTGGAGTTGGTTCCAGAGTAGCTAATTCATTTTTCCTTATCTTCCCTTGGCAGAGGCTAGCTGCTTAAAGACCACTTGATGTATGCCTGCTGCTTCCTCTCCTCTCCCCTCGCTTGTTTGCCTTGCAGAAACCAAAAATTAGTTCTATTGCAAATGACTCCAGTTCCCCATGGGCTGCAGGGAAATAAACCGCAGTTCACTGGGGATCTGTGTGACAACCAGCGCTCGGAAGTGCATGGCCGTACTTGCACTTGCTCTAAGTTCAGCTCTACACTAGGATATTTGCTGGGACATAAATGCCAGTTATAAATATTTTTTCATTAGATTTGTGTGTTAGTAAATACAGATAGTCTGGCATAAAAACTTGAAGTTGTCAAGTACAACTTCATTCACTTAGCGAAACTCATCTGACCGTAAATTTTACTGCCCGAATAGTTTTTTGGTGGTGTAAGCCTGGTACAAGTTTTGGTGAGATACTGAACCCAAGAGGTTTGATACCTGCAAGATAAAATGCCCCTTCTCATGCCCTGGCAGTTACACTGGTTTTCTCAGCAGTTCATTGACAGGGCCAGTAATGTATGGACAGAGATACGGGAACATCCTGCCAGACCATTCTGTCACAACATTAGTCCCGCTCTGCACTGATAGTAAACAAAGTGGTCGCTGTTCCTTGCACCTTGTATCTTAAGTTTCAGAATGTGTCAGGGTTAAGGACAGGCTTAGGCTGGCCTCACCTTGCAACCAGGAGCTCTGCAGCTCCTCCAGGCCTAAGCTGTGCAGCCACCAATGTTGACCTCCGAGCTCCGCAGTGTGTAGCACTGGTGACTAACAAACATGCTGTGATGGCTTTAAGCTTAGTCCTAATTACCAGTATAGACCAAAGCTGCTACTGTTACTCTCTTCCTTAGCTGGTCTGCCTGAGGAGATCCTCTGCCAGTTCACCAAGGCTACAGCCCTCCTCTGCTTTCCTAAATCACCACTGGAAGCACTCCTTTATGCCCCTTTCTGCAGCCATTGTGTCACATCATGGTCAACCTTTGCACGTTTCGTGCTCCAGCTCTGGTCCGAGTGCGGGAGCACACGCTGCTCGAGGTGGGATAGCCTGGCTTTCCTGGCGTGACGGGGCCTCAAGGTGAGGATCCCTGCCAGAACACCTCCTGTTTGCTTCCGAGCTGCTCAGCCTGGCAGTACAGCAATTCGGCAGGAAGCTTCTTCTGGAGGTTTCTCTAGTTTTTGGAAGAGGCGGAACAGAGGCTGACTCAGTCCCCCCTTCTAGTTTGTACTGAACTGACTAGATGTCAGTGCAGATGATGTGAACTTGGCCTCTAGTTTTATAGCTTGGTGGTTTCCAGTGAATTTCCAATAACCTCTCAGAAAACTCTTCTGCTTTATTCGTAGCTCTAAGCTTCTCGTCTCTCTATTATCATCTTTTACTTCGTAATCTCTTCAAACAGGGGCTGATTCTGGTACATTTGCCTAGTCACAAGCTGAGTACATTTCCAGGGTTAAATTAAATTAAGTACTTACAACACCTGGGACACAATCTTCAGCATTTTAAGAAACGCACAGCAGCGGTTACCTTTGAGTTACATGTTGGAGAACTGACAGATTCTGCTACAAAAGCAGCATCCATGAATGAGACCTCGGTGGAAAATCTGGGTTGTCAGCTTGTTGCTAGCATCTGTTACAGCAATGGCAGTGACATTTTAAAATACTAAACCCAGTTGGTAAGTTACTATTTTAGAGCAGATGCATAAATTCAGCACACATTCATCAAAGCCAGAGCATGCATCTAGCAAACTGGAGCTTGATGTCAGCAGTAAACTTTTGCACAATGAATACAAACACGCAACATGAGAGTGTTCTGTGTCTCTCAGTTCTGTGCAACCCGGGGCTGGAGAGGCAAGGAGCAAGAAAATGCTCCTTTCATACTGGGTCTCTTCACTGACCAGGCAGCTTCTTCCCTAGGAGAAGGCCCATGTGTGCAAACCAGACACTGGCAGCGGGGTCTCAGGCAGCATCTTTCATGGTGGTGAAAGAGCTGAGCTGCTCCTGAGGAATGTGTTTGTTCAGCCCTGCAAGCTTTGAAATATATAGACTGGTAAATGTAAGTGAGCATGAGATCTGTTCAGCTCTGTGCTAACCTCACGGCTCAGCCTCCAGTGCCAGGAACACTCAAGAAGAACATTCCTGCTGGGTGACAGCACACCAAAGGAGAGAAGTAACTCAAGCACAGAACAGCCATGCACAGTACAGTCATAGAGGGCTTGGTGCGAAACAGTTAAAAATACTTGAGTCATGTCTTTTCAAGAATTGAGGGACTCGCTGTGAGAAGCTCTGCTGACTTCCAGGGAAGCAGCCTGTAAACAGCGCGGCACAGCTGAACACGGGGCCAGTGTAATGTATCTGACGGGTACAAATCCTCCACATGGCCAGCATCAGGCGAGGGGCTTGTCAAAAAGGCATCTGCAGCTGTTCACTTTGCAGGCTGTTTACTCTGCAGGAGGATTTACCATCTGTGCAGAAAAACAATGCACACACCAGCAACGAGTGTCTGTCAGATGAAGCCTGGTCTCGTGGCCAAAGCACAGGACAAGCAGTCAGGAGATTTAGATTCTATTTATTGCTCCCCTAGAGCAAACAAGGGGAAATCACTTCACTGCTTTGTGTCTTGTTTTTCTCCAAGATACTACTTTACCTTATGGGTGGCATGAAGAGCCATTGTTTATGAAGTGCTTTTTGTTCTTTGGATTGCAGTGCTAAAGCAGAGCTAAACAAGATGCTTTTCCACAGAATTTCTAGGGCTTTGGGAATAGCAGGTCAACCTCTCTGCTGCAGCAAAGTTAAAGGTCCCTAAACTGTATCACAAACAACTCAAAAGCAGTTCAAGAGTCACTGTGCCCATCTGTCCATCAGGCTTAGTGTACCAAAGAAATGATCTTTTAGATATCCAGGAATTGAGAACACAAGAAATACATGACAAAAGAGACAGAAAGATCGAGTTTGTTTGGAGGTGAGCAAACACAAATGACCACACACTTTAGGGATTTTCATATTCTACCCTGAATTTTTCAGCTTGGTATTGGCAATTAATGGCATTGAAAAGTCAAGGTACCCATTTATATAATACACTTCTTCAAAATAATTATTCTATGGTTTGGGATTGGGTTTTGGGGAGTTGTATTATTGTTATTTTCCTCAATGCTTTACAGCAGAGCAGGGCTCAGCATTTCAGGTCAGATCCCTGTGAAAAGCACCAAGTGCAGTTCCTAGCACTACTGTGCTTTGGGAGCCCAGTAACTGCACAAACGGTCCCAACAGAGTCATCTGAAACTGAGCTCACATTTGCTTAAATATTTCAAGAGTTTCCTGGATTGCTCTTATTCTGGGAATAGCCCTGAGTATCTGTCAAAATTATGAAGGAGATCAAGGATGGGGCTTCAGTGATAACACTTTGCCTGACCATGTTGCTCAATAAAACACGTTTATGGGGCAAGACTGGGTATGCAGGCAACTGGCTGCCACCAGTGGTATGCCCTGGTAGAGTGAGTTGTGTCCACGCTTGGTCTCACTACAATGAGCATGGCTGCCCAAGGGATGTGGCATTATAGTGAATATCTGCTGAACTGTAGTTGTGTGATCAGTTCGATCCTTTCCTGCCTCAGTGTGGTTGTATGTGTGTATAAGGAAAACCTCCTAGCCATTTTTGTGTTTCCTTTTAATTCTTCTGTTGCGATTGAGTCCTGAATGATCTTGTTTTTGTTTTTACTGCCTGTAATGAGTCACTGGCTTATTTAATTTAATTTTATTGTAATTGTTATCTTTTCATTCTTGTTTTTTTCCAGTCAGTTACTCATAAGACCACAAGATATAAACAGGACACTGTTGCTTGGACAACTTCTGACGGTAATTTTTTTTCACTGTCACCCAAATCCAAGGCAAGTCACTGAATGGAGTTGCTTCCTAAGAACTTTCACCTCAGCCCATGTATATTTTCCCACATCATATTTCTGTTGATCCTTACATTTTCCAGCTAAAAAAGATCTGTCTGTCTGGTTTGGTGGTTGTATAGGAGCTTTCTTGGGCTTTCTAATCATGCCTGCTCTAAAACTTTTCACAGAAATTTTAGTGACAGTTTAATTTTATGTAATTCCTTTTGCAGCAAATAAACTGAGCTTGAATTAAAAATTTGTGAGAAATACACATTCAGTGAAACATTAAATTTTCCTTTGCCATCTCCCCCATTTTCATGTTAACTTCACCTTTGGTGGGAGTTTCTGCAGACTCTTTCTTGCTTATCTCCTTATCTTTCGCCCGATTTCCTAAAGAAACGGGATTTATGTGGTTGTGCTGTTTGTGTATGTCACATACACGTGTCTCTTTAATCATCAATTCTTTATAATTTTGAAGCAACTGGCAGCTTTCCACTAAATCCGATATAAAGACAGAGATCTACATTGTGTTAAGATCCTATATTTCACTGTAGCAGTCAGGTAAAGAAAAGATTTTATGAATGCATCTATGAAAGGCAAAGCTTCAGTAGAGCTATGCTGTATGCACCACCATAGAAAGCAGACAAGAAGGACAGTGGATGCCCAGATACAGGAAAACCTCCCCATGGGGCTCACACCCACCAGAGCCCACACCACAAGAAAGCCAAGATTCATTAGTTGTGCTACATTTTGTACTTTGTTTCCTATGAGGCTAGAAACCCCAGGAAGCCGTGAGACCAACTCTTTATAAATGTGCAATGTGTTTGATTAGAATTGGTTCGTATTGTGGGGCAAAGAAATTATGTACAGCTTTTGTTTAGGGTGATCTGCAGCTCTTAAGCTGCACCCCCCTTACAGGTACCCAGACAACTAATAAACGTACAAAGGCTTAGAAAGCTTAAATCTATGTCCACGTGCCTTCATTCCTCCTGTTTCCTGTGCCACCTAAGATAAAAGTAGTTCAGAGGTTTCCTGTACATGCCACAATTACACCTTCCAGTCAGCTTTAGACATAACTGAAGATTCAGATTGTCTGAAATCTGGTATGAAAAAATACCCTTTTTATATCCATTTGTGAGTAGTTTATGGAGTGTTCTGCAGCACCCTGGAATTTCAACAGTCTTTGCAAATAATTGGCATTTTATTGGTATTTATCAATACACAGATACCTGCAGGTTGGGTTTGCCGTGCTTCAGGCAGCTTTTCTAGTGAGGAGCCTCAGCAGCCATCACACGTAGTGGGGAATTTTAGGCAAAGGCTTTGGTACACCCCAGAGGTGTAGAAGCAGCCGTCCGGATTAACAGCATCATGGTCTCCTCTGAGGCAGCAGCGAGCCAACCCACCGCCTCATAGTGGGAGGCATGAGGATGTTTGGAGTGCCACCCCTACATCAAGAGGTTGAACTGAACAGCTCACCAGTGTGCTCACTGAAAAGTTTGTGGCTGCTTTTGCAAGAGTTAACACCAGTTAACTGAAGTCAGATCCCAGCCTGGGTAATTCCATTCTGCCGCTCTAAAATTCCCCGTTTATTTCAAACAGATGCGATGTTTTTTCACTTCCTCCACTGAAGAGTGCCAAGCAGCTCTGTGTATCTCGTTGGGTACTTGTTGTGTGTTACCTCAGAGGTACCTACAACACCCAGTGCAGAGCTTTTGTCTATTCAGCACTACTGGGAGAAAGTTTTGTTCTCTCTATTGATACACAGAACTGCTAAACATCACCATCCAGAGCTGTGGTTTGTAACAACCAGCCAACAAAAGCCAGCATTAACAAGAGCCTGTCCTGTGGACAGGTCAGTGGAGTATGAGGCAGACCTGGCCTCTAGTTTTAGCTCTTCTATTTATCTCAAGGAATGACTTGGTCATGTTCCTTCACTTTCTAGTAAGGCCAAAAAGCACCTTAATTTACTTCAGAATAAGTTGGCTTGGACACTTAATTTCTGTGCCTTGGTACTCATTAGTAACAGTGGAATAGCAATGCTCATTAATGAGTTATTAATATTTACTATAATGGATGCTTTATGGTCACTTCAAAGGGAGATGTATTCCTATGTCCCATTTCTTACGACACACATCAATTGATGAATGAACAAATTGATCAATTTATACCATGCACAGCGTTAGATACCTCATAGTGCTTGATGGCAGTAAAAGGAAACGCAAAAGTAAAGCCAGAAACACTAATTAAAAGCATGTTCAGTGAGACAGAACTGTAGCTTGGTCTTAACGAGTGTGTGGTAGAGATAATGTAAAAGCAATTACTTTAGCAAAAGCAATTTACTGAAAAATTGTTTTTTACTGAGCACCAACTTCTGCAGTTCATGGGCTTGCTGCCAGGAAACAAAGCCAATTAGTGCCACTTACTGTGGGGACGCTGAGGTGTGGCCATGTGCCTGCTGAGCCTCACCCCAGCCCTTTTCACTGTGCCACTGTCCCTCTGTGTCAGTGTGAAAGCCCTTTCTACCTGTTCTCCGCAACAGGCATTGATATGGTGTCTGTCACCCTGAATGATAACCCTGCACACTGCTAACATCATAAACCAATCCAGAATTTCTGTGTCCTTCTTACCGCGAGGTGTGACATGCCTACACAAGGCTTGCGATAGCGTGAGACGGAGTTCGCAGTGCTCCCCTGACTCCTGAATTTCCACCAGTGTAACTGAGGCAAGAGTCTGATCCTTTGACTGTGTGCACTTCATCGCATCCCAGAGTCCCAGACTGGTTTGGGTGGGAAGTGCCCTCAAAGCTTACCCAGTCCAGGGTGGGCACCCTGGGCTAGTGTAGGGTGTCTCTGCCTGTGGGGGGGTGGGGACACTGGGGGAGGTCTGAGGCCCCTTCCACCCACACCAGTTTGGGGTTATATGAAATGAAGGATGTATTCAGGTTTCCTTACCAAGGACGACTTTGAACTAGCAGTGACATAAAAATCAACTGGAAGAAAAGATAACCCTCTGTGCTTTTTCTACCATTCATAGGATTTCTAAATTCAAATAACACTCACAAAGTTTTTATTAAAAAAGTAAATGTGTAGCCTTTTGGTTGCAATTCAAGTTCTAATAAAACTGTTTATTGAACTCCTTGACCCCTTCCTGGAATCTGCTTGAGCTTCCCAGAACTTTGTGTCATGTGGTTCTTGGTCATTAATAACTAAGTATGACACAGCAGTTTAGAGGCACAGCAGCCTTTTCTCCGCTCCAGCAGGCGCCAGGACAGCGCACAGAGAACACAAACAGCTCAGCCCAGGCTGCAGGACCCAGTCCCAGAGCAGTGCTGCCGTGATGCCGCAGCGAGCAGAAAGGGCAGAGGCAGGAAGTGATTCATGAATACAGTACAACGTGTGGGACATGATCAAAAAGATCCAACCTCCAGTTGGGACAAGTACAGTACTGGGCAATCAGCTCCTGGCTCCATCCTGGATGTTAGAGCCATCTCCCACTCTGTTTACACTGAAATACTCCTCCACCAGCCAGCTGTGCATTAAAAGCAGCGTCTGGTGCTAAAGAGGGTCAGTGAATCGAAAGACCTCTGAATACATGGCTGATCTGTTCTGTCCACCCACTCAGTTACGTTTATATAGCCCTTCTGGCTTTTGCCTGGAAACCTTTGGCTTTCAAACCAGAGATCTCTCCAGCAGTTCTTCTCCAGTTTTTGGACTGCTTTACTGTTCCCTGAATCTATTTAGCCATTTCCCTGACAGTTCCCAACCTCTCAGACCCCTGTCCTGCCCCAGCCCCACAGCTAATTAATTGTCTCTTCTTATGACAACTGGAGCTAAGAAATCCTGAGTGTCACTTTCCAGAGAGCAGAGCTGCTGTGCCTGCTGCAGCAAAACACATTCCAGGTACATTCTGCCTCACCAATTATACGCTTAAAAGAAATAAATCAGGCAGGGATATTGCTGTATGAAGCTGATCACATTCTGGTGTGAGATGCTACAGTGGAATGAATGAGAGTCATTGTGAATTGATTCAAAAGTCGTATCTTTGCCAAATCTGGATTTAGTTACACATGTGCATTTCCTATACAACAAAGAAAAAACCTGTATGGACCTATTAGGAAAAGCGAGTTTAATTTTGATCAAGTTACTTGCACTGTCAATCACTGTAATTTCACTAGAGTGGCTCAACACTTGCTGTAGGAACTTGAGCGGTGAGGGAAAGGGAGGAGAGAAAACTGAAATCTCAAATTAGGTGGGAAGCAATACATTCTATCAAATTATCATGGGTTTTATTCCTATTTTTGTCCTAAGCTGCTTCCGTTTACTTCTCCCTGTCTCTCTCCACTGTATTCACAGCACATATTTACAAACACCATAGCTTTGCATACGCAATTCAGTTCAAGGTCATTTGATAAGGGAACAGCCCTGGGTCCTGTAATACACTCTCCATCACCTGAGGTCCATTACTATCTTCTACTCTAAGCGTCAGGCATGCTTTGACCCACCTTCTCAAACACAAACACTGTACAGGTATGTAATTTTCCTCAAGACACAGTCTACAGAAAGAAAAACATGTGCCTGAAAAGCCAGGTGTCCCTCTGGGAAGGGGAGGAGAGAATGAACTGCTATGTGTTGCTTTACACAAGGCTGGAAGGTGCTCAGAACATAAGGTGATGGCACTGCCATTGAGGCTGCTCTACAAAGGACACAGCATTCATTTCAGACAAGGGCTCATCTACACAACAGGATATTAAATGTTTTAGCATATTTAACTCAATTTAAAACAAGTCAAAGGCTCACTGACTTATCTGTTCTACTGTTAACTAGTATAAGCTAACTCACACCACATCTTGGTCTAGACAAAGCCTAGCAGCAAGGAAAGCAAACAAATGGCACATGGAGAGAGCACTGTACCAGAGAGAAAAAATGAGGGGAGACACTGTGAGAAAAGAAGCACAGACAAAAAAGGAAGACAATGAAATGGAAAAAAATAACACTATCTTTATAATGAACAGGACCAGCTGAGCTTTCGAGGGGTGCTCTTTTTCCTAATCCATAACACATGCTGCTTCTTAACTCCAGTTATGTGTTTGTTTATTTGTTGTGTGTTTTTGTAAAATGAATCACCCTTTGAAAAAAACTCATGGATTTAAATTACAGAGGGCAAAAATCTCATTGTACGTCAACTACTTTGGCAAACCTCATAGGTGGTTCAAGAGGAAAAGCTACTTGGGAATTTTCCGATGAAGAGTTTCTCTGCTGGTTTTTTAAAGGAAAATTACACTATGTTGAACCTGAAATTTTTCATGGGAACATGGCATTGGAACTGTCCTATTTTGTATAAATATTAAATATGTATTGAACTTGGTGTCCCACATCCCACAGAAGTACTCTGACCATTGTGCTCAAAATTATCTCTATTTAGGTTCCAGTGATCTGCTGGGTTTTATATCAAAACAGAACAGCACAAAAGGAAAGCCCTAAAGCAACCATTGGTCTGGTGATTAATACCCTCATGCTAGACTTGGGGCATAAATTCTACTTCTGGTTTTGACTTACAAAATCTCTCACATCCCAGCTAATTGTCCTAGTTACTAGGCTATTAATTATTTTAGGGTAATGCTTGTGTGTTCTTCAAGGACAGTTTGGGAAGGTGAACGTTTTAACCCAGTGCAGAGAAGATGTTCTGAGAACACGAAAACCTTACCTAGACCAAAAATCTGCTTGCCCAACTTGATGTGGAGAGGTTCAAACTCACCCATCCTTCACAGATGGTAACTCATTCTGTGTGGATTTGTGTTTGCAGGGTTGGTGGGTACATGCTGCATGTGTGCCTGTGTGTGGACCCAGTACGTGGGGATTGTGTTTTATGTAATGCTTATTTCTTACAATATGGGTTATATGCTTCATGTTTCTTTGGATGTAGATGGCTTCAGTGGCTGTATCTCCCTTGTGATAGCACCTTGACATAAACTAATATTTAGCTAACTGTGATTTGGATTGATTAGTTGCACTAGGCTTCTTTCACTGGTCCCTTGTTTTTTGTGGGCTCTCATGACTTTGGCACACAGAACTTGGAAATGAGAATTAAAAACATTCAACCAATCAGCGTGAGTTCAAGTGCTGAGCAGCAGCAGCTTCTTAAATAAAAAGCTACTTCTGACACTTCTTAATGGATGGAAATTTGTAAATATGAAGTACCTGTATATAGAGGCACCAAAACACCCCTCATATTTGTAGATTATCTATCACAAGCAGAAAACACATCTGGAGAAAATCTTCACATTGCACTTTGCCTCTTAAATGTCACATGTAAAAATAAGTACAAATGCATCTTGCCATCCAGGGTCCTTGCCCTGATAATGTGAAACAAGCAATAAAACAGGAAGTATGAGATATAACCACTATTTCTCTGTTCTGAAGCCCGAAAGAATAGAAGAGTCCATCTGCCATTTCTGCTTACCAAAGAGGAGTTCTGTCCAAATGCTCCAAAACCTTTCCATCCAGAAGCAACAGGCTCCCAAAGTATACTTGGAGATGCCTGTGGGAATTGAAAATAAAACTTGGTCAAACATATATACTAACTGCTAGATAACAATAGTAATATTAGGACTGAAACTTAAAAAAGGACACTTTTCCTCTCATTCTTGGGGGAAAAGGCGTTAGGTATGTATTCAGTTTGGCATATGAATAGTGGTGGAGTAAGTCAGCAATGCCCAGTCTCTGGGTGATGGTTCCTACTAAAAGCCCTTGAGCACAGTAAGCTCCAATCCTTCATGAGCAGGTGGCCAGTCATGTTTTCGAGTGACTAAAATGAGCCACTTCCTTGTTTCACATCAGTGTGTGGATGTTCTGCCATACTATGTGACATAGTCTGGTCTCAGAACCTAACTAGGGCATTACTGTTACATATGAGGGACATCTGTATTTTGGTCACATGGCAGAGTCATCTCCCATCATTTAACGGAGGAAACATAGCAGAGATCAGGGTGAAAACTACTCCAGTTAGGCACTGGGCTCCTGGTCTTCTCCCTGACCCCGTGTGTCCTCGGAGGAAGAGGCAGCAGGAAGTAGGCAGCAGAGCATAGGGAAGTGTTCAGGAAATTGCAGTTAAGAGTTAAAACCTCTATGTGAATGAAGCCTTGAGCCTGTTTTGCTTCAAACAATGTTCTATTCAAAGTATGACTCAACTTTTGGGGCCTGATCCAAAGCTCTCTGAAGACAATGAGAGTTTTTCCATTGACTCGAGTAGTCTTTGGACGAGGGCCTTGATCCTGATCCTGAAAGCCTGATTCACATGAGAAAGACTACACAAGAAAAGAGCAAATGCAGAAATTCTTGTGGAGATTGTACCCAAGCCTTTCCTAGGTAAGTACTCCTAATTAAACCAATGAAACCAATTTAGTTTGTCTGCATGCTGTCCTGGACTTCATGTAATATTTGATGATCACAGGGATAAATGCTTGGTCCTCCAGAGATGTTCCTGTTTGCAGAGATAATAAACTGTTCTTCTTCCCTCTTGCCTTTATTTTGTCCAGGAGTGTTATCAGAATGTCCTTTATGAACCATTTAATGTAGCCTTCAGTGTATATGCTACACAGTTCATGCCTAGGTCCACTTATACTATTGGCTTCTGCATAGAAAGCTAAGGTGTACAAACTGAAGTGTAGATAAAATAAGGAGAACTTGCTTTTAGTAGCTAATGCTTTCACATGCTGGTTTCTTGGGGTAGGGAGGTGGGTAGTAGAAAAGCTATAACCTTTTTCAACCACTCTGGAAGATGTACCTTATTATGTTTGCATAATATGACTTTAAACCTCAGTGTTCAACCACAAAAGGAAGACCAAACAATGCAACGTTTTGGCTTTGCAGCATCATCTGTGTAGGCCACATTTTCAAACCCCATACCATCTGAAATGTTTTTATAAGTTCCTATACATTGCTCTGTATACAAACATACTGTCCAACTGTAACTCTCTGACGGGGTAGTTACACATTGTGACATCTTGCTTCCAAACATACAGCTGGAGATCACAGGGTGTATCAAAATCTCTGGGATGCGACTCATCATAGGTTCGACTCAGCATGTTTGGTTTGTGCCTGACAAAGCTGTTCATGCAAATACTGCTAGCCCTGTTCTTCAGTGCATGCTGCATGCTATATAAATAATATTTGATGGTCCTGGTGGAGTTACAATACAAAAATGCTTTTACCCATATGGTTTGTATTAACTTTACAAGGGAAATACAGTATATGGGGAATTATTTTTTTTTTCTTGTATAATTATGTCTTATACCCTGGGTGCTGCCCCAGGGCTGTTTTGGTTAACACAGAGAAGGCTACAGCCTCGACATGAGGGGTCCAATATGTCAAAGAGCACAAGTGATATAGTAATGCTAGTGAGGGAAATGGAAATAAAACAGCTCCTTTGCCTCCACATTCAACCTTGTAGAAAAACTTCTTTGGTGGTTTCTGCCAAAGCTTTACCTTGTAAAGTCGTGCTGCCTCATTTTTAAACCCAGCCAAAACCCCAGATTGCCTCACAGAACCAAGTGCTCCATCAACGTCATTTCCCAGGATAATCCTTGACTTTTCTCTGAGTCTGTTATTTCCCACTTAATACCCACAGCTTGTTAATTGGTTATTATTATTTCTTATTATATTTGAAAATTTTAAGAGTCTCTTAAGCAAAAAAGGGCACATAATTAAAGAAAAATGCAGAGAATAATCCAAATCCAATGTGACTTTACACAAGGGACAGACATGGATTCCTGCCCTTGGGGAGGGAGACAGGAAGCTGTGGTGGGCAAGAGCTCTCAGCCATCACTTGACTGCAAAATATTCCCTTAGGACTAACTTTGTAAAACACAGTCACACAATAACCATCAGCAGCTCTTGCACGCAGACTCTGTGACGTAGACTGTACTGGTGCCCTGTTTAAGTTAGGATGATCTTCCACATTTTTTTTTGGCAGTGTAATACAATGGACATTCATTTACTCAGTTTAAAACCAACCATGGACCTGCCACATGACTTTAGGCAAGTTACTTCTGTGTGGTGGTTTTAATCTTCTGATAGGCTTTCAGACCTTTAGTTCCTCTTCTGATCTTAAACAGAAGTATAAACCAACGATGCCAAGGAAAGGAAAAGATGCAATATGAGTACTGAACATGGAGACTGAGGAAGGTAACACAACACAATAGATTTTCAAACAGCATCTGCACCCAGACTTGATACAAAATCAGACTAATTTAGTTGGTATGGTTTCTTTCACACCCTGCTTTGAACATCTAGCTCGTTTGCTCGGTTTGCTAGGTCAGTACATATACTGACTCCAGGTAGTGAGTAGAAGACCAAACCTCAGCTTTAAGGTAGATTATCATTAAAAATAAGCAGATTAACACAGCCCTCCCACCATTGACTTCGGTGGGTACTGAGTTCAAATGAAGATGGCATTACTCCATCCTAATTGGTACAGAATGTCATATGCTGTACTAAAGACTTAACGACAGGTTATTATCATTAGACTTAAGGACAGGCCCAGACAGTTCCTTGAATGCCACATCTCCTACTCTGTGGGCTATGCACAGTGACAGCCAGACATGCTGCATAGTACCTGTAAGATGTCCTGATTGCACTGGTGATTACAATTCCAGCTAGCTTTAAAAATACTGCTTTGAGACTGAAATGTCACTTATCTGTGAAAACAGAACTGGGAAGCCATGGAGGACAAGACTGGAAAGCACAAGGGGTGTTCCAGTGGGATGGCCCTAGCCCAAGCAATCCAATTCGGTGACTTGATTATAAAAAGAGTGATAAACAGGACAGGATCATGACTGGAAAAAATAAACATACACAGCTCAAACAGGGCCGATAGAGCAATCCCACGCACTGGTTGCTGTTAACAGTTAGTGTCTGTGTGACACATTCACACCATCGTGGGGTGGGTGGGGCTGTTTTTTGATCACTGCCTGATTGACGTTAATGACATTCTTCCAATGGCTGTGGCTTTCCTCACACCACACCCAGGAGGGGTCAGAGGCACATTCCTCTGAGCATTAATATGAAAAAACACATTTTTAGTCAAGTTGTTAAATGATGCCAGGTGTTTGCTCTGGTTGTCTTAACTAGTCTATCACAGACAAAGCTCAGCCTGCACTTCCCAGCAATGTGTAGCCCAGCTCTTGAGATTGCACCAGCTATCTGTTTTCGACCCAAGTCCAGCTACTAAATTGATTACTCTCATCCCTGTGATAATGCCTCCTATGCAGTAGAAGACAGCAACATCTGTGAGGGTGGATACAAGCCCAGCATAGTATTGTGAACTGTGGTGTTTATTTGTGTTGCCTAGAAGCCCCACTTTGGGATCAGGAGTGTGTGTGACAGACATAAAACAAAGCCACTGCACTTCCTGTGGAAGGGTTATTTACCTCTGTGGCTTTTCTTCTGTCTGCCATGAAAAGCCTTATTTCTGCCTGTGGAAAAAAGCACCAAAAATGGAAACGGGCCTGGGTCCAGGGCCTTAAATACAGCAGTGTAAGATCTGAGGCAGTCACCCTGTCCGGATTATCCAAGCAAAGTTGAAACCATGTACCAAGTGAGACTCTGAGCTTCTGAGCCCAATTCCCAAGGACGCTGAAAACCTCCAAGTAACAGCAAGAAAAGAACCACAGTCTCTTAAGAAAGAAATCCATACAGATGTATTGCTTGAAGTCAAAAGCCAGTTTTCAGACACTGTGTACTTCAATAAGATGTCACACTGCCATGCTGGACACTCAGCAGGTCCCAGGAAAGCTAAGGAGTTCTTGGAAATCAGAATCCCTCTGTGTTAGGCCCCTAAGTGCAGGAATTCCAGTTTATAAACAATCGATTCATGCAAAAGCCATGTGCTGAAGACCCCTAGAGACAGTTTTGCAGCAGCTCTGGGTACCTGTATGCCATGGTATTTGTGTGAGCTGTGCCACGATAACTGCACGAGATGGGGGTCGGGGTGCTCTGTCCTGCTCCCCCTTCTGCTCTCACAGCCTCTCCTTCGGGTCAGTAACAGCCCCATCAAGCAAAGTGCAAACTAGCCAAGAGCACTTTGGCATCTCCAAATGCATGATGGCTGCATGTGTGGAGGAAGAGGAGGAGGATGATGAGGAGGAGGGGGATGTCTTTCTCTTTTCTCCCTTGGGCACACAGAGACAGGCTGCCTGCTATCAGGCACTGCATGGGTGTGGAACCAATGCTCCTCACCCTGAGCAAAAGGAAGCTGTGGGCACACACCCCTGCACAGACCACAGACTGCTGTCCTCTAGACCTCGAGTGGGAACGCATTTCACACTGGCATCGTTTGGTACATGCACAACTAGGAATCTTTCAGGCAATGAAATTAATTCAGAATCTGAGAACCTGGCTAAGGGTGTGTGCGCAGATGGATTTATAGTAAGATAAATATTTGTGTAAACATACAGAGGAAAAGAAGGCTAAGCTTTAAATTCATTAGAACACATTCTGGAAAAGTGAGTTTCAATATTGAAAAAAATCGTATGAATATTCTGGATTAATTTCCTAGGTAATATTTTCTACAACTGAGATCTAAATCAGTCTTTTAATAGTCTACTCCCAAATTTTGCAAGAGCAATTGTTAATTTTTTTCCATTTCCCTGGTGACCCAGTGACACATATGCATTTTCTCAGGATTACAACAGTGATTCCTTCTCGATGATGGTTCTGCTATGCTCTTGATGCATTAAGGCTGAACTCTGAGGCTCAGAATGCTAATCATGAAAAGAAGAATAGCAGAATAATCAGTGGTTGCTTACAGAACAGTGAAGTTGGAGATCAGCTGCTGAGGACAAATACCAGAAACGTGCAGGCTACAGAAGAAAGCCCTGAAATGCTTAAACACAATATATTTCCCTCAACATAGCCCTCTGAGGTCACAGTTATTTCTAAAACAGAACTCACTCAACACCTCTGTCAGGCCTGCCCAGAGCCAGATGGGGACAGGCCACAGGCCCTCCCTGGGCAGCAGGCTTCTCGCTGTGACCAGCCAGCGTACCCACGTCCTACTAAGACACAGCAGCTTCTGGGCAAAACATTCCAACAGCTGTATGCATTTTCAACTACATCATAGTAGATGATCATGTTTAATCCATTAAATCAAACTCAAAAAAGTAACTGTGGGATTTTGTTTTCACAGATATACTAAAGAGGAAAAAAGAGTCTTTATTGTCATTTCTATGCTAGTAGTTTCTGCAGGCCAACAAGAGATTGGGGTCTGTGCAGTGCCATTCTGTGCACTCCAGCAGGACTGCAGACTTTCGGGAAGCTTTGCTTGGGGTGCAAGAGGACATGCCATCAGCAGAGAACAGCTGAGGGATTATTATCCACAGGTTACAGCCAGGCAAAACGAAGCCCAAGAAGCTAAGTACGTAAGGACAGGGTACTCTGTCTTTAAATGTCATGTGAATCTGTAGCAGTGCTTGGAAAGACCTACGTCTCAGAAGAGCTCCTCAGAGAGCAGAACCCAAGCAGGGGCTTGTCATGCCTTCACACTGTGTCTCTTGTATGGGTAGGAAGGACACAGCACACTGAGCAGGTAACTCAGGAACTCTGTGACCCCAGTGGGTTTCCAGCTCTTCTGACATGCTCTAGAGCGGCTGAACCGGTCAGACAGACCGCTCTCCATGGCAGCAGTGTACTACGTCAGGCTGGAAACAGGAATAATTCACATCCACGCTGTACTTCCTTAGCATGGCTTCTCCTGCACAGCAAAAAGCTTTCATCTAACATCTCTGGTAGGGTCACTTACAGGGTACATCAATGATAGGAGACTTGGGGGGTTTGTGAACTGCCTATTCTCATCGCTTTGCAAATCTGAGTTAGGCACAGAAATAAGAGAGACACAGGAAAAAATAGAAAGGGAGAAGCGGTTAAGGCATTCCTCTGTGACGCAAAAGGCAGTGATGTCAGAATTCGAGACCACAAACACCTCTGCCAACATGAATGAGATTCCAGCAGGCTCCAGCTGGTCTCATGGTTTGTGCATTCTGCGTTGTTTCCTGGATACCAGCAATTCCCAGCTGTAAACTGAATAACCATTAACCCCTTCCCTCTTGTGGGTTTCCAGGCAGTCACTCATGGGGGGAAGTTTTTCCCTTGCTGGTGAAAGATTCCAATATTTCATAATCAGGCATCTTGTATGAATAAAAGGTTAGTTTAAAAATAACCCCTTGACCCAAACTGTCTGGGAGAGCCATCAGAACAAAGAGAGAAGCTTTCCTACAAAGCGGCATTTCTTATCTGATCCTTCAACTGCTTCCCTGCGCCCTTGAGTTTCATTCCCCATCCACCCATGTGATTTACTGCCTTCTACACTTTGCCAGGACCTCATTTTTCCTTTCTTTTTTTTTTTTAACTCCTCCTTCGAGCTCATTCCCTCCCCCAACCCGTCTCTGGAATGAGAAGATG
The DNA here is from genome assembly GCA_013400835.1 of Zapornia atra. Taxonomy (NCBI): domain Eukaryota; kingdom Metazoa; phylum Chordata; class Aves; order Gruiformes; family Rallidae; genus Zapornia; species Zapornia atra. The sequence continues at coordinate 246,780 of VZTU01018688.1, read as the reverse complement.
AGGCATGGCTTTACAGCTTTAGCTCCGAGCCTACACTGGGAATAGATCTGAAATCCTGGACCTGATACACAACTCCCAGAAATTTTTGTGAGGGAAAGCATCCAAATTCTTAATCTAGGGGATGATTCCCTCCTGGCACAAACTGAAAACCTAATTTTGGATCTCAAAGCCCTGAACTTCCCGAAAGTAAAAATCTCGGCATGGATTTCTTTGGCTGAACTAGCCCTCCCACTGCTGGGAGTGAACAAGAGACTGAACTCAGGCCAGACCAAAATAATCAAACATCTGATTGTTAGTCACTATCAATCTAATTGCATTCAAGCTGCACGGGCAGGTCCCACTGCTCTTCTCTCTGGGCACTGACCGAAAGAACAGGCAGCCAAGGAGAAACATAACACAGACTGAGACATGGGAACAGATCTCACCGAATACTGACCTGAGAGCAGAGGGTGACTTTGGAAACTACGGTGCACTCAAGGAGTGAAGAGACAAACATGTGCACCGTCAGAGTGAGTAAACCCAAGGGTTACAGTTTCAACAGGGACACTTTGTACTTATCCAAAATATAAAAATGCAAAGTAACTCAATTCAGAGCTAAATTCCATTTCCAGCCTCCTCAGCTCGAGGTGCTGCTGCTCCTGTCCCCCCAGGCCCACATACACTGATTAACTGATCTGCTAAGACATGTGGGCCAGTGACTCCCCATCCATTGGGGCTACAGCCCTGCACAAGGCAGCTCGAGCTGGTGTGGTGCTGCCCTCATGGTGTGCTTCAAATTGGCTGAGCCTGGTGAGAGTCCAAACAGGGAAAGAGTTGGGCTCTGTGCATTTCCTCTCTAACTTCTGAGCTTTTATAGTTTATGCATTCAAATTTTTCTTTACTCTCATGAGAATGATGAGTTAATTCTGATGTGGCTAAAAGAGTTCAACTTTAAGAAAACAGCAAAATAGGAAATGTGCAAGTAAGTGCTGATCCTGCAGCCTCATCTCCCCCAGCATGTGGTTAGGCCACAGCACCAGTGGGTAGGTTCCATTCACAGAACCGGCCTCAGCCCGCAGCGGGTGTCACAGGACAGCTTCAGTGGGAGCTGAGCACAAAGACAACCATTCTGGGATGCTGGAGAGCGTGGTTCTGCCACTGCTCCCCCCTCTCATAAGCCTGCTGCTGTCCAGCTCATGTCAGGCTGCAATAGATTTACAGACCCATGTTTTGCTGTTCCAATGTGTTTTACATATTTCCTTCTGCACTACTATATAGATGTGTTATTACCACAAGCTCATGCAGTAGAAGGGTAATTCCAGTCCCTGAAGTCTTCTTTAGAAATAATAAAGGTGAATTTTCCTTCAGCCAGAGAGTGATACAAGAAAGAAGGTCAGTAAACTGAGCAAAATGAAGAGTGAAAAAGAATATTAATATCTGGCTATAAATACATCCAAAGGAAGATAGGAAAGGGAGGAAAAGAACAGCTTAAACTAAATACTGTTGCTGGTATAAGAGCACATAGCCATGAACTGACTACTAATAAACTAAGGCTGAAAATTAGAAGGCTCCCAACCAATTCAACAACCTGACTCTAGGGCTGCCAAAAAAAGGGAGCAGCAGAGGCCAAAACCTTAGCTTAAGAATAAAAGTGTTAAGGCAATGAAAATCATTGCATGATGCTTCTGAGAACGCACTTGAGTCAGCAGCCCAAGCAGCCCTTCACAGGGCTGTATTTCTGAAATTTCCCTTTTCTTTCTAGCAGCTTGAGCAGAGCAAACAAGCATTTCACTTTCATTTCACTTGCAGTAATGTTTTAATTTCTGAGACCAAAGAGGAAGAGGAGAGTTGTGTTGCACTCGGGGGGTTAAGACACGAAACACTCGGCCAGTTTTGCTTCTATTCCCACCTCAGCCTCTCAGTCACTAACTTCTTGCATGACCCTTGATCATTCTGTTTCCACCCATTTTGACTCAGTTTATACCAGGTCAGGGCTAAAAATAGATATATATCTTTATTATTCCCACTGTGGTAGTGCTGCAGCGCCAAGCACTACATTTCATATGGAATAGCGTCCATTCTCCAAAGTGGTTATTACTAGGTATTCATAGCAAGAAAATATTGGGAGTAAGAATAATTCAAAATGATCAATGTGATGAAACTCCCTTATTAGCTTTGGGATCTTTGAATTCCAGAAAGATGACACCACTGGCACAAGTTAAATTATCTCCACAGGACCTAAAGGTGCACACATATGGCACTAATAGTAAACAACACATATTACATGTGGAGCTATGATAACTCAAACAGGATAAAAAACTGAGTTGTAGAATTATAGAATAATTCAGGTTAGAAGAGACCAGCCCCTTTACTCTCAGCAGCAATAATTTTCATTTCTGTGGCTGCCACAGAAAGTATAGTCCTGCACAGCCTCAGCAGCTCCTGAGCCAAAGTTTCTGTGACATCCACTGTGATGTTCACCCAGACCTCTGGGCTTCCCAGCGTGGTAGAAATTAATTTCATCTGAGCCTTGCTCTTAAAGCCATTGGTTGCCCTATGATAATTATCAGCAGGGAGTCCCATCGGAAGGCGCTGCAAAAGGCCACTCAGATTAGTAGTGTCAAGCTGCACGGAAGAGCAGCCAGCCCAGCACACCATTATTAGTCACAGCACAGATTAAACAAACCTGCCTGGCCTCTTTCCCCTTTGCTTTGTACTGATGTTCACAGATAAACCTATGCAGGAGAAGCTGGAAAGAACTGAATGTCCTGTGGGAGCTCTTATCAAGTCTAGGGAGTGAACAGCGAATAACCACTCAGCAAGTCACCTTCTAAGTTTAAAAAGCAGTCTGTTGTTTTAAAGTGTGTTAGTCATCAACAAATTGGCTGGAATGTCCTTCACTCCCTCCGTTCCCCTCGCCCGTCTCCCTCTGCTGGGATTAGCTTGCTGTTCTCCCTGTGTGTTTTTATAAGAACAAGAGTCTTTTGCCTCTTTTTAAAATCTAACCCTGTTATCTTGTTTGGAAGGCAAACATTACGTTTGCTCTAAGAGAAATTTGTTCTGCCCCCTCTGAACTGTAAGCTCCTGGGACAGGGGCTTTTTCTTACCCAGTATTTGTCCAGCGCCAGCACACCCATCTTGGTCAGAGCCTCCCTCTGTTCCTGGCATACAAGCAGTAGCTCCAAGCTACACGGTATTTACTTCTGGGATCCTTCACCACCAGGAACAGACTCAACTCCTGGCAGCAGAACCTGGCCAGAAGAGCCCACCCCAAGGTGAGCCCGAGCTGTCTGAGGAGATGTCAGCTGAGATGTGGGATGGAGGTCTGCTGCTGTGCCCTTCTCTCCAGGTTGTCACTCATGCACTAAGATGCAAAGACACATTTCCCAGTACAACATTCAGGCACGTTTGTTCACACCTTTTACTTAGCAAAATAGTGCATGTGATCTACATGGGATTGACTGATCCAGCCCTCTCTTAAAATGTATAAACATCAAATCTATAACATCTGATTCTGGCATACAGCCCCCACCCCACTGAACTGCCCTTACTCCAGTAACAGCGATTCCAGTATCAGCTTTGCTATTCCCAATTAATTCTGGCTTCAATTCTGGCTTCAACTCCACAGCAGTAACACATTCTAGCCCTCCTTTTCCTTTGCAATTCCCTTCCCTTCTGGCCTTTTTCCAGTTCGAGGGAGAAGAAACTAAAGACTCGTTTTTTCTGTATTCTATCAGGATGCCAGAATATCCTGTATTGTTAGTAATTACTATTATTATTCATTGGTAATTTTCAAGTACATATGGTTTGCTAGCAAGTACGGATCACAGAGTTGGTTGGGACAGTAGGAGGTAGCTACTTGGCAAACCTCTCCTCATAGTTCTTATCGTGGTAAATACTTCAGGGCAGCTTCTCATCAACACTGCCATCGCTGATTATTATTATTTTTTTCATTTGCCAGCTTGGTTATAGTGTTTGGCTCCAACATGATCTCAGGATCTCCTCAGCTCCTCCCAGGGAAAATGCCACCACTGCCCTCTCCTGTCCTTTCCTTGTCTCCTGGTTTTATTCCTCCTTTTCCCAATTTTTCATTAACTCTGGACCTACAATCTTCTTATGGGTGTGACAGAAGAATGCCTAGGAAATTTTTTGAGCCCTCTTCTTTGCCATGTTGAGAAGCCCTCCAGACAGGAATTATTTCTGCATTTGTATGGCATCCAGCACAAGAGGTCTTGCCAGGGGCACTGACTACCAACATAATGTCACATCCATTCCTGTGACTACTGCACAGCCTGCACAGCAGTCCAGCTCTCACTTCTCACTACTGTTAAAAGGAGTTCAATGATGTTAAACCGGCAGCGTTAGGTTGTTGTTTTTCTGGAATTTCATGCAATATCTACATCTGAAAACCTTTTTACAAGGTTGTGGAAGAACTTCAGGCAAGCTTTATGGAGCAAGAAGAGCATTCTAATAGTGAAGATGAGTTTTGGGTAGCATCCCTTCTCTCCCTGATCCTTGAAGATTTAGTCTGTGCTGAATACTGATTAGTTTTGCTGAAAAATTTGACAAGTGATGAAATCTGCAACAGATACTAATAGCACAAAAACCTGAAAAATCAGAGACAAAACTGCTATGAAATCAGAGGTCAGTAAACGTGCAAGAATACAGGTGATGATTGTAAACACAACCAAGCACACAAACAGCTACTTCTGATTCCTTGTGTGGACAAAATCCATTAGCAGCTGTAAAAATCCCCGAATCACAGATAAAACTAGGCACAGAGCTGTACGATGTGGCACAGAGCTGTATGATTTGGCACAGAGCGTGTGCTATGCCTGCCCAGGGGCTGCTCTGGTGAAGGGTAACCCTAAAAGTATAGCAGTCTCAGACTCAAGACAACATTGAAGAGAGAAGCGGTTACACAGCAACAGGCTATTTGGCATAATTAGGAAAATATTAAACAGATATAATATGACCAGAGTCTTGTTTTGTCCTGCATAAAAAGGAAAATCTTAGCATTTTAGTCCAGCCTTCTCCAAAATAGTTGAGAAATAGCAGATTCCACATTCCACTACTATGACATTGACCGATAAACCCAAAGATATGGATGCGAGGAACGTATGTGAAGATACATTCCTTCTGTCTGTGAAAGGCTGGAGAAAGTAGTGTAAATGTTCCTTCATGCTAGGACCAACTGGAGGTCAGGACATATGCTAAACATCACACACTTTGGGAAGTAATTTCACCTGAAATGTGCAAGTGCAATTAAACAATAAGTTATGTTTATTTCTAATTTCATAAGCAGGAGTTACTAAAGAGGAAAAAATGTTGGGAGACCATTTCTGACCACATTAACAGCAAAGCTCAATATACAGGCAGACAGAAGGCGGCAGCTACATTCCTGACTCTGTTTCTGGGAATGGGACAGATCCAGAGCTCTACAGGCGACATCTGGCCATGAAGCCCAGACATCTGGGTGCAGTGCTCATCCCTGCCATACTGGTTCAGTTCCTATCGTGTCTATTTACTGCTAGAGATAGCTGGGAGTAGCAGAGAGAAGGTCAGCCTCAAAGGACAGTGCCTCTGCTTTGGCAGGTACCTGGATCCCAAGTCCTTCTTTAATTGGAGGAGCAGGAACTGAGGTATCCTGTTCCAGGTATGAGGGGGTCGTGCATCACTCAGTGGGTAACAGTGACTCCAGGGGTGGCAGCAGTGAGGGTCTGGGCAAGGACAAAGCGCAGCGAAATTACAGATCTAAGTCCCTGAGGCTACAAAATACATAAAATACTTTCAAACAGAACAACAATAAGATGACACTATATGATATATGTGGACACCCACCGATCCTCTCTTTTATGGGCTCAAAACAGGATTTAAGTCAGGCAGCCAGGAATGGGAATTTTCACCTTTTCCTCAGGGAAGCCTTGTCATCCACGTTTGGTGCTATCACAGTCACATCAAAGTCCGTGTCACAGGCAATGTCAGGCTTTGTGACATTCTAAAGAGAAACCATGATGTGAAATGGAGTCACTGTGTGAACTGGCTCAGGTGAAGCCCTGTGATACAGCCCTGAAAAGTGATCTGCTCTTACAGCGATGCTTTTAAGTCACTAGGTGATATATGCAAAGTTAAGAGAGCACTGATTTTATACAGAAGTCTTTGTGATTGTCTCCCTCTTACCCAACATTTGTATTGTGTAACTTCTCTACCATGTCTCAGATCTTGCCCTCTGTGTATGGCAATTTTGCTATTTGCACAATGAAGTAAAAACCTGCAGTTTTTTTGGAGAATAATGTTTTAAATACAGAATCATCTGAGCTGATTCTCCTCCTGCTTAATTCCTGTTGTGAGAGAGCCAAAGAAGTCACTAGTTCACCATGACCCCCACTAAGGTGTCTGAAGGCGGACAGAGTCCTGTCCCATCAAGGATCTGTGGAATAAAATCAATTTCTCCTTCAGCTCTAGAAGGTGCTCAGCCTCACAAGACATCCTCAGACTGCCAGCCATCCCAGCACAACAGCTGCCAGCCCCACAGAAGTCCCTCTGCAGTGTCTATCGTCCAAAGGCTGAAAGAGCCCAAAGGGAATGTTATGATCCTCTAATTTGACCTGAATACAGAGGCTGTAATTCTTCTTGAGGCTAAATACACGTGTTCTTGGAAGATATCTAATCTCATTGTGCATGTTTACAACTGGTAAAGCCACTGCTGTCCCTGATAAACAACAGTGAAGTTTAATGGCCTTCACTGCTAGCAAGCTGTGTATTATTTATTTTAAAGATACTTTTAACTTTTGTATCTAACATGAAATCTTGTGATGTCTTTGTCTGCCCAGTTGAAATGCCCTAACTATTGCATGTCTTCCATTGTGAGTATCTGCACGGCACGGCCAAGTGATTTCTAAAATCCTCCCTTTGAGATTAATTTAGCTTCTAAAATTTGTTTACCAGCTACTGGAGTGTTTTTGTCTTTTCAGTCCTGCCTCAGGATTTTTGCATACTGCTTTAAGTAAGCAGACTTCAGAACAAGAGGTTGTGTTTAAATAACAGCATTATTAACACAGAATCATTTTCATTTTTCTGGAGGTCTAATGGCTTTGTAAGCCACGAACAACTGTGTAACTTAAGGTGACAGTCTGGCTCTTCAGCCCCTCCTATTTCCCAATCCAGTGTGTTCAAATTATGTTGTTTTGGGGAGTTTCTTCTTTTTTTCTTCCTCCTTCCCTCCCTTCCTCCTCCCTCCCTCCTTCTCCCCCTTCTCAGACTGTTTTGTGTGCTATGAAAAGAAGCTCTTCATGAAAACTTAGAAGAGAACAATGTTCCTTGGCTCCTCTCCAGTTCCTGGAGGTAAAAACATGACAAGCAGCATTTTTCCATAAAACTGACAAATAATCTTAGCCAGATTTTTCCCAATTAGAGCCTATCAATCTTTACAATTATGTCCTTTATTCGTCCATAAACGAAGTCCAATTATACCTCACTAGGAAAAAGGAGGGGCAGGTGCTTCTACTTCACAGTTGGAGTGCCAGGTAAGATGGAGAAGCTGTGGTTCTTGCTGTCTTTAACTCTTTGTATGCTGCAGCTGTGTTGCAGTGGTGCTGCCTTAACTCAGAGCCGCTGATGAACTGGGATGAAGCACACTGCATCAAACCATTCCTAGTGCAGCACTTCCCAAGAGCTCCTGGCACTGTATCCAGTCAATATCTGCATAAGGAACAGCTGAAACACAAATGGGGAGCTGCAGAGTTCTGTTGCTGCAGTCACCACCATGCCCTGCATCACACAGGGGGCTGACTCATCACCTCTCTTCCCTCCCTAAAATAACAATGGTAGATGCTGTGGGGAAACCAGGGACAGGGGCTTCAGAAGGTGGCCAGACCCACGGTTTCCCCAAAAAGCAGCTCCTTTTTCTATTGTCAAACAAGAGTGTTGGACTGGCCCAGGAGGTCATTGCCTATGGTCAAATGCTATTATTCTGAGGTAATTTATCAAACACAATGTATCCAGAGAGCTTTATATCACAATTGTGGTGTTTTAGGTGTAACACTGGTCTCAGTGAAGGTCCATTTTGAAATTATTTTTCCATTAAGATAGAGAGTCTGAAAATTTTTGTGCCTTCTTTTCTGTCATTGAAGGTGATTCACCACTCCACTAGCACAGAACATGATTCATTTGGTTTATGTTTTTTATTATGAGTCTTACTTTAGCAACATGGCAGTCCTTAATCCACTGGGATTAGATTTGATTACAGAACGAACTAATACAGGGGATAGCTGTAACCTGTCATATAGAACAACCATGTGCCCTCATAGCTGTGCTGGTGTATTTTATTTCAGCTTATTGAAAAATGACAGTGCCTCTTTTTCTCAGTTTGTTTTTTCTATGTGTCACGTTGTAAAAGGAAACATTACATTGTATATGCTATCAAAATAAAATTCTTCTTTCTCTCCTTTACATTTAGAAAGAAAGTTATGTCACTGCAAGTGGAAACTGCTCAGAGTTTCTAAGGCAAAAGGCTACAGGTTGGTATTACATATACCAAAAGAAAAATTTCCTGAGTTACTATGGGACTGCAGCAGATTTGCGTGCTAGCCCTCTGCATCTGGAACCACACATCTGGGAGGCAAAATTAAAACCAGAAGTTAAGCAAATTGTAGTGTCCCGGCTATGTAGCTAGAATTTCCAAAGTGACAGGATGTTGCGGTATCTCCCTGAATGCTGTCCTCACCTTGCTGATGAATTACAGTTCCTGTAATTTTGGCCGCATGGGATCATATGATCCCATGATATCCAACAGTCTCACCAAGAGAATCACAGCAGGATAACCCCACTTGGCTTCTGGTGGCTAGAAAAGAGCTTGCTCATCGCTGGTTTAGAATGTGCATGTCAAAACATGACATTTGTGTGACTAGGCTTTTCCTTTTTAAGAAACTAAATATTCAAATGCATTGGGTACTTTACTAAAGCAAAGTAATAGTGTCTTGGATCAAACATGGCAGTGGAATTGCAACTATATAGCTGTTCCACCAACAGGCCTTTGGACTTCTGCTCCTACCTGGCTGCGAAAAGAAACAGTAAAGGAAGTGGTGAGATACAGGCAGCTCATATATAGCCCATAGCCTCATGGCAAGAGTTCACACACATTACCAGAGGCTACAGGACTCGGTTTCTTTTCTTTTCTTTTTCTTGTTTTTTTTCTCTTTTTAATGACAAAAACTAGAAGAGAAAAGGAAACTGATAAATTTAACTATTTACTTACCTTAGCAGAGGTCTAATAGCCTGGCTTACCTAGTACAGAACCTGTCAGCTCAAGACAGTTTGTTATAAAAAGCAGCATTACTTAAGGACTGCTGCTCTAACTAAGAAGGGGTTATACTTCCTTACACCTCATCAGTGCTCTGGGCTCTGTAAAAGAACTGGAGCAGCTGAGACCGCCTCTGCCCAGAAACTCATGGCAAGGGATGTCTGTACTGAAATGGGAATGGAACATCTCAGTAGTTTCATAATTCTGACAGTCTCCTCAGGAGCCTGAGCATTTTTACAACAGGACTCTGAAACCTGGGCCACAGAGAGAGGTATCAGGTTAGAGCTGACTCCAGTATCCCAGTTCTTAAAGTTCCAAGCTGTTTAGGTTTTGTATTTTTTCTACAAACAATGCTGGTGTAGGCAGAAGCCATGTGATCTAGCAGATCACAGGGAGAGATGTAGGGTTATGTCTGCTTCTACCACTGAGCACAACCGAACCAGTCTCTTGCCTCTTCAGCCCTGCTTCCTCTCCAGTATTTTGGCAACAAAGCAGATGCAATCATCTGCTCCTGCTCAGTTCTGAGAGTGATGACCCTCCTGAGAAGAGCTCCTGCCTGACTCAGCTGGGGACTCACTGGGGTCTGACGACAAATCAGTGACTTTAATACCAGAACTCTTGCTTTTCCTTATTGCTGGTAGCCCAGTAGAAGCATCTGCTCTCCCCACAGCAAGCGGCAATGTACAAGCTGAGTGAGTTTATCCAAAACAAACAACATTTTGTAATACAACATACATAGGCTTCCCTTTTCCCTTGCCTAATAAAGCAAGCTCAGACTTAATGAGGTTTCCCACCCTTGACAAAGCAAGGTATTTATACTATGAATGTTTCTATTCTGTACAGAATAATGGCAAGATGGTTAGGAAATTATTGGGCTGAAGTGGTGTATTCCCCTTCACGACCTGACATGAACACTACAGAGTGTCACAGAAGAGCCCGTGAATAATTCCTACAGACTCTCATGTGAAAACTGTATTTAAAAAGAATCTTCTCCTGCTTCCCACACTCCAGCCTAGAGTAAGGCATCATTCATACCCATAGAACACTCAAAGGAGATTTAGTTTAATCCTGCTTGTGCAAAAAACATGCTGTGTGACTTTGGGGAAATAATTTAAATCTAATGTTTATTCAGTTTCTTATGGACTGTCTGTGACAGTATCTGTTTGATTTGTTCTTAGTTTGTGTGTTATTTTCCTTTACAGAATAAGTGTCTGGGTCTGAAGAAATCCTGTGGAGGGAGTGAGAAATTGCTTCTTCCCTTGAGGAGAAATTGAGCCTGGTCTGGGACAGAAGCTTCCAGATCAGAAGAAAGAACATGACAGACAGTCGGGAGCGAGACAGTCACAGCAAGGAGCGAGGAGCCTGCGGCTCAAACAGTGGGAGGACAGAGACAATTGAGCAAGCACCCAGGGCTCAGAGGTGACGGGAAGGGACCAGAGGAGCCACTGCCCATGCAGTGGGCACGGGAACTTGTTTTTAAGTTCTTTTTACTCTGTCTTTGCCAATTATTTGGTGTTTTCTTCATTCAAAAGGTTAAGTATTTTAATTTATATTCTAACAGAACTTGGCTTTTTTTGACTTCTTTTGTTCTAGCTAGTCTGGGTCACTTGGTAACAAGTTCAAAAAAGTTGCCACAATTTACAGAGTAACTCTAAGGACTCGTTAGTGTTTCAGTGATGTTTGTGTTCTGCAGATCCTCTGCCTCTTTCTGGCTGAGGTACAAACTCCTTATAAGAAATAACGGTTTGTATCATGATCAGAGACTCCAGTTTTGATTTCTTTCCTCTGCAGCTGTTGATTATTGGCGCTGGTTTCAATTACTAAGATGACATGAAAAAGTTGCAATAAATTTCTGCCAGAAGGGAGTGGAAGCTGGGATGGGGGTCTGTGGGGGCTCTGCTAAGCCTTCCATCGTTGCTCTTTGTCCCTTGCGCTTGAAGCTGACACGTCCACAGAAATGTCCTGGAGCATCCATGTATGTTCTTTTTCCTTGGTGAAGGAAGGCACCATGTTGAAAGACATACTATAATTTTACACTCTAGCCACACAAAAATAAAGCATTTGAAGACCAGTTCCCCAGTTAACCAGTTAACAAGTATTTCTCCATTAATTTCAAGTAAATTTGCATATTTAAGCTAGCTTTGATTCTACAAGTGGAATTCCAGTTTAAGTGCCCATGGGAAGTAAAATCTAAATTTAGTCATTTTAGGTGAAATAACATAGGCTAGAAGGAAAACTTTTCCAAATGCATAGAGTCAAACATGCTGACTGAAGTAATCTGCAGCGTGTAACAGTGAGCTGCAAACCAGTCAGATTACATAGGAAGAGGTAACCTAAAGCCACAACAGGGAGAGTTGATATCATGCCTGTGTCAATATTCTTAGAGGTGTTGGTCCAGCAAAGAAGAGAAACAAATGGAAAGGAGATCCTGACAGCAGAAAGCATCAAAGTAGAGTTATTCAGAGGAAAAAGTTGATTTGGCAAGTTTCCATCCCTGAGGCCAATGCCAAAAGAGTCATTACAAGGAATACTCCAATCAAAGCAAGGCCGTGTCTTGGCTATCCAGGGCTGGTGCACTATATGTAAAGACCTGTCAGGACTAACAGACAACCTCTATTATTAGATACTTCATTTCCCTGAATTGCTTCTTTTTCCTTTCCCAGCTAGAGTATCACTCTAGATCCTAAAAATGTTCTTATGCCAAAACCCAATCCCAAACCAAACATGACTTCACTGCAAAATAAAAATCACATTGTGATAAGAGAAAGTTTTTACATTCACTTGATTTAAATACAGAAACACATTGTGTTTTCCTAGGAGTTCAGTAAAAGAACCCAAGCTGATTTCAGCATGGACAAAGATAATTTCTAATTAGAAGGAACTCAGAGGTTTAGGATAGCATGTAAATGTTTACCATGTGCTTAAATCTCACTGAAGTGACCTGTACGAGTCTCTCTATAACTACATTCTTCAAATTAGGCACATCATGTAGTGCTGTCCTGAGCAACTAAGTACACACTTTGGTACTTTCTGAATCCACAGTCTGTGGGATTTTCTCTTTCATTAACTGATCCATAAAAAGCCATGTACATATAACTGAACCTCCTCCGTTGACATATCTGTCAGCAGTTATGAAAACCGGTGTGTAACACTTTAGAACTCTTGGACAAATAATCTTTCACAGTAAAACCCTTCAACTGTTTCCACTTTATACACCACATATGATTGTTTATTTTCTTTGGCACTGCCCTGATTAAAGCAGAATCTTGCTATACACTAGGAGAATCACACTTTACTAGGTGAATTTGTTACCGAGAACTTTTGATGGTCCAGAACTGAACTAGCTTCATTGTTATATTCTTCTGAACACAGAATGTATTGGGCTGTGAGCTTTTAAATCACCATGGGAAACGATATGCCATGGGTACTATGTGTTGCAGGAATTAGCAAAACCTAAAGTTAAGGTACAAATCTGGACACATCCAACAGTACTGTTAGCCACAGCAGTGCTATTGGTTTGTGAAGATGCTGGTGCAAATCAAGTGACAGACTGGCTCCCTAGTGACATCTCATAAAAGGCAGAAGCAGGAGTGAAGCTGGAAGCAGAGTGTGGCTGGGAAGTTTTATGAATTGCAGAAGGATAGGGAGAACCTTTATGGCAGGTACGTAGGCTGTGAATTTCCTAGGCTGCAACTCTCTTTCACCACTTGTGTAGTAGCTTAGCTCTGGTTGCACACGTGTGTGTGTGTGTGTTGTGTGAGAGTGCATTGGTGCGCACAGGCATGGAGAGGAGGCCAACCTGAGCATCCTGGGGACAGTGTCTTGGCAAGCCCACCAGAACAGGACCTTATCAGGAGGCAACCAGGTGAGGTGGAGGATATGACATCAGTGGCTGAATGCTGTCTGGCCTAAAAATTACATGGGGTTAAAGTGGGAGAAGGAAAGAGAAGCAGGGTACCTCCAACAGCACCGAAGGGGACAGGATGAAAAGCTCTTACACAAAGAACTGTCCTGTGAGAAAGACACCTGGTGTCTTTGGAGCTGAGAGAGATGGCCACTTCAGCTGGGTAGGCAGGTGAGGAGTTGTGCTGTGCTTCCACCAACTCTCTCTTTCCCTCACCTACTACTCCTTTCCCAACTCTGGCCCAAGCACAGCAAGCACAAGTGCAGCTACACAGCAGGGCAGTCTGCTAGCACACGGAGAAGCGGCAGCACTGAATACTGTGAGATCATTCAGCTCTCATTTGGCAAATGCTGTGTTAGATCACATGTTTAGGCTCCCTGATGTCTCTGGGATGGGTTATTCCTCATGTAATTTCTGAAACAGTTTTCCTTAACTAGTTCTGCATTAGTATAGAGATCTACCACAACTTCCTTAGAGTCGTTAATCCTTAGTTTCTAGTTCATCCTTGGCAAGATCTTTATCTTTGTCTGTACTCATCTAATAGGAATTCCATGGTTAGGATACTTAACCTTATATTAAGTATCATACAAAAATAGATTAGTATTTTCTCTCCATTCCTTTAACTGGTTTTGCTTTAATTGTATTTAATTCTGTTTAAGAGAACTTACTGTTTGACTACTTGGATTACAAGCACCACAAGAGTTTATTTGTACATCCTTCATCTGGAACTATCAAACTCTTAACTCTCTACTTCCTCCTTCATGTTTAATTTGTTCATATGTGATTGCCTCCCAATTCTTCTGAAGTTACTAGCCCAATTTTAATGAGAACAGGATCTGTATTTTAATTCACCAGACATCCCAAATGTAGTGCCAGAGACATCACACAGATCACATTGGGACTGTTAATCTTTACTGAGGCATTTCCCTTTAACATAGAAACCTCTACATCTACTTCTTTTTCCATTTTAAATTCCACTGTGCCTAGTTCTGTCTTCACTGTGACTAAGTGAGCCTTCTATCTTAATAATGCTCTTGATCTTGAATCACTCCATATTAGTGCAGATCTAAAGTTCCCATTCCCTACAGACTGACAGTAAGACCATCCTGTGTTCGCTAGGTAAGTGGTATAGATTTTGTTCTGTTTACATACGTGCATAATAGACTTTTCCTGCCTTCCTGAGGAGCTATGTGAGGGATCTAAAGAGCTGAATGGAAACAACTACTACACTAGCTGTTACGTATCCCTCAGAGAATGTTAGCCAAAAAAATCACAGTAGCTGAATAGACACTGGACATCTCCCAGTCTGGGCCATGTGCCATGGCAGTTATTAAATCTTGTGTGTTGAGCCATCATTCAGTTGTTTTCAGGAAAAATGATGTAAGGCACAAAAATGCCACATGGCAATAAAGATTACGTTAATCCCTTAGTGCAGGGGTGACAGCTGCAGTGACGTATTAATACACTAGGTTGGAAAATCCTGGGTTTCGGCAGAAAAAGATTGCAAAATCCTGAATTTGGTACTGACTCAGATTTTGAGCCATCTACTGCAGGGAAGTCAGCATCCTTTAACAGATTTATGGGTGCTGGCTTTGACAGGCTGGATTGCTGTATCTTCTGGTGGTACTTACAGATTAATTTAGGGTCTCTTCTTCACACAGCTCTCGGTTGCATCCCGAGGATGAACCGCTTACCACTGTCATTCTGTGTGCACAAGACAAGCCCCAGACAATACGGTCCAAGCTAAAACCTAAATTTCTTCACTTTTCCAAGTGAATTTTCTCACAACAATCTTGAATGCTTGGTTATCTGACTCCTTCTATGTGTGATAATGATACAGTGAACTATGTGGAATAAACTCTTAAGTGAGGCAGAAGGACAGTTAAGCTACTTAATGTTTCTAAATAAATAAACCCATAGAAATTGCAAAGACCTTCTGGAGGTTATGTCAGCCGAGATCAGGTGGGCTGTGACTTTGTTTAGTTGAGCTTTGAAAACCTCCAAGGATTTCACAGCTTCCCCAGGTGAACTCTTCCTGAGCAGCCCTTTGGTGATAAAGTTTTTCCCATGTCCAGCTTCAATCTCCCAGGCTACAGTTTGTGACCATTTCCCCTTGCTAAGCTGGCTGCCACAACAGTTGCTGCTGACATATTCACAGTTCCCTTTCAAATAGCTTTAGGCTGCTATGAGATCCCCCTCCCCATCCTCCTCTCTGTCAGGTTAGGGTTTGTATGCAATGCTTTGCAGGCAAGCACAGGGATCCCATCTTAATGTCTTTTCCGGCCTTATAGAAACAATCAGTGTAATTCAAATTCTGAACACAATGATGAAATAAAACATGTGTTCTGTGGGATTAACATGTGAGCAGCATGACATATTGCCCCTAGGTACACATGTGGTCTGCACTGTAAAGCATGATCAGCAGTTAGAATCTAATCAGGCCTAATTTGGATTTAGAGTATCAGGAAGACACTTTCATTCATTCAAATTGTCTGTGGGAAATTGGTAACACAGCATTTTTCAGTCATACCTAGTCTCTGACCTTCACAGACAGTGCACCCTTTTCACATTGTACATTCAGCCTGCAGTCTTGTGGTCAGACACAGCCAAAAATAGCAGGTTGAGGTTGAGGCTGCCAGTGGCTTGGGTGATAGCAGCACCTCAAACTCAATGTGTTTTAGCTCTAACACCTTGAAATACAATGTCCTGGGCAAGCTAGGAAACCTTGAGCAGAAGCTAGACCAGTGTGATTTGAAAGTCAAGCACAAGTACCTCCCACCTCACAAAGACTGCCAGTCAGACGCCATGGTCCTGTACAAGTGGATGTCTTACTATGCACGCGGTCGTGCATGAAAGCACACTAGGGACTGGTGCTTCTTTCTGTCAGTCTCAGTGTTTAGTAAGCTGGATAGAGCCTGAGAGATAAGGAAGGCCATGAAAGCATTTCCTTTTTGAGTGAAACTTCCTGGGAAACATCTCTGCATTCTTCACAGAGTATGCGTGCGTCCCTACAGGCAGGTAGCTCGAAATCCCCAGCAGCACACTTGCTTGATTGCCTTCTCACTCCTTCTATTCATTCAGTTTCACAGTGAATGCTGACAAAGAACCACCACAGACCACAGAAAAGGAAAAGATAACGAATCTTCACATCTGTAGGGCATCACACAGCATAGAAAGAACACCCCTTTTAACTGCACAAGGGGCCACCTCAGATGCCATCAGACACAGTCATTCTATTTTATGCACGTGGTTTAATAATGAAACGAACTCAAAGTTTACACTATGTTTACAAGAAGAGACTATTGTGTTATTAGCTCATCTTGTATACTTAAATCCTGTTACAAATTTTTGCTTCTTTAAAGATTGAACACTCTGAACACACTCTGCAGTCAGACACTGTAAAATACCAGCAGATAAGGACTGTATAGAGAATTCCTTCACCAGCTGCCACAGTTGCTTGAAAATTATTCAGCTTAAAAAAAAATAAAAATATTAGTCTCATTTTCCCTGCAGCACACAGAGAAGTAACCTTCTCCTCCAGCTTTCTGCGCAATCCATGTACACCTCTCAGTTTGATAAAGTCCTTTTTCCAGTATAGCAAGCATTGGAGTGGGACAGGGCTGGATTCTGGACATAGGTGTTACCTTTGCCTTGCACATCGGTGTGCACATAGCATTAAAAATTCTAACTCCTCAAATCTGCAAATAATTTTATAATGTGGGAAGCAAAAACAGAGTGGAGGAAATGTCCTCAGGAGAATTCAGCTGCATCCTTCCATGTCTTCACAATCTTATCATGGAATTCATTACATTCCAGGTCTTTGCACAACTGAGCTGATATTTAGAATATCTGAACCTTTATTCAGCAGCAGCACTATTAAATGCAGCGGTTTCAAAAAATATGGCAGTCTCTACAAAGAAATTGTAAGTCTACTGTACTTTCAAATGCACAAGGTGGTTGTTAATGGTAGATATAAATTTCTCCACAGAAACATACTTCATGGCTTGCTTTCTGATTGGAGACTCCGTGGATCCCTTGTTCTTTAATTCAGGATGGAAGCAAAAATTAAAACCTTTTTGATTAACTGCAAAATAAGCATTGTCTAAAATTAAAACAGCCACTGTTTATTCTTTTTGCTTTTCTCAAGCACTTTTAGTGTGGGCTTGGTCACCTCCCACGTCAGGGAAGGTGCTTTGGCCCGGCGCTGCTCACAGGCTGCTCTGCCTGGGACAGCCTCTGCCAGCAGGTGCAGTGCAAAGGTGTGTCCCAGGATCATTGCTGGAGCTCCGGACAGGCTTTACCCATGGAAGTACCCTCAGAGCCACGAACACCCAGCACTGTCAGCACACCAATTAAGTCGGCAGGATTCTGATGTCTCCGCTTTCCACACAAGCACTAACTGTTTAGTTTCTTCCTTGCATGAAAGCTAAGCTTTACTGTGCACTGTAAAAGCACTACAGGAAATTTTACTGGCCCACATAAAAGAATTTTAATTTCAAGTGACATTGCTTTTCCCTGCCTACAGTCAGTAGTTACCTGGCTCACATTTCACTTCTAATATGGTATTCCAGATTTTCCTGCAGTTTAACAGACAAGGATCCTTTTGGCTCTTCTACACCAAACTTTTCAGTCAATCTGCTTTCTGGTTTAGATTAGGGAATAACAAAACAGGAGGAAACAAGCAGACCTATATAAGGGAGAGCATAAATTTACCATCATAAACAAAGGTTGCAAGCCAGGCTTGGATCATGATCCATTTTATTAGGTGCTCTACAAAGAGGGAAAAAAAGTTATCTGTCTCAAGAATTCATGACATAAACCAGAGCGTCCAGCATATGGTCTCTGTATGGCCCACATGGATAATTCATCTTCAGGAGAAGCTGTGGGTGGGAATTTCTCTGGCAGTGGAGCCTCTTCCTAGCCACAGAATCTTCCAGGTGCTTTCAGCCCTCAGCTGGAGATTGGTGCACTCAGGAAAAGCACTCATGTAGTGCGGCTGCTCTGTACAGTCAATCTGGCACCTCGGACATGCCACCTACTTAGCAAGTGCCCTGACCGCAGGGAGTGTTGTATGATGAAGAAGCCATGGGCAGAGTAGGGCTCCAGGACCAGACTGAGTACACAGATCTTTAGCCAGAAATCCCTGAGCTTTAGCTCCCCAGCAACCTACAGTACCAGCTATGGCCACAAGTATAGTGACATATAAGGGAACATTTGGATCATCTGAGGACAAAGAAAGCAAAGGTGTGACCATCTGTTCTGCAGTTGCTAAGGAATCTGGAGAAGAAACAGTCATTTTTTGCTTTACATAAGGAACTCCCTAAACCTCAGAGTTTATTTTTTTAATAAATATTTGGACTGAAATGTCCATTTAGAGATGAAATCTCAGTTCTGTGATTTTAAGTGATGCATACACAGCCAAAATGTGGGAGAAGCAGGCTGTGTAAGGGGAATAAAAGAACAGGAATAGTGAACAAGAGCATCCCATGCAACTGCATGGTTATCATGACATCCAGGAATGGAAAGGGCTAGCGGTTCCATCTCCTTGGACAAGGGAAATGGTGCGAGTTCCACTCAAAGTCACGTCTGGCAAAGCCCTCTGCTCGGTATCAAGTAAAGTAGTAGGTACTTACACTTGTAGTTTATACATCCCAGATGAGAAGTGGCATGAATGGATTGTACACCACAGGGAAAGATAAATACACAAAAGCAAACACTCCCCTCTTAACTCTGTCAACTAAAGGGTTCCATGAAATGCTTCAGTCAGCATGTATTAAAGACAAATACACATTTTGAGCTAGAGTCCAATCCGACAAGATTTATACTAGCAAGTATTTACTGTTACACTTCTGCAACAGATCATGAGAATGGCTTTCATTCTGGAAATATTTTACATCACAGGGTGAAAGCACCAAAGCAGATCCTCAGCTAGAGTAAGAAATCATTGCTTCAGTAAAGTGAATAGAGCTGTGCTGCTCGACGGGTGGAAAATCTGGCCACAGAAAACTGCAATTGAATAAGATTATTTTTCCATATAAGCTATGAGAGGGCTGAGATCATTATCTTTTTCTAATAGTTATAAACAATAAAGGATCCATTTGCAAATGAAACACACAGGCTGAGGAGCTATTCTGTGGAGTTAGAACAGACTTCATGTCTAGGATCTCTGACCTTTCACTGCCTCCATTTCATGAAGTGCTGCTCTTACACAAATATATATACATATAAATATCATCTTATATGTGTAAGTCAGTCAAATGCTAATGAAAACTATAGAGGTTGTGGTTCAGTGCATGGAAGAAATCTACAGTCAAAGGAACTAAATGAAGAATCTAACTTCCCTGTTACTGCAATTCTGTAAATTTTGATGAAATATTTAAAGAATATAACTTGTTTGCTTCTATAAACCTGGAAACTAAAGATGTGAAAGACAATTGTGCATCTTGTGCATAATCATATAAAGGGGTCCATGCAGCAAAGGGAACTGATAACCTTGGGCTTCTAGCCAGACTCATCAATCTTGGGAAGGGACATTTCTCTAATTGTTTCCCAGGAAAACAGCTGCAAAGTATTTTCAAGACAAAAGGCTCTATTTTTGTCTTTATCCAACGTGTAGGCTTTTAGCTTTTAGTGAGAAATATTCCATGTATTTAATAAACTGGAGAGAGAAAGTCCTGTACCTATTACAGGTGCAGGCTCTAAGTGCTAGAGGAACTACCCAGCCTTGCAATTTCATGCAATTTGTTTTCCAAGTACATTTTCGGCCATTACTATGATGGGTGAGAAATTAATTAGAAAGTATACTCTTACATGCAGTTGCTGAGTTTGGGGTTTAGCTGTAGCTAATTGTAATCAGCTGAAAAAAACAAAACCAGTATATAATGCAAAACAGAACCTGGAAATGAGGTAACAGGCAATAGACTCAAGAAAGTATAAAAACAGTGAGAAACTGAAAACCTCCTGCCAGAAAAAATGAGCTTAAAGAGGGTTAAATAGCAAAGAAAGTGGTGGCAAGACTCGCACCAAACCTGGGAGTGGGGAGAAACTGCTCAGATTTTTACTTCAAAGTGTTACTCACAAGTCAAGGGCTGTTGAAAGAATTATTAGAAAGCACCAAATGCAACAGTTAAAAGGTAAAGGACTAATAAGATAATTGGGATCTGTGATTTGCTTTCACCTGAACTCCTTGCCCTCAAGAGAAATTCGGAAGAAAGCCACTACTTTCTGTACTGCATGCTATCTAATATGCTTCTTTACATGGAGAAGTATTTCCAGATGTTCTGCCCCTGTCCTGTGCCAGTTTCACCCCTGTGCCAAGAGGCTGAGTTCCTCCTGGCTCCTTTAAACTCCTCGCTATGACATGTGCTCAGGTCTCCAGAGTCATGTGAGTTGCTGCATCTTTCCTTTTAAGCAGTTAAATTCTTCAGATTTTTGTTTAAGCTATGGCTTGTTAAAAAGGCACAGATCAGAAGTATGCAGTCTGTCATAAATTCATTGCCATGGCAATGCAGCGTAGCATCTCTGAAGTATGATGCTCTTCAAATCAGCCTCTTCCCTGTTTCTGTAGCTGGTATTGATTCAGGATGTGTATTTACCCTTACCACTTCCTCCATCCTGTCATGTATGGTCCAACTGGTCCTCTCGTGCTGCTTGTTTTTCTGATCTTTACAGAAAGGGGTGCTGGTAGTAGAACCTTTCAGCGTTCTCCCTGGTAACACCTATGTGGCCTTTCTGCCCACTGGTACTTAGCAGACTGAGAAACATACTTGGGTCTCTGACAATCAGCCTTTTCGTCCCGGAGCTCCTGCCACTCCCAGTGCTCTTGTACTGTGAGAAAGGGTTTCCTTCCTGTCTGCTCTACTTTCATCACTAATCTTTTGGATATAGTTACTGTTGACTCAGCCTTATATTTACTTCATTGAACATGGAGACCTGTTTCTAAATTCAGACTTTCCCTCTAGCTGTTTTCCTCCCTTAAAAAACTCCTTTTCTCAAATGCTGGCAGAACTCCCATCACTGTTCTCTCTGATTTCAGGCTGTGAGTTTTCTGATGTTGCATTGCCACCAAACTGACTGCACAGTCCAAGGCAATAGATATGTCTGTCAATAACCATAAACTTCAGGTGAGGACATTTTTTGATCTTCACAGGTTTCTTGCCAACACACTGTGTCTGTCCAGTACTCTCAGAACTTTGTTGTGCACCCCAGCAATCAGTCCCATTTCTTCAGTCTGCTCTGTGCGCTCTGTGCTGCTGGGATTGAGTTGCAGCTGGCTGTGTAATTCAGCTCCAATGATACTGTCACTGATCAAAGAACAGGACTGCAAACGTAGGAGTCATACCACTGGTACCTCTTGTATTGTGTACTCACTGGAAAGGCCTTGGATTTGGTAAAACAATTTTGCAGATAGATGCTTCTTCGTGGGAAATTCCTGGATTCTAGGTCATTGTGCCTGATGCTGCTTTGTTTCAGGTGAGGCTGCTGTGGCACTGGGACATAATAGGATGATTTTTCACACATTTTGTGTTACTACTGATGAAACAGACATTAATATCTCTACCTTTGAGGATATTTTCTATGGCACACATGCCAGGCCACGGTAGGTGTTGCAGGATGAAGCTGTTAAAAGCTCCTGTACTTCAGAAAGAGTGGGACAGACAGGACACCAAAATGTATGTTTACAGTAGGAGGCCAAATGCAGACTGCAGTGAGATTCACCAGGACCAGATCGTACACATGAGGTTGAAATATCCGTCCCCTGTTGTGTAAGGATTTGACTGCAATGATACACTACGATAAACAGGAGTCTGAAGCTCAACAGTGTGAACTGGGAAACAGGGAAGCTAAGCCTGGGTATACTGTCACCACTGGGGAGCAGCTGCTGAAGGCTGGGAATTAGCCTGTGGCTGAAAACTCCCTAATTACAGTGTAAGCTACCTTCCACCCGCAGAACCTCAGGAACAGCAGTGGGAACATTCCTACCCTGCCCCAAGTAACACACATTTGTTAAAGCCATCATGACAGCAGGTGGGGACCACACAGATTCTGCCTCTACTTCACTTAACTATGGTTTACTCTTTGTCTTAGTGTGAAGTTAAGACCTTCCACTTCCATACCAGTGCACTTAACCAGTCTTTAATGGATGCCATGTCCTTTGCCCAGCATTAAGGAAACCTCCATTCTGGCTTTCTCCAAGGAGAAAGGGATCAACCCAAATTATTAAAATCCAACAAACTATGATCACAATTAAGTTTAAATAGCACAATAACAACCATCAATTTATCCTTGTTTGAACCAACACTAGATACAAAATTAGAGCATTGGGGGTGTGTGTGTGTGTTTGTGTTGTGGTGTTAAGAGGAAGAAACCCAGAACAAACTCCTGAAAAGCCAGAGTTGAAGAGGCTGTTTGCAAGAGCAGTTTGTAGGCACAAACTCTAATTCATGAGAGCCACTGAAGGCCTCCAGGAAAGGCTAAGGCAAACCCAGCAGGTCACAGCAGAATGAGAAAAAAATTCATAGAATGCAGTGTGTCTGGTCTGCCTTTTGATTACATTTGCTGTTCTTGTTGTTTGCATCAGCTTATTTTTAATTGCTGGTTGCTGTGTTACTGCGGCTTCAACATGATTTCCCACAAACCAGGATCTCACCTACGAGGCTTTTTAGCCAGGGGAAGCAGGAGGTATTCTATTATAGGAGACAGGAAAGGAACTGTACAATTTTAGGACACACTCTTTCAGTAATTAAAGACAAATTAAGTACAATTTGGGTGTATGTAAATGACACGTTAAATTATATAAATCTAAACTGCATGAACCCACATGTATAATAAGACAGCCATAGCAGAGATCAGGGTTTTAGTGGCAGGAGCTGTGAGTGTATAGGTGTCTGAACATATCCATATATACAGATATGCAGAAGCACATGTACCATATATACATAAGCATTTATCTGATGACACTTCAGAAACCTATGCTACTCTATCCTTCTATGTTGTCTTAAATGCTGCTTCAACTTACAACAGTGCAAAGAGTAGATCACATTGAAATACAGGTAACTGACAAGAGTATTGCTCTGTTATTTGTGATGGCTTTTAGTAGTACCACCCTAGCACAGTAAAGCAAAGAATTAATCACTGCATCAGTATATCTATTTGTATTCTCTCCATTATTACAGGTGAATTTTCAGGAGTGACAGGAATTATTGCAGCTACTGTCAAACAGGAAAAAATGGTGCTCAGATTGCAAGTAATTACAAGAATGTTGCAAAAGTCAGGAAATCCATTTTATTCAGCTTGTAGTTTTGATTTATCTACCTTTTGATTTTTAAATTTTTAAAATCTAACCCCTCACTGTTCCACCTTTTGCATCACATTCATATTGTCAGCCCTCCCAAGAAATACAGAGGAAGATAGTATTATTCTGTGGATGCTTATTCACAATTCTGCATTCTTCTCAATCAATCCCATAGCCACATTGTCCCAGCATATCAGCACTGCTGTATCCCATCACACGTCCTCTTTGTCTTGTCTGGTTCCATTAGTTCTCTCCATAGCAAGTGTTGCAATGAACACAAACACTGATCGCAGGAAAATACCAGACGTAGGGAAGGGGAGAAGTGAAATTGCCCCAGACTCTATTTTCCCTTTCTCTTTTTGTGAGAAAGTTCCCTGATGGATGGAAAAGCTCAGCCTGCAGGTCCTTCCCAATAACCTGGGAGTTTACCCCCAGGGATGTCTGATGTACTCCAGTGGGCACAGGTTTCCAACATGGCAAGTTCTGACTAGGTCCAGTCAAATCCTGCCACTCACAAAACAAGAAAGTAAATCATCAACATTTACAGCAGAGCTGTCATTCCCTGTACCACAGCCCCGTGTCTGGAATCGCAAACCCACCGTTTATATTCCAGATACTGAATGTACAGAGCAACTTCAGAAGTTTCAATATCACAGTTTCTATCAATCTTATAAAAATTAAATAAACAATGCTAAAAATAATTCACAACACATTCTGTGCTGACTGACAAAGGCCCCCCCATTTAATTCACTATGGAATGCGACCCGGCGCAGGATGAAGACACAGTACACCTATGACTCAATGGAAATAAATCAGTCAAAAGCATACTTGCCAGTACTATTCACTCAGCTCTTAGACAGATAACTCATTATTTTGTCCTGAGTTTGGCAATACTGTAGTGTTTTTCTAAACATGGTGCCCCAGAAAGGCCGAGCCAGTTCTGGGACATAAGCTACAACTCCGATCCAGGCATGGAAACAATGCTGTGCAAGACTCGTCGATATGTGATATACACAGAAGCAGCACTTTGGCTTCTGCCAAGAGGTTGCGTATTCTGCTTATCTTCAGCCATTATTAAACTCCTTTGTAGGAGCCATATGGCTACTGAGCCACAGACTGGCCTCTTCTGT
Source organism: Zapornia atra (assembly GCA_013400835.1). Classification (NCBI taxonomy): domain Eukaryota; kingdom Metazoa; phylum Chordata; class Aves; order Gruiformes; family Rallidae; genus Zapornia; species Zapornia atra. The sequence continues at coordinate 222,172 of VZTU01018688.1, read as the reverse complement.
TATATTGAAGATATATAGAAACTAACAGAAACCCTCATTTATTCTTTAAAATAATCTAGTCTTCTTGAATGACAGGTAATACTTTAAGTTGATCTTAAAACTCCAGATACAGAAGGTAAAGAACACAAATGCATTATTGCTATCATGACAGCATTTTCAGGGTTTGAATCCAGACCAAATATGATGAGCAAGGCCCTTCCAGCTGGAGAAGGGACTAGTTCACCATATTTAATCCCTACACTTGGCTGTGCTGCTCATGGTGCAAGAACAAGTCTTGACGCACGTCTCTCGGCTCCCCCGGGTGTTTTGCTCTCCATGCTACCAGCAGGTCCAGGCATGGGTTGTTTTTTTGTGTACAAAGGGTGGTATTGATGGAAACAAACAGTGGAGGCTTGTGGGACAAGTTCTTCAGGTGGCTTATGGGAAGGTGTTTGGGATTTTCCCTGTTCCTCTTCCTCCTCATTGTTAGAGTTGACTCCCTCTGTCCTCAGCAGAATTTACATTAGAGTCAATCCACACCAGAAATGCTAACACTGGGCCTGCGGGTATTCGGAGGTGGCTTGTGAGACTTACTATTAGATCTTTATCAAAGCACGGCTGGTTTAGCAATTTAAAGTAAGATGCTCACTAAACAAGGTTTTCTCTTTCTCCTTGTTAGGATTTCTCTCATTGTAATTCTTTTAGCCATAATTTCCTCACATGTAATTCATTCTCTCCTTCATGAGCTTTTCACATTATGCATTATTGGCACCTTCTAATTGTTTTGTCATATATTTCAGCCTGAAGTTTTATTTGTTTATATTCACATGACTCAAAGACAGGAAAGGCTACCTCTATTCTAGTTAGACCCTTCATATATTGTGGGTCATTCGATATTACCTCAGAAAGCATTTTAATGACATTGGTATGTCATCTGGCTACAGCAAGTCTTTCAGGAGGGTATCCAGCATTCCTCAGAACACAAGGCATGGAGAACCCTCCTTTGAGTTTGACAGCTTGACCCAATGGCTTCAATAGTGACTTCTAAAAATACGGCTGTTATACCCCAATGTCTGTCTTCATCTATTACTCAGTTCTTGATATGTTTTACTTTGCATCTTAAATATTATACTGCTTACTCTTTTAATCCCTCAAAATTATATATAGTAAATGGTTCTACTCCTTGGTCCTTTTTTTTTAATCCAAGAATAATTTCTGTAGCAGTTTTCTAAAACCTCTTTGCACCATCAACAATCTTTCAGCATGCGGATAGCAGAACTGGTGGCATATTCCATTCCCAGAGATTCTTCTGTACCATGTCTGGAATCCAGGGGAATAATATACTACAAAACAGCAGAGGCAGGTGCACACTGCCAGACAGCTTTTGAGTATCACCTTTTGTGCTGAGTATCACAAGTAGGAGGGAGCAGAAGGATAACCTACACATCACCACATCTGTTCCAGCTGGTTCCACACCACACACCGTCTGCCTGAACACACATGGCTGTACTAACAGCTCTTGTACAACACAGTGCTCATACTTAAACACAGACAAGTTCAGAAAGCAGTAGGAACAGAAATTTTACTGATGTGACCAAGGAAAAATCTGTAAATGCTTAAGATGTATGTAGGAATATCTGAAGGACAAAGAGATCAACTATTTGACCCCATGAATTAGATGACATTTGATATGCCAGTATAAGCATTTAAAAAGAATATAGCTCTTAGAGAATACATAAAAATATCATACTTACTTTATAACTGCTACCTGATCATCTGAGCTGTCCCATATAATCTGAATCCCAGTAATTTTCAGTTATGAAACTATTATTAATCATATAAATACAGTTCTTTGGTGATATGCTTATTCACTGGGAGTTACTTTGCAGTTTCAGTATGACATCATATATTCCAGTCCAGTCCTAAGAGACAACAGACTATGCCTTTTTTCTTTTCTTTTTTTAATGTGGATAGGAGATGTCTAAGGGTCAGGTCCTCTAAGGAGAGCTTGGCCTTTTGTTTTTTGTTTCAGACTCTGATTCCAATTATAGCTGCAGTTCCACCCAACTTGGGTATTTTTTGTAAGAAAAAGTTGTGTGCTAAATTAATTTCTGGTTTGAATCACTGGACATGTATTGGGATAAATTTGGTTCAGTGAAAGAATGATTGCAAAGAAGCTCAGCTACACGATTCAGTATGCTAAGTAAAAAGGCTGGACCTAACTGTTTCTATCCTTTTTCTAGAAACACAAAAGCAATCCTTTTTTCTAGAAATGTGGAAGTAAGGAAACAAACAAGAGGACTTGACTGGCAGAAGAAGTAAAGCAGAAATAAATAGACATGTCACATGCTGAATACTAGAAGATTTTCATATTCTTATATCTGTTTTTTCTCTTTGAAATACTTGTACAGTATTGCTGTCACTACCTTGATCCACAGTGGATTATGTTAAATTATCCATATTTCTAATTAGCAATACAAATAATTAAGCAACAGTACATGACAAGAAAATTACATTTTGTGCTACTGGTGACATGCCTTTGGTAGTGTTGGCAGAAACAGATTATTGTGAAATGGGATTTAAAGCTGAAAAATCCCAGTGAGAAGAACTGGAGAGAGTGCAGCGTGTTCAGTGCCAGGTAGTGCTGCTGTGAGCGGGAACTCCTGACAGCCAGTCGCAGTCTCTGCTCACATGGAGCAGGAGCAGACTGCTGGGTGAGAGGCAGGATCTGCTGAGCACAGGACATGGTATGGGGATGAGCAGTCAAGGACAAACCCTGCACACATCCAGTCCCTCCTGCAGGAAGCAAGACATGGTCATTGACGTTCGTGTCACAGCAAGGTGGGTATCAAAATCCCACAGGGAACAGAGGACAATTTGTGATCATTTTGTGGTTGTAAAGTTTGAGAGAAGGAAGGTGTCTGGAGATGGCAGGAATTATTCTAGCTCACTAGCAGTGAGTATAAGCATGTAATAGCCACAGAATGCTACTAAAGCCTTAAGAAGGAAGCAACATTTGCATGGTGATTGATGATCATTAGGACCAGAGGGGCTGTCCATGCCACTCAGTCCAATTCCCTGTCTCAGGAGGCAACCATGCCATGTAACCCTGTCCATATGCTTACCAAACCCCACCATAAAGTCATTGAAGCCCTCTGCTTTCCTTGTTTTTATAAAGAGTAGTTTCTATTGTCATCAGCCCAACAGTTACACACTCCCTTCAGTTTCAAACCTAAATTTATTTCTAGCCAAACTGCATCCATTGCTCTAAGCCAGTTTTCCTTTCTCCTTTCCTATTATGTTTTCCCTGGTGCATTTACAGAAAACAACACTCATCTGCTCCAACCTCAGTTGTGCCAGATGAAGGACCATTTTTACACACCTTTTGTAATTCAGGTGCTCTGCTTCCCAGCTCATCCTTTCTTTGCACTTCATTATCCTCCATGCATGGGTAGCCAGAAGCATACAAGGCATTCAGTATGTGCTTTTGTTAATCCATTTCACAATACTTTTAATATGTCACTACATCCACTGAAAACACTTTTCCCAGCACATCACAGAACTATGTTTGCTGTTTTCATAGTCAGAAATTGTCACATAGATGTGCATCCCTCACCAGAACCCTGACATCTCGAACTGGGAAACTAGTTGTTGACCTTGCTTTTATCTTATAAATGTTACCCAATACATTGCTGCTTAATACAAAATAACTCACTACAATTCTACTTTAGTATAGATTAAATCTAGAATGTAATCCCTGTTGATTCCACAGCTACTTGGGAAAAGTAAATTTGTTATGAATTCCAAGAACTGGGATGTAATATTGTTTTCAGCACTTCCTCTTCAATCTGCATCTGAGAAAGGAATGTCTATTACAAGCCAATACAAAAATCCACAATGCAGAATTCACTTTCCCCACCGTGTTTACCTGGTTCTTTGCATCCCCTGTATCAGATCTGGATATCCCACATTGGTATTTGAACCTTAGGAGCCATCCCATATCTTCTCCGTGTTCCTCTTTTGCAACTTCTGTGTTGTGTTACTTCATTTTAGATTACATGCTATTTTTGGGTGACAGGCAAAAATAAGTGTCTCTAGTGACACAAGAGAGGTTATATGCACTGTATGTGTATATTTATATAAATATATAAAAACTCCTTTGTTGCCTGCTCAGACCCATACAATCGATACCTGTGTAGAGTGTGATCACACTGAGCTGTATGAAGACTGATAGATAGGGGACAGATGAGAGACTTTTGCCTTAAATACTGCAGGGGTTTCTCACTGTAGTGTTACAATTTTCCTGTATCCAAGGATAACTGAATTTACTGACTGGACTGTGGGTCACTGGAGGGGCATTACCACATAGACATAACGCTGGAAGAGTGCATGAAATCTAGAGACAATTGCAAGCATCTGTTTCAGAAAGTTCTGTTTTAAGCCACAAGGCCACACTGTAAATAAACAGTGAGGACAAGCCAAGGCCATCATTACAGGAGTGAAAGAGTATAGAACTGAGTGTTTCTACTCATGACATTACATAACACCATCATCGAGCGAAGGGAAGGGAAGGGAAGGGAAGGGAAGGGAAGGGAAGGGACTGCAGCTACTAGTCAGCAGGGCAGTAGACAGTTACCCAGGGAATAGTAGGCCTGCTGCTAATCAACAGATGTCTTTGGAGTGCTGGCTACAATGCTGTTCCACTCCCAGAATGGTAATGGGTGTCCACATTCTAACTCTGGGCAGCAAACAGTACAACACCTTCCTGCCTCCTGGGACCACGAGGAACGCTTCAGCAAAGGAGGGTGTCTGCAAGATGCTAGGCTGCATTTTGTGCTTTCCTTTGCTACACAAATGTCCCTCTGAGGCTTTTAAAACAGCAGGAAAAGCTTAATTAATCTATTTTCTGCAATGGTCTGAGAAGCAGGACAGAGATTAGGGCCTGTCCAGGTCTGTGAATGCTCTGTGCCAGGGAAAAGAGGTCTCCTGGTGATCTGAGTACCAGCTAAGCCCCAGATCCTTGGTAAACAGCTGCACCATGTATCCAAAGACAGTGACATGATTTATGTCGTTCCCTGTTGTAATACGGCACATTTACACGGCACATACAGCCTTACATCATGCTATCAAACTGTTTCAGTAGTTTTTGGTGAAAAAGGTTGTTCTTTCCTTGTGTTGAGTGAAAGAACAACTTGGGAACTGCAGTCCTGCCTAAAGCTGAGTGTTTCATAAGCAAGCAACTCTGACACAAACACCTTCAGGTACACAGTACTTTCCAACTTTGTATCTGTCTCTGTTCCAATAATCTCTTCTACTGAATATGCAAAAATGTATTAATCCCACAAGGATAAAAGGAAAGTAGCAATCATTTCAGGAGAACAGATTTGCAACTTTTTCTTGATTATCAGTTTCAAGGCAGGAAAAGTAGGAAGGAGATTAGTACAGAAGAAAGGAGTTCATGCAACCCATTGTAAACCCATGGTTGCACTGGAGACTTCTGGTTGCCCTCAAGTGAGGAAGCACTCAGAAGACACCATGGTGTTTGCTGTTTTGGAAAGCCAGAGCCAGGCACTGCTGTTATGCAGACTACAGGACAACCTCAGCCATCCAGAATCACCAAAAGCTGGGCTTACAAGAAAGTTCAAAAAATCATCTAGTAAAATGTGAAGATGGGATGGCTTTCCCCTTCACTGCCACATCGAGAGAGGCTGCAGAGAGCAGCTCATTCCAGCTGCTGAGGTGTTTGACATTGAGCCCAATTATTTGCCATTACGACACCACAGTACCCTGGCAGATGTTTCTCTTTGCTTTGCTGACTCCCCCCCTTCCCACCTCCAACAAATTTCCTCTCTTTTCACAGAGAACACAGTATCACAGGTTTCCAAGAGTTAATGATTTACATTAAACAAACGAGAGCATGTCACTGAAAATCTTATCAAAAGACCTAAAAAATACCCTGCACATGTCAGGTTGTTGCATGATTTGGAGAAAGAGAGATCTGCTTCAATGTTTTGGGCTTTTGCATCAACTGTGACCTCAGACAGATGTCACGTCAGTTGTCATATTCAAGCAATGTTGTGTGATACACAGTCTTCTGGGACAAGCTAAGAGTCTTATTTGAAAACAAGTTTCACTTAGCTGTTACTCTGACCATCCAGATTTAACTAGACTACAGTGAAACTATGGCTTTGTGTTTCTCTTTGGCAAAGCTGACTCCTAGTATCACAAGCCTATGCTGCCTCTCTTGTACAAGGTTTCTGTGTTGATTCTGATGATTTCAGATTTTACCCCATGTAAACGTTTGGCTTCTGAACAGAGGTATCCTCAAGATTTACAATTTTACATCAAAACATTGCAAATTTCAAAGGCTTCTCTATTGGTTTCACAGGGCTTCGCCATTTTGTTTTATTCTCTTCAGGTTTTTATAATGAATCCTCAGCCTCAGTATATGAAAATGCAGCCAGATGAACAGATGGAAGTCAGCATTAGCTGTCACAAACTAAGTAAACGAAATATTTGTAAACACATGTAAGGCGTCTTGAAGAGCCAGCTCAGATCGTCTGTATATCTCATATATCAGTCTATCTTGGATAATGAAATAAACACTTCACAAAAAGCCAGTGAGCCAATTTACCAACAAGAACAAACTAAACAAACAGAAATGCACACACAGAGGGCAAAAGACAGCTAAAAGGTTTTAACTTGACAGGAACAGCAAACCCCTTAAGCTGCTTGCCTTTCCAGGTGGAGTCAGATTTATGTTGTTCCACCTTGCTTTCACATTTTTGGTTTTGTCCCCAAGTTATTTCTAGTCTGTTTTCTCTGAAAACTTACAGTATAAGTCAAATACGTGAAGTGACACTATGAGCTTCTATCTGGTTGTGAAGTATTTGCAGATAAGCTTTTACTATTGAGACTCTAAACACAAGGATACTCATTCCTGAACCTTCCTCATTTCTAACAGCTGAAGAATTTGTATTTCCACAAGCCGGGTATCCTGCCTTTCCTGACTTTGAGCATGAGCTGCCCTTTGATTCCTGGCTGCAGTGCACACAGCATTCCCTTTATCTGGCCAGTTTCTAAAGAAGAGAAAGTCCACATTCACCAAGATATTTTTGATAGCTATCATTTTTATCAGCAATTGGATGATGAGCAAGCATGAAAACAGACCATTATTGGGAATACTTGTCTCCTGCAATGACTTATCGCAGAGCAGTAACCGTGGTACACAGTGTAGATACAGTACTCTCGTCCTCTAAGACTGGAACAGCTGAGTAGTGCTCAAATCTGGAAGGTCATGCCCATTGCAGGATGAAAGGTTCCTTCAGGATGCAGAAATAAACCATCAATTCAGTGTATTTGCCAAGTGAATCAGGTGACTAAAGCTTGATTCATTGTGGGTGTGATAAAGGATTAACACACACAAACAGAAAATGAGAGTCTGACTTCCTCGTCAGTGGTACCTGGCTTTATTTTTCAAGCTTGCCATAGGCAGATCAGCACCTTCTACATGTTCCTGGCACAGAAGAGGTAGTGTTACCTCAATCTGCAAAACTAGACTGCAGTTAGAGGAACCTCTTCTAGATGTTTCCAAGCATTTTAGCAGCTCAAAAGGACATACTGCAGTTACTTAACCTGACCTACTACATAAACCAAGTTATTGGATTTCTTTAAGTTAACTCCTCCAGCAATAACTGTGATTGAGGTTGAATATATCTATTTTATATTTCCAGAACAGGGTAGGTAAAAACATCTAATAAATGCTTGCTAATTTATTTGACTGTTAATAATGTTTTGTACTGGTCACTGAATGTCTAACTCCAGATCCCAATGTTGATTCATATCATGTATCATTATTTGATAGTGAGGGCCCTAAATCAGATCTGATCTGGTTTTGGATATGTGAAATAAATAAAGTTCTTTGAATTTCTCCTTTAGGCCACTTTAATCCTTTTCTTAGCTCTTCCTGAATTTTCTGAGGTTTTTTTAATCTAGAGCTAGAAGATGAATGGTGATTTTATAACACAGACACCTTTAGCCTTTAGGAAGAGAAATGAGACCAACTGTCTCATTCCTGTAGGCTACAGAATAGCTGTTCAATGATGACTAGCTTTTAGGCAATAACTGCCAGTTGGATTAGAATTGATAAACTGTGTACAAAAAAAGCTCTCTAGTCCATTGTCAAGACTGCCAAGCCAGTTGTTCCCCAGGAGATAATTGTACATATATCCTGTGAAAAATCTTTTCTGTTCTAAATCTCACTTCGGAAAATTCTTATCTATGAACTGAAATAACTGAAATTTGCATAGACAAGTTTGCAATCTGACCATAAAACTTTCTTTAATTAATAAAATGGCTGAACTCCAAATCCAGGGCATGCTCTTTGCATCTGAGACAGACAAGAGAAACAATTTTAAAGCCACATGCCTCTTATGATCGATAAGCATTTAACTAGAAAGAGCAATGTAGTGTTTCCTTCCTTTGTTCTAATTTCAAACCAGAGCGACACAGAAACCCCCACCTGATGTGTAGCTCTTCCACTGAGGTCATTATGAGAGCTTGTACCTCATTTCTGGCTTGAAAGGATGCCACAAATGTACTCCCTAGTGCACAAGAAACTGCGTGAATGCTTCTTGTGGTTTGGAGTTTCAGATCACACTACTGGCAGTACAGCAAAGACATGTTACCCTTATATTATTTGTTTTTTCCAGTCAATGTCCTATTTTCTGTAACAGGGCAGCCAAACAGCTTTATAGAATGCCTGCACTGCAGTCAGAGATACAATTACAACATGAGTTAACAATAGCAATGGGAAAGTGGAAGCATGAAATTCAATGCAACTTGTCATTTTCATACATCCACCAAGTTCCCCATGTCCTTGGACAATCTTTGGTAAAGATTATGCTGCCATTCCATCACTGCTATTGTTTAAAAGTAGCTTATGCCTGCCTGCACAAGTTGTATTCATGCCTCTGATTTAGTGTAGACATACCCTCAGGGCTTGTTTGAATTAGGATCTGTCATGATTGTAGCTGAGTAAAGTCCAAGCACCTAGTGTAGACGTGACCTAAAATGCTGCTGTGCTGCAGTTACCCTGATACAAGGCTCCCAAACTGCAAAATTTTGATCCAGTAACAGAGCACATTGGGCTTAGTGACTGCTAAAGCAAATTGCAGTGTGGCCTGAGCAGAGACTAAGGTTGCCAGATCAACAGGAGTGGCTACTGTGGGATTTTATTCTGATTAAGAACCACTGCCTCAATGGTGACAAAGTGTCTGCTTAGATTTCTTTTTTTTTTTGCTAGAAAAAACTGTGGGCAATGTATCTGGCACCAGGTAGCTACTCTGCATTTTCTCATCTTCAGAATAAAACTTGAGAAGTACACCAACACCAATCACACCCTTCCCTCTTTGCTCATAATTCAGTGAAAGAACCTTCACTCGTCCTGCTATGTACAGCTCATTAACTTTGTCATTTACGATGCCTTCACGTGCCACGGCACATGTTCAGATTTCCTGCAACACGTACAGCAGTTCTCCCTCTAAAGTGGCAGCTTCCAATAGAGAAGAAAATGCAGGGTAGGAGGGTTTGGCAATGCTCCACATGAAGACTGCACACAAATCAGTGAAGAATGGGCACTATTCAGATCTGTAGACAGTAAGCTTAGAACACTTGCCCTGCTTGAAAAGGGGTGGAAATAACTAAGAAAAATCCAAAGCAGTTAAAAACATGAAAGAAAATACAAGAAGAAAACCACCACTTAAGCACAGAGGTAATAACTTCCTAACTTTTTGAGTCACATGCTGAAATCTTCATGGGGTTGAGAACTGTACCCTTCTCTATCCATAGTTTCTCATTTCTCCACACTAAGACCCCACTCCTGTATTACCCTTTGTTACTATGTTTTAGTACCTCTTCAAATCCACTCTCTAAGTCAGAAGACAACTTCTTTCCCCAAAAGAAAGCAGAAGTTCTGAGGCTGTGAATCACATGGTGCATCCACCACTTCCTTCAGAAGCCAATTCATACACCTCAGCTCACATGCAGTTAAGCTTTTTCCCATGTCCACAGATTTCATTTCACTACATATTGCTGCAGTTAGCTTTGGAATTCTGGACCAGGCCTTTATATATCTAAGTTGAGCACAAAAGCTGAACCCACCTTGGGGTATTCAGATCTTCATAGTCCTGGTCCCACAATGTCTGCATGCTCAGGACAGTAAGCCTGAATATCCTGAATATCCCTTCAGTTATATTATCAAATTAACCTCCCTTCCTCATCATATGAACTGACACCCCACCATCACCATGAAATAATCAGGGATTGAGCCACTACAGAAATTCATTGGGTGTGGTGTTTGGCCAAGCCTAGGTACTAATAGCTCAGATAAAGGTACTTAGAGCTATCGTGGTTTTGTCTGACTTGGTTGTCTTAGTTATCTCTGTCAGGATAAACCAGATTCTAGAGACCAGGCACTGGTTCATCATTTCAATAAAAATGTGATCTCAGATACTGGTATTCAGTAGAATCTCACACTTGCATAAATTTTAGACATATCATCATTTACTCTGGAAGCCTGACTACAGTGACTCTGAGGCTGCACTTCCATGCACAAGCAGCTCTCATTTCTCCCCAGTCCTTGGACGCTCATTCTTTCCCACACACTTCATACCTGAGAATGCAAACATCTCTTTGACAGAGCACAGAACAGGAGTGGCAAACTAGTCTAGCTGTAAAAAATGGGGTTTTGGCGATATTTATTTAAGCTGGATCACTTACTCCAAGGTGATTCAAGATTCAGCAGTGCATGCATCTGTGATGGCATGAGTGATAAACTGACCTACACTGGGCAGACCAGGGGAGGATGGGAGCTGAAGACAAATATCCAAGACTGGTACCAAAGACTCCATCTCATGAAACCACATCCTTACTGTATTCACAGTCAGAAAACATAGGATAAACCCAAGTTTTGTACCAACTGCCCTAGCTCAGTCCATGGTTAAACTGTTGGCAGTAACACTCCTTAAGAATTCAAAACCCCTTCCTGTCTTGTTCCCAGCTGCTTGTTTCTACTTTGTGCTGCACTCTGCCTTGTTCTGGCACGATGCTTGTGCTTGGAACGGCTCAGAGAAGGCATGGGCAATGGAGCGTTATGGATCAGGGGCACCGCTCCCTAAAGTGACTCTTGCAGTGGTTGAGGACATCAGAAGGGTGGGAACAAGTGACCAGGGCAGGGAAAAGGAATAGAAGATGGTGCTCTCTCAAACTAGCAGTGCTGCAAAGATGTTGTTCTTGATCACTGACTGTATCTCTGGAGCAGGAAGAGAGCAAAAAGCAACCGAGGATGAGTTTTCAGGAGCAGCTGAGGATCACTGTCATTACAGAAAGAACTCTGTGTAGTTTACAGTATAGCTGATTTTCCATCACAGACTTCTTGATCTTTCTTTCAGGCAGCACAGCAATGAAAGTACTGCCAGAGGTAGAATGAAGCACAACTCAGCTTCCCAGAACAAAACACTGTTTAATATACAATCCTTATGCAAAGGTCTCCAGATGACTCCTCCGAGTTACATCCAGGACTGTTCTGGATTCTGAGTTTCAGGGAACTGCAATGGAGGTTAATTCCCCCCTACCTGCCAGTTGCAAACTCAGCATAACTGAGGATACAGCCCCTTGACCTCTCTCTGAGTCAGTCCCAGAACACTGCCGTTGCCAGCCAATGACCCTGAGCTATGTATTTAGAAGAAGAGCTGGAGCACTCTGTAGAACATTCCTATGAATCACATAACCCAAAAAGAATGTGGTTTTACAATCTTTTTTACCAGTGGGGGAAGAATTTACTGGCACCAAAACTTTAATCCAGATGTTTTCATCCAGCATGATTTTCTTTCTTTGCATTCAGTCATGACACTGAACACTGTCAGCAGTTGCATGAAATCAATGCAGCTACAAACAGGCAGCATTCATTACACATTTTCCTTTGCTTTGCAATATGTATTTGCAAGTTCCAGCACCACAGCAGTTCACTCTGGCACCATTTAACAGCTTAAAAAGGCTAAAAGTTACCTCATGGTCGATTTACAGCAAAGTAACTCCGAATCTTCACCTTACATAAGCTCCACTGGTGACCATGTGCAGAGGCATATAGATGTGCCTACACATACAAAGATTTATAAGCTGAATAGCCAATTAAAACTCAATAAAGATTAACTTCTTATTCCAAAATCCGGCAGCTGGCCAAACTTCAGTAGATCTGACATACCATAAAAAGTGACAGTTACATATACCATGGCCTGCATGTTCAGCTCTGAGAGAATAAGCTTCAAATTCAGTTTTCAAATGGATCTGGACTAGTAATGTTCCACAGGAAAACTCAGGAACCCTTACTGAATAGGCATAAAATGACCAACTGAAAGACATTTAATGACTAAACCAAATACACAAATGCTGGGAAAAATAGATGCAAAGATTTCACAGTTTTGGTTCAGCTAATAAAAAGTCAGGAAAAACTGGTTGTTATCTAAGTAAGTTTTAAAAATTTATTTTCCTCACTGAACAGCAGAAAATTGTGTTTAATTTCACATGCTTTTAAGAAACATAAACACAATGAAGACAGTCCACTGCACAAAGATGCCTAACCTCTGAAGAAAGCAATTTATCCTCCTAAACCAATCTGAACCACAGGGTCATACTGACACTGCACTAAGACTTTATGTTGCAGTTGTCCAGTACTGTGTGGAGCATTAAACAGGCACTTGCACAGAGATCAATGGGAAAATTATTTTTTTACTGAAAAGCACATCATTCATTTGTCCATCTCTTACTGTGTCTGTATGGACAAATCTTGTGGCAGAACAGAAGGGAATCAGTTGGTGGGACTGTTCAGCAGAAACGTTGGGTATGGAGGACCCAGCAGTCCCACTGCATGCCTGTCCAGAGCTGACCTGGGACTGACGTTAGTGCCTTTCTCATGGAAAGAATTCCCACTTCCAGTTGGAGTTGTCTGCCATGCTCCTGAAATACAACTTTGGTTCCCTTTAATGTGAAAGAACTCCGTAACACCAGCCAGACTGCAAGTGGCAACAACTGGGAGACTGACTCCCAAAGCAGCTTCTGCACCTTGCCTGCTCTATCCGTGTACGTGCCCTTTTTCATTTTCCAGAAACATTGTACAGCACGAAGAATGTAAGTGAGAGCTGGAAGTAAGGCAACTGACCTCATGTTATGTATGGGAACAAAGAAACTTTGGAATAAAATCACAGACATCTGCACAACAGAATTAATTAAAATAAAAATTGATATGAATTGCAGTAGTTGTTTTTATATTCTTGCCAATTTTTCTATGAAAAGGTGTTTTTTACCAGTGGGTACATACCCACAGATTAACTGCACCTTCTTGGACAGTTTGCATAGATTGTCAGGCAGGAAGATACTAGTTGGAAGATAAGCAGCATATCTGGAACGCATGGTAACGTGAGCCAACAAAGTGATGACACAGAATAAATTAAAAGCAATCTTCATTTTAGAAAGCTGATAACTTGCCCATCTTTCATTTGAATTACTCAGCTGAACTTTGAGCATGGTATGACCTGAATTTTAGATAAATTCAGAAGGAAGTTACGGAGCAGGTAACTGCTGCACCAATATTTTGTGGCATTCTGTAGAAGACCAACAGGTATAAGTACAGTATTGTTTGCCTAGTGATGTCAATCTACCTTTTCTCCAAGATCCTGAGAACATATAAATCGTTCTGATGGCTTCCTCAAACAAGTTGCAACTAGTCTTTCATGAGACAGAAAAAACAGACCTTAATAAATCTAGTGTTTATGCAGAAAATAACTTCCCCATTATTCAGGCTGTACCCTGGCTGATTTCAGAACTGGTCTGTGCTTGCACTGAAGGCACTGAGTGCTAATAAAAACCGTCTTGGATTAGAAATAGGACTCTGTATTCAGCATTCCAAATGGAAACACTCAGATGACTGAACAGTTCATTTAGTGCTTTCATTTTATTCACAAACATTGTTCCCACTCCATGCATTTATGAACTGGCAAAAAACTCCATCCTGGGACTGTAGAATAATGTTTTCATTGCTGCTTCATCCACACCAGCAAAAAATATCCCATAAACACAAATATCCACAGTCTATAGTAGCAATGGAAGCTTCATCCTTCGCTGTGTGCTCGGTTGCATTACGGCCTGCTTTCCACCACATCATGATGCCTAATGTATTCGCTGCAGTGGGCCAGGAGAGCCAAGTCAATTTCCTTTAATTTAGTCTAAAACTAAACTTGAATTTTGCATAAATCCAGCTTTCCAGCACCATTTTTTTCCCTTCTTTTTTATGTTTATTGCAGCATTGTTTCTTCTTGCAGAGGTTGAACACCCCTGTAGACAATCTTAAAATTCCACAATAGTTTTTCCAAGTGATGTCCATTGCTCCTCTCATTTATAGTGATGCAAATTAGAGTGGTTTCAGAGAAGAAATCCAGTATAAGTTCATGGAAAATAAGTCCTCACATTTTTTTAAATGCTTGTAAACTAAGGAATTTTTAATATATACAGTTTAGAGCAGAAATCTTTGCCTCAAGTGACAGCCTTGTTTCAAGCACAGGAGTGCTGATACACTGTGACAGAAAGCAATGGTGGGTATTCCCCAAGGAATATTATCAGTCAGAATGTCTGTGCTGTTCATGCAAACCCACCTCTGGTAAACTGGAATCCAAAACCATTCCAGGTCCTGGCTTAACAGTGCAGGATAAGACAGCAAGGTACATACTGCAAGAGACATTGCTTTAGGCATCCAACAGTCGGAAGGCAGTCTGCTTATACAGAAAAGTAGAAGGAGGTTTTGCGGACGACTGTACAGGCCATCTTGTTTTCCATATGGCTGTAAAGTTGACTAGGCTTCCAATTGTGTGTCCAGGATAGAAATACAGACTGTGAATCCAGTAAAGATTTCATATGGGAAGCAGTATGACTGGAGAAAATGTACAGGTCAAAGAACCCTTCCAGTGGAGGCATGTATTTTAGTGCCCTGAAACGCCATCTCTGTTTATTATTTGTGTATTTCAACATGCCACACAGCAAGCAGTGACAACAAATCCAATTCCAAAAAACCTCCAAGGAATCCATCAGGACTGAACCTGGAAAGGAAGCATTGCTGAAAACCACTCTGACAGCTCCTTAGCAGATGTGCTGTCAAGGCAGTAGTAACCTATGTAGTGACTCAGTCACTACGCTGCTGTCAACGCGTACTACATTACTCAGCAGGCTGTTGTTTGCAACCTCAGAAACATCGTGGCCAGAAAGACTGGGAAACAGAGGCTCAGTCCCACAAGGTTCATGGTAATACATGCCAGAGTTGGCTTTCAAATTTCTAAGCTGCTAATTCTCAGTACTTCTTCCAAGATCCAGCACATGCCTCTATGGTTCATCAATGCACACAAGCAGTTATCAGATGAATCACACTGGCATATACACTGGCAGCTATCATGGGTATTCAGGCTGCAGAAGGACACTGTACCTATTTTTGAGTAGTGAGGCTTTGAAGTCAGTATTCCTTTTAAAATAAACCTCAACTTGGTCCAAGAGAACAGATAATTTTGGATGACAGAAAAGAGATATTGTTAAAGAATATTTGAGCATCATATAATAATAAAAAAAAAGTGCAGCCTAGTTGGAGCCCTTAATGTGAAATCAATTGAAGAAAATGGGAGGGTAAAACACAAAGAGAACTGCTGAACACTCTTGGTGAGGTTCCAAAATTGTAGCAGGAAAACGAATAAACTCTCCTCACCTTCACCAGCTGTATCACAGAATGTGCAGCTGAGACCCTGAAAACGAGCTTCCACCCTGGTACTGAACACTTGATACTGGCAAGCCTGGATGCAGGCCCAAGGAAACGACCTGTTCTTCACCAAGTGACTAAGAGGCACTGCCAACTGCAGTAAACAAACTTGTCACTTAGCTGTTCTGACAGAGCAGAGCATATAAATACTTATTTATTACCTCTTCATGTAATTATTTTTAACTAAATACACATAGTAGTAATACAAGTATCAGAAAATCAGACTTAACATCTCAATACCATTCTACAACCTTTCAAAACCATCTGTTAAGAAAAATGCTGTTACCCAAACTGTTACACAAATGAATACCAAAATGCAAAATAATACATTTGGGATTGTTCAACACAATGCTGTTCTCAGAAGAAAGCAGAGTCATGTCTTTACAAAGCAATTTCATTTGC
The DNA here is from genome assembly GCA_013400835.1 of Zapornia atra. NCBI lineage: Eukaryota > Metazoa > Chordata > Aves > Gruiformes > Rallidae > Zapornia > Zapornia atra. The sequence goes on along the minus strand of VZTU01018688.1, from coordinate 205,941 downwards.
TTTTACAGTTAGAAAAAAAATGTTCTGCATACCATATTACAACACACGAGTTCCTCTGCTGTTTTCTTTGAAGGATAAATTTATATTTGACATATTCTGTGGTGGAAGTACATTAGTATGATCAATATTCCTGAAACTACACCTTGGATTTGCAACTGTCCACTGCTACGGGCTGAAGAAGACAGCCTGATATATTCTGAGTAAAGCAGGTTTAGAAAAAATGCCTTAGGGAACGAGTTACCTGCTGCTCCTTCCATAGGCTGTTGAAAGAAGCGGACTACATCCCCCATATCCTCTGCCACCAGATGTTAGCAGGCTGCCCACCCAATCCAGTTTGCCCCCCTGTTCTGGGATTGTGCACCGAAACCCATGTGCCTGTTGTGTGTCCCAACAGCAAAATGTAGAGATATTTCTCCTTCCAGAGTTCAGGCATGCTCCTGCTTCTGCACTTTTCACAGGTATAAGGCAAGTCCTAGAGTTGCAGCCAGATTTCAAAATGCCACAAGCAGTCTAGTGCAGACTCCTTTTCTTATTGAAATCTTGGCACTCCAAAGCAACTAAACGTTCCTCATAGCTTAGGCAGGAATATTCTCTATAGGTAAAGTTATGATGGTGCACTTTATCATGCATATCTGTAACTACTACTATTGCTCTCACCAATCACTGTCAAACAGCTCAACTCAGTCAGTACACTGACTTCCTAAAGCTTTGAGTTACACAGTGCAGTGAAACAACTCGTCCTGTCTTAAGCAAGAATTTGAACAAGTTTATCAGTAAAGGTCCCTTCCAACCTGCATCTCTATTAGCCCCTTAAATAAACATGAGATTGACATCTTGAAGTCAAGACAAAAGCAAATGTTCATATGTCAATAAAAACAAGTATCCATGAGTCAATACAGCACAACAAACTTGGGTGGGAAGTAGGCATGCAGCCTTATTTCAGTAAAGCCTGAACACAGTCAAAAAACACATGGTCTAAAATTCTGCCAGCCCCCACCTGTTCGGAGAGGGATAAGCATTTTTACCTATTGCCAGGCTAGCTAGGTGTGCAAGTCCCATAAAATTGCTCAGATTGCCATAATTACATGTTTGTAGTGGGACAATGGCAGTGGGTAAGCTTACACTTTGCATCAAACCTCAAAGTGCTCAGCTGTTCTTCACTGCACTGCAAACCTTTACCATGCTTTTTAAATTCACCCTGTACTTGGCTAAATCACATCTTCCTAACAAAGCACTGTGTGCATTATCACCCTACTTCTTAACCATTCCCCCCCTCTCAGTCCCCACCCTTTTCTGCCTTCCCACAAGGTACATACCTGTATAACTCTTGAGACAGAAGAGCAGAGTAAACAACCTCACAGCATGGTGACAGAACTCCCAGGGTACAGTATGTGCAGCACTTGCCAGATCTGGCAGTTGACAGTACTTATTTTGGACACATTTGCTGATAAGGACAAAGGAGTTTGTACATTTCCTCCAAAACTCCACACTTCATCACTAAGCACAAGAGGAATGCCTGTCCAGCAGTAATCCTGGCAGCCAGTCCCTCCTCATCTTCTCCAAGTACGTATTCTAGAGGGCCATCTTGTTATCCCATCAGGACCACATAAAAGCTTTGATTGGATATCTGTGGCACATTTTCTGGCTTAATGCAGAGTTAAGCTGTTCATCTTAAAGCAGCATCTCTCATCAGAAGGGGTTCAGAGGTTGTAACACATTTCAGGCACATGGTTTAGGTCTGTGATATTAAAAGGTAGCAATTTGAATTGCAATCTCTTCTTTTACATCCTCTGTTTCTTCTTAGGCCTTCACAGTGCTACATCAAAGGAACTGTGATGTCAGAGGAATCAGAAATTCCCAACAGCGAGATATCAGCAGAGTTTGAAAATGGTGTTCAACCATAATGGTCTCAAAGCCCCTTTTCCCTGCGTGACAGTTTTCCATTACAATTCCTGTCTGTGGACAATGTTACTGCACTGATGTGAAATTTGTATCACCAGATATAATTTTGTCTTAAAGAAAGAAAACTATAGTAGAGCAACTCCTGTGAGAGAAGGCAATGGGTAATAATAAAGTACACCATTGGGTGGCAGAGTCAAACAGGCACAAGGCCTAGAAAATGTCATTTTTCTCTTTGATCCTGCTGTGTACCCAATACAGGTGCCATAGGAATAACTAAAATAAATGGTAAAAAGATATACCAAAACTGTCACGAGAAACACAAGACAGAAAGTTTATCCAAAATCACTCATGAATTCAGTGGCAATCAGGAATACTCTTGAAATTTTTCACATCACAAGTTGATGATGCAAATAGAACATCCACTCAAGATAAAAATCTAAATATTAACCTGAATTTTGAAATTATTTGAATCATTCTGTGTATAATAGCTAAGGAAGGCACAGTATATAGTAATATCAACCTAAGCTTTCTTCAGAGGTCCAGATGACCATGTGTTTCATTCACATCCTCAGTATTCAAAGCCTGGTGTTAGGATGGGAGGGCTCTGCTATACTGATAAAGACTTGAAGAATTTAAAGGACATTTACACATTCAGGAGTTGGTAAGTTCCTACCATCTTTTCCATTAGATGTAATGGATCAAATTCTGTTCCATTCCTACCACAGGATTTTTTATGAGTAAGGCCTCTGTCATGACTGAACAAAAAGCCAGCCGCTGATCAATGAAAGGTATGCTGCTACCCAAGTAACATTCCCACTGTGGGTACAGTCTGGATGAGAGCTGTGCAAGCCCTCACAGAACGTCTCTGTCACTTGGAGAGGTTATTTCTTGTACAAATGGACTGGGTAAGGCACAGGCTTTCTGCACGCTCTGGCAATCAGCTGGGCTCCTGGAAATGTGCTCGGCGTATCTGACTGCTCTCCTCAGAACAATACACACCATGTACCGGCCCGACCACAGGAGATGGCAGACCGGCCTAATACATATGAAATCTAACTGGAGAGGTAGAAATGCCACTGTGTAGTCAAGGGGAAACGCTTTGCCTGAGATTCCAAGTCTCACCCTTTTGCCTGCGATACCTATGCAAAACTCAGTCAGTAAGGTAAGTGAGTCACCCACACTGAGACCACTTTGGTTCTTGTATTAATAGATGAGAAAACATTACTGCTGCCAACGCTTCCATCTTCCGTGAGCGGGTAGCAAAAAGGACTTTGCAGTATATTATTACACACATTTTTGTGGGATCACTAGCTAGGTATTACACAGAGAGAACTGTAAGGCAGTAAAGCAAGCAGAAAAAAACATGGAAGGAAGCCAAGCAAAACAATACCATCCAAACATCGTTTTACACTACACAGACAAAGGCAAACCCAAAAGTTCATTAGCAGCACTTTCAAAAGAAAGCATAATATACACCACCTTTTGCTCTGCTTATAAAAAGGTGAGTTCTGCAGTTAAAATACCAAGCTATGACATAAAATAATATATCACGAGAGACAGCAGGGCAAGAAGAAAAGAGAAAAAAATCCTTTTCTCTGACTCTACAATGCACTCTCTTTCCTGAGGCCATGGGAAGGCTTGTGTGAGGTCCCTTCTAGGCTGAAGCTCAGGGTTGGCTTCCTCCACTGGAGCCCTCCGAGTGTCTACCTATTTACAGATGTCACATTTTAGTCAAGCACAGTGCATTATACAAACGACTATACCAGCAACCCATTTCCAGTATCAGGCATTTCAAGGCATTTGCTAAACTAAACCTTTATTAAAAATCAGCAAGAGTGTAACTCAGCATAATCTGAAATCTAATGCCTACTCTGACACAGAAGCAGGAATGTTTAGCATCAACAGCCTCATACATCTGCTGATGCTATAAGGGTTATTATGACAGTGGTTTACTCCACCAATGAGAAGATTAAGGTTGTAGTCAAAAGTATGCCTAATTTAGGGTATGTATTTTGTTCATTATGGGCACATAATGAAACAGAGGAAATTCAAGTTAAACATACCAAAAAGCTTTTTTACTGTGAGGGGGATCTATCAAGGGAATAGCTTGCCCTGTGAGGAGCTTGTGGGGTCTCTATCATTAGAAATATTAAAACTAGACACAGTCCTGAGCACACCGCTCTATCTTGGTCCTCCTTTGAGCTGGGGAGTTGGACTAGATGACCCTCAGAATTCCCTCCAGCCACAAATATCCTATGATTCTGTGATTCCTTCACAAAAAAAAATCCCAAACTCCTAACTAAGCAAATTATGCTGATTTTAAAGCAATTATTTTAAGTGATACTAACTAAAAATATGCAGAAGATTCGGAAACCACAAGCATTAAACAAATGTATATGTTTTTTTCACTATAAGTATATACACAATGCCCTGAAAGTAAGAGATTGCAGTTTGTGTAGATCATAGGTTTC
>VZTU01018688.1:177548-201558 GCA_013400835.1 Zapornia atra | reverse complement strand
ACCAAACCTGGCTCTTCCTGAAACTTTTTGGTTTGGACACATTTTGTAATAAGGTAACTGCTTGTATTCTCCTTATCCACTTAGGTCCTACTGATCCTCAGGGTCCTTTCAAATGTATTCAATCTTTACTCAACGAAGACATTTTTCTGACTTAGCTTTTTAAACCAATACATGTTTTATTACATCAAAAAGTTACATACAAACACATACCTGTTTACACCACGAAACATACCGGGGCTAACCCATGAGCTGACCTGCTCTCTGAACATTCCTTGTAATGTATCGATATAGGCAGAGCTGCAAAGTCAGAAGACTCTTTTTTCCATCCTCATTTAAAAGAATCCAGGTAGTCCTTGATGAAGCCAATCCATCTAATAATCAAACATTCCTTCTGCAATGTTCAGTTTTCACAGGACTAATCTCAATATGCAGAGTTTAGCTTTGCCTCAGCAGCAGGAGGGGGTGTAAGTCATACAGGCCTCACAGACAGGAATCCTTCCTTATCTCATTTATCATCTCAACCATGAAATGTACATTTTTCAGGAGAGATTGTTAAAGCAGGTCACAGATAATTAAATGCTTCAGCTTTGCAGAGTTCCTGCCCAGTGTACTTTTGTAGAGTTTGTTTGAGCACATAGGTATGTGAGGTTCATCTGGTGATAAGAAATGAATGTTACGCTGAATGATCAAGGAAGGAAAGAATTCTAGTTTGGGCAAGAGAAGGTGAAACAAGGACGCAGTGACAGAAGCCAGGGCAGAGAAACAAAATTGTTTCTTATGCGGTACTCCTTGGCCTTTAACTGGGTCCCAGCAGAACATGGAGTCACTGGAATCTAGCTCATTTGATTGTGCTGATGTAGGTGTCCCAAGGAGACTCTATGCAACAGAATCCTGCTGTCAAGGTGTCTAGAGGTAAAATTCCAACAAAAGGCACAAAGAGAATAATATCTCACACAGAACAGGAGCTCTGTCTCCTTTACAGCAAGGCCCCCTTACATAATTTCATTTCTGTAGAACCTTACCTTGGAATGGGGTAAATGAATTGCTGCTCTTTGTGCTGTGTGGACACATGAAAGGAAATCACCCTGGACAGTGGTGTTGTAGGCAGGTCAGCCTCATGAAATTAGTGGCAAATGAAGTTTTGTATCTCTCCCTTCAAGAGTTTTCATTGATGCTGATTAGCTTACCTGTTGTTCTACTTAAGATTCTACTTGCTTATAAATTACAATACAGATTATTCCCCAAGCAGCCATCAATAAAGAGCAACACAAGAGCCCCAATCTGTGGAAAAAGCTGCACTTATCTTCCATGCAGAGTTTCCTGCTTTTATATGAGATATATATGAAATACAGAAATACTGATAAGTATTCACACTTGTAAAGACTTTAGCAAACTGAAAGTAAGCAGCCCAAGGATAAATAAGATCATCATTATCGTTTAGAAATATAAATCATGAGACAATGTAGAGCTAACGAAGCAATCTCAGTTATCTCTCTTAACACATGTTGCAAATGCTTGCATTTGTTCTTTTCCCAGCTCTGCATTCTCTGAAGGACATTATAATTTATCATCTAGAGCCATCTTTGGTATTCAGTGCCTGCAGAAGCTTGTGAAAAAAAATTCTGTTTGTTACATGAAAATGAAAATGTCGTAGTTTCACCTCAATTTCTTTCCTTCTCCCACACTTCTAAAGAGAAGAGACAAATTTAAGAAGCAGGAAAAGTAAACAAATAAGAAATATAAAAATATACAAACACAATCAAAACCAAGTTAGGGAAAAAAATGGAACTTTGGCCTGGGGTAAAGCATGTAAAAAGTGGCGATTCGTTCAAGGGCAGACTTTTGGCGTTTTTCTTTAGCTTCAAGTAAATAAATAAGACAAAGAAAAGCCTTTTCATTTGATTGTTTTGCAGTGCCTGGGGCTATGTACATTGGACACTGTTTGCAACTGTTTTCATTTAGGGATGAGTGAAGTAGTTCAATTAAAACATGAGCAGTTCTGAACCTTTGCTGTGAATAAACCAGAATATTTCTGGGGAGGTTCAAGGAATTCCAGTTTATTGTCATTATTTATCTCTTTGTACTTATGTGCTGTGACGCGCTCTGGATTCAAATGTGCCCCCATATAAGCCAGTCCTATTCTATTGTGCTAATTCTGCTGATCAAACCAGTTTGCAATAGTTGGGCTAGCAGCATGGAAATTTTGGGGAACTAACCGAAATAAGATGTGAAGTTTTGAGGTCCACCCATTACAAAGTTCCCACACCCACTACTGTGCCCTTTACTTCTGTGGGAAAGAAGAAGCTGTTGCAATTTCTAAGGAAAAAAGCACTGGAGCAGTAAAGACTCTGGCTAGGTCTGCCCTGCAGACCTCCAGAGGCATCTATGGCGCAGGTGAGAGGTGCAAAGCAGTGCTTGGAGAAACGTGATGTAGAAACAATCAGTAGAGCAGCACTTCCCTGGTAGGAGCTGTTTTTTGTGGATGGATAGTTATGTTATACTACATTTCACTGTCCTGCTTCAGCACAAAGTACCTGTGCTGCCACAATTATGCTACAAGCACCTCTGGCTCTATGGCTCATTAGTATTCTTTCCCTGGGAAAGCCTCTTATTTGAGGCACAACTAAGTGTCACCCTACTGCTCTGAAGCAGTATCTCAGCAAGCTACAGATCAGTAGAACATTCTCCTCTGTTCCGTAATCCATCAGCGACAGGCTTTCCCACGTCATGACACAAGTTCAGTGCATCCCTGCCTGTTCACAACTAGCTGCAAAAAAGATGTCAAAGCCCTTGGAAAATGAAAGACATGCTAACGGACAGAACTGCCAGTAAGCCCTCCTACTGACCCCAGCTTCAGCAGCTCGAGAAGTTCTTCTGGATTTCTGAATTTGATCTGGTGACTGACTGACACCCCAAGGGCTGTTAAGGGCATGGTGTATCATAAATATCTCAGCTTGATCTGTCCCAGATCATATAAATTGATATTTCTTCACTGACAATATCCCCAGAGACGATACATTGAACAATCTTGATTTGTTTGCTGCTGGTTCCTTCAGAAAAGGATGGAAGCCACTGCTACTGCTCACGGTTTACATGCACTGTCCTGGACTGTCTGCTACTCCAGTCTTCCCTTTATAACTATTTCTGCACTAAACTGTGCTTATTTGAAAGGTTAAAAGACTGCTTCTCTTCAAAGTGTATCTAAGAGAACTGTATCATACTGCATGCGAAAAGGGATCTGAAAGAGTGCTCAGCCTCAGATATTTATGGTACATCATTTAAACAATTACATCCAATAAAACTGGAGATCTTGACCCAGATCATGCTGTATCAAGAAAGACAAGCAATTCATGCCAGTCCTACTTAATAACTGTCAAAACAAGATGCAAAGGAAATTGGTATCGCTGTCTGTGTGAGGGCCTGGGTGTCACTGTTCTCTTCTGTGTTATGTTTTGATTATCACAAAACATCTTCTTCCTCCTTTGTCCAACCCAGGCTAATCATATGGACACTGCAGAGCACGACCATGGATTTAGAGGCTTCTATTTAAACTCAGACTTTTTCAGCTCAGTGCTGCAAATGCTTATGGATGTACTTAACTCTAATATGACTAATTCCATTGATTTCAAAAGCACAGTCAAAGTAATAAAGGTAAATACATTCATAAATACTTGTAGTATTAGGCCTAAATTAGTGAATTTATATGGAACAGTGATTTTTATGTATCTCTGCATTAATCTGGCATGAAAAATGTATTTGTCACTTTACACAATACTCTGGAAATCATGCTTTCATTAAGATGCATAAACTCTTTCAAAGAATCAAGTAAATACACCCAAATACATTTTTCTACAACAGGGTATTGCGCATCTTTTTGATGCCAAACTCTTATGTTATAGCTGTTTCCTACCAAGCAGAGGATTTAAAGTGTGCCTTTATATTCATGCAAGAGTAGCATCACTTATAAAAATTCTTTTTAAAATGTGATTTTTTTAAAAAAATATGGGTTACAGCATCTTTTAATTATGAAACAGAAAAACATTTATTATCAGAATACTGCATGAACACACACATTGGCACTTTAAAGATTGGGATGCTTAGCACTGTGTTTTACTGTGTCTCACAGAAGAGCCCTGAGCACTGTCAGCCAGTCCTTAATTGAGCAGTTGATGGCTGTACACATCAGGGGCCCTGCCGCAGCCCCAGCTGCTATACCATGCCTTTGTTCTGGCAGCTCTTGGACCACTGATCTTCCACATAATTCACCAGTCTATCTCCCATATGTGTATTGGTTTATGCCTTATAAATTCAAGAGCATGCACTGTTCTCCTGCCAAATCTGTGCTTTAGCTAACTTTTGTGGATGCTATAAACATTCAATTCACTCTTTCTGTACAACCATCTGTTGAAGAATTCTGTGTAATAAAACAGGAGGTAAGCACATACATACTGTCATGGAAAGGTTATTCCCACCATGTTATTCTGGTCATTCAAAAGGACACGGAAACTGACTGGAGGAACTAAACCAATAGAAGCCAGACCCTGAAAGAAGGCACAGGGTTCCTTCTCTGACAGTGTTTAGAACACAGCAGCCACCGTGCATTGAATCACATCTTTCTTCCTTAGTGGTTCTAGTGATTATAACTGGTTCTGAACTTGAAGGTGCTGTACATAGTGAACCCTTTCTGAAGTTCCTTCTTGTTCTATTAAGAAACGCTGATATATTTACATGAGCCAGCTGACTGAACATTACATGAAGATTCCTGGCTCTGAAAGAAGCAACTATAGTGTGAAAAGAAAACCTCATTCATTCATTCATTCATTCACTCATTCATTCATAGCAGCATTCCTTGGCCTGGAGCCAGATGCCATTTGACGTCATGGCTTTAACCAGGAACATAATGTGCTGGCACTGGGACAGAAGTGTTCCTATGGAAAACACCAGCAACAAGTAGAAACCTATCACAGTAGCTGGGGAGAGTGAGTTAAGAGAACAACACTGAGGGCAAATGAGCAGAACATTAAACAATGACGGGCCTAATATTTTGCTTTTGTTTTTCTGCACAAAACCTTCCGAAGTTAATACTCTAAAGTACTAATCTTACTAATGCAAATAGCACACACAGCAAAAAGACATCCTTCAGTGCTTATTACTTTCCATTATACTCTTTGTAGCACTTTCTGAAGTATTGCAAAAGGGTCCTTTTTTTCACTTGTTTTACTTTAAATTGATTTGAAACAAAATAATCTAAAGATTTTTTTGGCCTGCAGTAGCTGATCTTTTATTAAAAAAAAAAATCTCAGTTCTGTTTATTTAAGTTAAATATTAAACAGTTCTTTTAAGTGGAGACTCAGAAATTTCACAGTATTAATAGGCAAAATCCAGAAAGCAGTTTAAGGACAAAATCAATCTTTCCAGTCTCTTTACAGCCACAGCTAAGAAGCTGTGTAAAAAAATGAATCAAGCAAGTTTCCAAAATACTGTTAAGCACAGAAAACTCCCAAAACCTACAGAAAAGACTAGGAAATATTTGGATAGCAACAACATCAGTTGGTGCTGCTGATGTGGGCTCAGATTGCCAGCCACCAAACCAGACCTGGGGGGACCAGCACAGGTTCTGAACTGCTGAGAGGGGCCAAACCTGAGCTCACACTGGAGGCTGAGAGGTGTCTGCTCCCAAGGTCCTTTGTAATAGCTGTGAATCCTGCAGCTATGCACATAGTTTATATGTGCAGATCTACTTTCTAAGTGTTCTAATTTTATTAACTGATCAAAAATGTGTCTTTAGAGGGATTTTTGTGTACAATTGTTGAAAAGTAGGTATCCAACTCATCGAAATCCCTGCTGTATCAGACAACATTTAGAAATAGGGCCTATATCTGTTAAGTATGTATGTCTGATGTAGACTGCTATTCAGTTAGAATTTGTTTTAATAAATGTGCACAGGAAAAACCCACTGCAGTATTCTTACAAGTTCTATCATTCTACTGACATTTCAAATTACATTGATTTCAGTCCAATACTTTGACACTTGGATTCAGCATCCAAGTACTCAATTACTGTACAGGGCATCCAGTTCCAAGTTTTTGGAATCTAAGCCTACAATTTATGTCAGATTTTGGCTCAGAGTTTATAATGTGGAACTAGGGCTTTCATGAGAATTTTAGCAGCACTAAAGTCCTAACTCCTTGATTCTTTTGAGAGTTCCAGTCACTGATACCCAAAGGTGCATCATTCCAGCAGTCACTGACTTCTAGAAGTTTACAGGAGAAATTTCCTGAACTATCTCTAAAGTTCATGATAGTCTATCAGGGAATGAGATTTGGAAAACATAATTTTTATTTGGCAGTTATTTAAAATGTAATCCTCAAGAAAATCTTCTTCTGAAGATATTCATGCCCTTCCTGTTTGGTGGCTCTTCACAGAAATTGCCAAGTTTCAGTTACACTGGAATATGAGGCTGCTCAGCAAACACCATCTGACAGCTCTCTATGTCAGTACCTCTTCAAGGACAATATTCTTGTTCAATTCAGAGCAGAAAGGACATCTTGGGAAATGAGCTGCACATATCCTTCAGCGGTTTGAAGCTAAACAGAACTTTGCACGTATATTCCAAAAAGCCAATTTCACCAGTTTCTTTTGGGCTAGGTCATGACCATCAGACTCACAATGTTAGTAAGTGTAGTGTTCAAATCCCTGTTCAGATGAATAGACCCAGTCATTAGAGGCATATTAAGCGGAAAAAGTTCACAAACATCATGTTTTGTTGAAATCTGGAACTACTTAGGCTGAAATTAGACCAATATGGACAATAGCATACCCACTCTGCATGGAAAAAATGCCCTGCCCAAAGTACGGCTATCTGCTCCATGGAGAGTTTCAACTGGGGTGCCAGTGTCTAATAAATTTCTCACATATCTCAGTTTTCTCATCTCTGAACCTGCTAATTAGCAGTAGCAATAAAGATATATTTAACTATGCCAACTGATAAAATTGCGTCCTGCTAAAATGCCATCCTGTCTAATCATGGGACAGTATCTATGTTGAGAGCTGTAAGCTACACCTAGCCACATCTGTAAGTGTGAACTTTTATTAAGTCATATTATCACCAAGGAATATATTCTGGCTTCAGAAAAGTTAGTCTAAAACCCACAAACCCACCTGGGTATCTGTTACCCTGTCTAGAGGCACTTGGGTGTTCTAGATTTGCACTTTCTCTGACAAATATGGTGAACAGATATCCACACTGCATCACTCAACAGGTTAACTCTTGCAGTTGCTGAGCTGCTAAGCATCACAGTGCTTGGCACCTTTGGTGTTCTCCCCCTAGTTACCAAAGAGCTAATCACTTTGCTTGACATGGAAAATATAAATTTTACATTATTTAATGAAGATAAAATTAAAGGTAATTGTGAAACACAAGTCTCCTAAGCTTATAACATTTGAACCATAATTATAACATCCTTCCTCCATCCCCTTTGTAAATTCTTCTTATTGACTGCTCTTAGTTTGAACAACAAAGACTGCACTTTCAAAGTAGCCACAGATTTATCTCTTAATCTGTATGAGATGTTCTGCTAGCTTCACATCTCATGAAGCCACTTCTATTTGACCAGTTTCACTGATGTAAGCTCCCTCACAGGAATGAAAAAGTAAAATGGATAATTCAGACCACTTATTTAATTCAACATCTTCTAGAATCCAGACTTTTAGGATCTGATGCAAAATTCTGACTTTACCTCAGCTGTATTTTGCCTGAGAACAGTCTAGATTTTCTCTAATCCCTAAAAAACTGCTGTACTGCAAAAACAATTGGTTGGATGCTGCTTGTGAAATCCTTAATTTGACAAGTTCTGTGATATTTTGAATAATTTAATGGATTATTTCTTCTTCATTATTTACTTGGGATCGATGGCTTGTGTGCAGAATGTGCAAACCTAAACACAAACAAGCCCAAATCATCTCATTGTCCAAGCACACATTTTTTGGTTTTGGGTGTACACAGCCCCACCTATTGTAACCAATGATACAGTTCCAGAATTACAACCATTAAGTGGGGCACGCATCCCATGACGTTGTTCATCTGGGTAACACATGTAAGACAAACGTGATATGAACATATCCCAAAGAAGAAAGAGTGAAACCAAGATGCAGGGGAAGATTATACAAAGGCTAAAAGCCATTGTATTTAAACTACTATTTAAACTACATACGGCTGGACAGGAAAGAATATCTGAGAAAAATCCTGAGAATCACATTTAGCTGCATTCCAGACTGGAACAAGCTGAAGACCTTCCACACTCTTTTCCAAGAGGAGAACATGAGCACATAACCCATGAACAGGCAGCCAAATTCCAAGCAGCCATTTCTTAAAGGCACTTCTCTGCAACTTAGGAAGCAAAACTTAAAGCGCCTGGTGTGAGTGACAGCACTAACCACTGGACTTCCTACATGCCAAAGTGGGAGAGTCACTGACATTCACTTACTTTGACCAGAAATTCCATTCTGGATTTCAGAAACTTTCTGTAAAAAGCACAGCATGTCCACGAGCATTTTCTCTTCTAAAAAACCAGCATTTTTAGACAAAGAATATTTTGCTAAAAAATTCTCAACCAGTATTCAATCATTCCTCTAAAAAGCTTATCTATACATTTCTAATTCAGAAAAGGAACATAAAACCTTAAATCACAGATTTTTGTGATACACTGAAATATTGCCCAGTGGAATGTAACCCATAAAATGGCACGCTGCTTCTCTCAAAAACAGTCCAATTTTCTGTGAAGACACTGCTTTTTCCAGCACTTAAAACTATGCTCTGGCGGCAGAGATTTTTCACCTCATAAAACAAGATGTTCTAATATTTGAAAATGCTTTGCTGTACCAAAGCTCAAGTCCCTTGCTCTGTTTTAAGAGTTTCTTGTAAAAAAACCCAAGCAAACAAAAAACCCCAAATTAAAATTACCCTGAAAACAACTATAAAATAGTTAGCCTAAGAATTTATTTTTAAAATGAATATTTGATCTCAATTTGTTGATTGTGAAAGCCAAGCACAGTCACACAAAGACATTTCAAAAGGAATTTTGTTTGCTTCCCTTCTGGAGTTCTTGGAAGTTTTATTAGAATAAATTAATTCCTGCTGTAAGGAAATAAGTTACAGTCTTCTAACCTGTAAGAAGAGCTCAGTTTCATCTTCATCTGAATCAACAGCCAACAGTCACAAATGGGAGTACATATGGGGGATAAAGAATGAATAATTTTGAATTTAGTATCAAGAAAAGAGACGGAAATTCATACTACAGATTTGTGCACAATCAGCTAGTTAGCAAAATGGGAAGTTACCTGTCCTTCCCCAACCCACTGTCATTGCGAAGTGGCATTATCCTTGGAACACAATTCAACGCACCTAGCTTGAAATCGTCACCTTTTGCTATTTATTGTACCAAGTAGCTTAAAGCTGAGTATGTATTTGGAATGTAAGATGTGCCTACAATTAGGGAATATAAATTTTATTAAATTCCATCATGTAAAAGCAGAGACTGATTAAAAAAAAAAAAGGAACTACTTGCCTTTATTAAATTAATTAAGTACTTAAAAAAAACCTCTGTAATCAAAAAAAGCCAGATTATAAATAATAGTGTGAACAAAGGTCTTTGTAGAGAGTTTATGCTGAATACTTGCATCTTAGAAACACTTTCTCATTGTATTGAGAAATTATCACAGCTTCTGTTTCAGGACCTGTTCTATCAGCAGGATGCTACACACACATAACAGAACTGACAGCCAAATCTTCACCAATTTTAAACATGTCTCAATGAAGTTCTATAAATAGACCAAAACGTAGTTTATAGATACTAAGATTTCTGCGTTATATCATGTGATTTTCAACTTATCAGTAAACATATTCTTTGCACAACAACTGGACATAGGTTCTATGTCAATCAAATGCTCATGATCTATAGGTGACAAAGGACGTTTTTTTTATTTCGTTCAACAAGTGGCTAGCTAACAGCCAGCAGTGTAACTTGGTTCTTCCTGTGCTTGCTTAATGCAATCCATATGCCCCCAAATTTCTGTAGCAAAGTACACATTCAGTCAACCTAATTAAGCATTGTTTCCTTCTTCACCCTTTCCTTCTCTTCTTTTGGGAAAATAGAGTTTTTCTTTTCTTGCTGTTATTCTTTAATAGCCCAATTCTTATTACATCCTTAAATCAGGAGTAACACTACTGGAGTTGATTCAGTTACATAAGCACAACGAACCTTTTTTTTCTACCCAAAGTAGTTGTAAATGATGTCACTGCTGCTAGTATGGAATAGGCAACAGGGAAAAACAGCAAATCCTGCTCAGCAGCTTAAAGACATTGAAGTCTTTATATAACATCTAACACAAACACTGCCACCAACATGATTTATTCATTATAACTCATCACAAGACAAACCTCAGGGGCAAGTGCTTTCTCTGTGAAGCATTAAAAGGCAGCCCATGAGATACCTAGTACAGAGTTGAGAGCTTGCATCTCTGATCCCATTACCAAGAGCATCAGCATCAGTTTTCCCAGTAGTCTCCCTATGAGTAGAGCTTTGGAGAAAGAATTGGAACTGCTCCAGCAAGACATGTATATTATACACAAACCCCATCAAATGTAAACCAGACACTTGGAGCTCTGCAATGATACCAGGGATTTCTAGATGGCAGGTAGCAAAAACGGTGTTTGTATACACATACCAGAAACATTAAGATTTTAAAACTATCATAGTTTCAGCTAATCCTGGATTGTTTAACATGCATTTCAAAGGGATAACAATCTGCTTCTGTGGAGTTCCTGTTTCATTCTTAGAGTCCTGCAAATAATGCAATTAAAATAAACCTTGTAGCTGCATGCAAATGACTAACACCTCCCTTCATTTAAGTAACCATAAGTAGTTCAAAAGTGCATATGGACTGCCACTATATATTGTCTTTTATAAGCTCCTCAAAGGATCCTGGCATTTAATTACCTATTAAAGGAAATGCAATCAACATAACTAAAAGGGACTAGACCCCAGACTTCCTAAATTTAATACTAGGTCCTACCTTTAACATTCTCAGTGTTTTAATCTAACACGTTTTACTAAAGAATTGGCATAGGCCAAAAATGATTTCATGGTCAGTGCCTACAGCTCAGCACACAAGCAGCCATTTATGAGACACAGCAGTTCTTGAACTGTTCCAGGTGATGTGGCTACATCTTAACTGCGACATACTGTGGGCCTGTACAGCATCTGAACCAAAATGAGGTGCTACTGAGAGCTATGAAAAATATTCATTATCAGATATTTAGGAATCTGAGGTTTCTTGAATAAGAAGCACTTACAGGAACAGTTTACAACTATTCAAATTTATAATTTTGCCAGATGTCCCATGTACTTCTGAGTTTTACTGAGCTAGTGGTCATCATCAGTGAAAGATCATACTCAGAGGAATCTGATTATAATTTTAACTGCTTGATCCTTTGGGTGGAGGAGAACAGATAAATCCTTCTATCTTGTTTCTTATCTACTGAATACTATATTTAACTGAGATGTATGAAGAACATAGCAGATGAGGAAAAAATAGCGTATATATTCTGTACATTTTAAACAGACAAATAATTTTTCAGAATTTTGACTAATTTTGCCAATCTGACAGGCACATTATCAAGTCTCAGTATATATACAGCCAAATATTTTGCTGAATATGGTCTTGCATATGAAATTGAAATTAGTAGCAAATTAAAAGCTTTTGGAAGGAAACAACTTCAAAACAGAAAAAAACCAAGTCTTTGCAATGTACTTCATATCTGACTTCTTCACACATTTAAGATTTCAATTAACGTGCCAAAAAGTAGGAGATAAATTTAAATCCCAAATATCCACATTTCTTGTGATTTAGGTCTTTAATTTCAGGTTTTAAAATTAAAGCAGTCTTCAGTACATCAACGTTTTCCTGGCCTCTGATTAAATTACAAGTCTCTGGGTACATGGAATCTGATCAATATTACTGGACTATGTATCTCTGTAACAAAAATTCTTTCCAACACATCAAGACTGGACAATATTTTAAGGTCTTTTACCTTGTTTTACCATTTAGTTCCCAGCTGGATCCAAACTTTCAGTACACACACAAGATCTGCAAAGTCATTCTACATAGTTATGCAGTGATTTTGAAAAGCACTAATACTTAGGATCCTGAAACTTTGATTTCCAAACAAATTTCCAGTATGTTCAGGTCACACAAAGAGTACACACACTTCTAGGACTATGAACTTGAGACACAGCACCAGCACCCAAAGAGGAACAGCATTGCTGAACCATGTCAGAGATGTGATGTAGTCAGAAAGGGGTAGAAAGGTGGGGCTTATTGGGGTTTTGTTACACCTTGGCAGAAATGTGCTGCACCATGTTCCTGTGTCAGTCTGGCATCTCTACTGTTCGTATCAGCACCTGGTACAACCATGTCATTTAAACTGCTTAGTTAATAGCTTTTGAAAATGCTATCCCAAGCTAGAGATGTACCCGGTACTGCATACAGTGGTGATAATTCCACGTGCAGTTTGAGACCTTTTCCTACATTTGTGCCTGTTAAAATGTTTTAAAGTATCATAGTCAGATAGCTATTTGACAAAGGAGGAAAGTGAAACAAGCAGCAATGCAGAATATATACTACTGGATTAAATACGCCTGTCTATACTGAAAGTTCTACTCTGCTACAATGCAAAGTGAAAAGAAGCCATCTTAATACAAGATCATTCAGTCCTATCTGATATAAATCATCCTTTTGGGAGCAGATACTCCATGGATAAAGGTGGTTAGTGGTTTTTTAAGAACCTTAGATACATATTAGTTTTGGTTGTCAGGCAGACCTGCTTTCTGAGAGGTTAGTGTGACCCATTTATATTGATCTACATGCAGATAGGAGTGAAAAGTTGACATTTTGTAAGTGCTTAATGTTTTCACAGACAGTATTTTTCATAGGAACCGGAATAAATTGGTTTGGTTACATTCCTCCTTTTTTAATCAGTTATGAAAGAGAAATTAATCCCTTCTGGAAGGGTCTTCTTTATAAATAAGGAGAGCTTGTGAATTAATCCTTTAGCAAGTGCACTCAAAAGTGATTCGTGTGTGGTATGCTTTCTGCCTGATGCCACAGACAGAGAGAGTAACTGTTTTTTAAAGAAACTAAACACATAAAGGCAAGCTCAAATTGCATATAAAACTGTTCCTTATTCTGACTAGATATGCATCTGGCACAAGTGAGCTGACATTCCACATCTACTGCCCGTACTTACTGATGTCCGTACTTGCACGTGGCAGATAACACAGTAACATTCAGCTTCCTCACATACATGCAAACCAGTCTCATGGCCATTCTACATATGTACTTGGATGTTCAAACTATCTGCTCCAAAATGATAAAAATGTAAAAATAGCATATGAAAATAATTTTGGAGTGTCACTTAGCATTACTGGTATGTACATAACCCTTTGAGATACACAGGTTAATCCTTCCACTCATTTTAGGATTCGAAAAAACCTTATTTGAAGATGTTTTCTGCGAGAATAGACCTACAAGCAGAACTAAAGACGCAGGTTTGTCACTAGGAGAAATATCTAAAAATGAAGTTACTGAAGCACTGGAATAGAATGAGAGTATTAGAGAAATCTTCATCCATTTGAGTCTATTTAGGTTCGTCTGAATGCTTTCACTCCCTGCTTTAACATACTTTGTGCCCTTAGTGCTCCTCTCCCCAACTAATTTCTCAGTGGCGCTCACGTTAACAGGGAGAAAAAGATACCCTATAGGTTTTATAATGGAAGAACAATGCTGTAAGGTGCAGAGCTGAGAATGGAAGATGTGTCTGGGAGAAGGAAATGAGAGGCAAAAGACTGGAAATTCATTGCTTAGCCCTACCTTTACCTTGAACTCCTTAATACATTATGTACTCTGTTCCCAGCAACTCTGTCAATACCTTCTCCTCCCCTCCACTCCCAACACATTCTGCAGAGCTCAGCTTGAGAATCTCATAGGCAGACATTTGGCAGAAACATCCCTCTAGCTGATCCTTGATTTTACTTCTCAAGTTCTGTTCCAACCAAGCTTTAATACTATTCCTCTTTCATGAAATATAAAACAAAATTGTGGCTAGTCAGTTTTACAGAATATATTGGAAAACTCACAAGCTGCAAGTTTTGCCCCAACCCTAGTTTTCACAGGATATGCAAAGAAGCAGAGTGTGGGCAATAAAAATGACATATGGATTATTTACACTCCTAAATAAGAACAGAAGGGGATCTGTCTGCTGCTAGACAGACCATAGGCAGAATACATAGCAATGTTTTAATTTTGTAACAGCACTTCAATTTCTCTCTCTTACACACTTGAAACAAATTCAAATACTAGATTAAAATTCCTACTTAAATTGCTTACTCAATCCATGGAAAACTTGTTCAAGAAACTGCATTTCTATATGCTACCCTGTACAGTTCACACAACAGGGAAGAAGTAGTAAAGCACGGACTTGCACATTGCCCTATTTTCTTAATCACAGAGCAGATACATGTAACAGAAGGGACAGGGCTACATCATAAAAGATGCCAAACAATTTATATTACAGAGTTGGGAGGAATTACATCTCAAGGCACAGTTAGGCTTGGAGATTCCTTTGGAACAGAGCAACTCTGAAAAAATTGTGGCAATTGGTCACTAAACAGCAAGTTATTCCTACAGCATTAATCTTTGTAGCCTTTATAAGCCACAACGTTCAATAAACAAGATAATTTTCCAGATGGAATACTACCATTTCCTTTTGAATATAGGGTTAAGTAGGCTTGATGGTTGGGCTGAGAATACCAGACTCAGATGGGATGGGTGGAGGCACAGAGCAGGTAACTAACCTCTCCATCATCAGACAGATCAGGGTGAAAGCAACATCAAGCACCTCTTCTCAGATGGCAAGACAGAGGGAGTTCACAAAATGTTCCTGGAATACTAAGGATTTTGTTGTGTCTGGGCAGGCAGAACAGTGCACACTGTGAGCGTTCACAGGACTTCAGGCACTTTGGAGTACTGCACAGTCAGCAAAGCGTTGTGGTTTGGTGGTTGTTTTTTTTTTAAATACTAAGAGACAAAACCTGAAAATTCAGTTTCTGTTTTATACATTTTAGGAGGCATTTTCCATACTTTGCAGATAACTAACATACAGTAATGACAAAGCTGTTCCCTAACTTACACTATTGTTTCATCTACCTGTTGAGGTCAGACAGACTTCCAGCCCTGCATGCACGCCAGCAGCTCTCCACCACAACAGTTATGTATTGAGCAACTGCATTGTCATTTAAGAAAACAGTGCAGACTTCCAAGAGGATTTCAGAAGAGTCAAGGTAGGTTAAAACACTCCCTCCCCAATCCCACCACCCTGCGCATTCTCCACCCCAACACCTCCTCCTGCACACGCACAACTTCTCCCTTCTGTTTATTTTTGGTTTTAGGCACTCTAAGCAAAAATTGACTTTGGCTGCTCTTCCTGAACTCTGAAGTGTTTGAGCAGATAAGATTCAGATAATACGTTAGAAGAAAGTTTCATAGGTCCCTTTTCTCCTGGCAGGTAGTCACCAAGGCCAACCATACACTGAGGCTTCTTTCCTCTGCAGCAGTGTTTTTCTGGCATGTCTGCTTATCAAACTAGGCTAGATTTGAAATTTTACTGTACCTGACTTGGAAAAGATGTTTCATCTGTAAGGTACTTGTTTATGTACAGTGCTGGGTAAAGACAATGTGTAAATCTACCTACTGTCATCCTAAATGTGGTGTTAGCTTCTCAAGCGGTTTTATTGAGCCCTTCTTGGAATATAAGAAAAGGAGTTGATCTGACCCCCTCTTCCTTTGTGGAGAATAAATTAAGAGCAATAAAACTCACACACTATAAAAGAAATAAGATAAACCTCCAGAAATAATTGGCCTTTAGAGCACAATATGAATAGAGTCACACTTGTTTCCATGAAATACTGGCTGAAATGGACATATTTTTATTTTCTTATCACTATTTTTTCCACTTAAAGGCTTCCCTGAAACTAGAGGGCTCTCATTCTACCCCTAGGTAAACAGAATTTCAGAGCACTCTTTCCACATAAGGTATTTTCTGTTACTACAGTGATCTTAGGGTTGTTTGTTTGGGGTTTCTTTGTCAAAAATATTAGGCCCAACATTGAGCTGCACTCAGAACTGTTTTTCTGTGCTTGTCAGGGTCCGCACTAAGCCTGTGTGCCACCAGGAGACAGCATATGGAAGTAGCTCCAAACAGAATAATTTAAAATATGACTTTATCTTAATTTAAAACGCAGTTTACTGTGAATCACTGAAATTTTAGATTTAGTTGTGGTGTCTCAAGATTAAGTCTTTTGTGGCAAAACTGGCAATATTGATATATATCCTCTATAATCTTCCTGCCTCAAAATTCACATATTCTGTTGTTCCAGAAAAACTATTTATGTAGCTGTGTGGTTCACTATATTGGAGACCTGATCTTGCTTAAAACTAACCCAGAAGAAAACCCAGTTGTTTGTTGTTTGTTTGGTTGGTTTTTTTAAAGTAGGTATGTTCCCAGCTCCATTTCCAAGTGCAGCTCCATAAATAGTTGGGCTGGCACGACTGAAAGGGTGGTATACCACAGAAACCAGCAGCAGGTGGCAAAGGATGTGAGCCTAGGGCAGTATTGCTGCCAAACTCTCTGCCTATGGATACACAGCCTCAAGTCTAGTCAGCAGTTCATGAACTGAATTCACTGATCTTCAAACTAAGTGTACTGGCAGGAGGGAACTCAGAACAGATTGCAAAACCCTGCAGGAAATTCAGGTGAATTTGTAACTGGCTTGCTCGCACTGAAAGCCACGCTATGGTCATAGCAGTACCAATGACATAACTGTCTCATTATTAAACTAATGGTGTATAGATAACTCAAACGTAGGCTAATGCTTCCTTGCACATGTAAGAAAAGAAGCTATGACTTTGAATGAACTACAGGCAAACCCCTGAACGCAGTTGTGGCTTCAACTTGAGATGAAAAATGCTTATACAGGTCTGCAGACTTTGCACTCACCCATTCTGTTGCCCTAGGACACTCAGGCAAAGGTGGTTCCAAACTCAGATATGCCGTATCTGCTGTAAGAAAAAAGGATTATTTAAAGAAAGGGTTGCTGAAAACATTCTCTAATTAATATAAAACATTGCATTAAGCATAAAACAGTGAGTGAAAGCCTTAGGGTAAAATAGCCTATCATCCATCACAAAACCAACCCATAACATCTTTTATGAAAGTAGTGAGCACAGGGTACCTGAGTCCCATGTGACAGATGCAACTGGATTTTGTAATCTTTGTTCAGAAAACTGGCAAGATTTCAATATAGACTTTCTAAAATCTAGTGTTGTGAAACTAAAGCCAGCTCTGCAAGTGTAATTTTATTTTATTAACATCATGTTACCCATAAAATAAAAAGTCTTTCTAGTAACTATTTCCCTATTAGTTGCTGTTTGACCTAAAACTCTTACAAGGAGTAGAATTACTCAGGGCTGTGATTTCTATGAGCAGTAAAGGCTATAGTGCCATCCAATGGTAAGATGGTCTTTAGCAGCTACCTCTTGGTAATTCCTACCTCTGTTTCTACCACAGCATGACATTAAGCTTAAACTTTTTGCAACTCACAAGAAGGCTGAAAAATACCAGGAGCAGTGAAAGGTGCACATGCACACGTGTTGTACGCTTCCTCGACAGGCACATTTTGTCACACCATCACTGGCCGCTGAAACCTCAGCATACAGGGAATAGGTAGATACCCTTTCTTTCCGTTTCATGCATACTTCTGACACATTATGTCGTAAGGCTAGGTGAGAGGAATTGATGCACTTGCAAAAAAAGTCTTAGTCTCTCTGAACAGATGCAGTCAGCAGTTTTTGGTACCCTGGTCCTGCTAACAGCATTCTGGCTGCTGAACACCAGAGGAGGCCTTCTGCTTCCCAATAGCTGAAGAATATGCTTGACAGTGAACACAGCAAGTGTGTCATGAGGGGACACACACCATGCCACTGTGTAACAGATTTTGTGCATTTGCAACTTCCCTCATCGAGTGGCTTTGAACTATGGAGAGTGATGAGAGGATATGAAATGTATGTTTGAGTTTGGACAAGCACTTTCCTTTCCTGTGAAGTGGAATAAGTAACAAGATCCAACCCTTTCTTGTGGATTCTGTGATTCTCATTCTCAGCTGCCAGGTTCTAATGAGCAATTTACCGACTAGAACTCTGAGTATACTGGGATGAAAAAGCAATGTGCCTCAGGTTACACAGGTTGGAATTGTTTTGAGGAGAGACTGTTTTCCTCTCTGAAGTGCAAGAAGGGTTTTGTCCTGAGATCACAGAATGTTTTCAGTCATCTAATCCACCATTAGTATAAGGATCCAAGTCACTATTAATGCTTTTAATCTCTCCTGTTCTTTTTTGGTTGGTTTTTTTTTCCTGCAATGCTTTGCAGGTTTTGCAACTTCTAGTATTTTGTAAGGTATGTAGTAAATTTCATATAGGCTGTTAGGAAATGTTTTGTTGCCCTGGATCTGTGTGGAGAGTGTCATTTGAGGACTAAATATCTATTAAATGGTTGCACCCATTTGTGGGGCACAGGTGTCTCTGATCCAAGTGGCCCTTTCCAGCACATATTTTTGACTGGAATATATTTAAGACCCTTGATTCTACTGGGGCAGCCATCCAAAAGTGTGGAACCTGTCAAGTCCGATTGAGCATTAGGGTGAACAGGTATTACCCTCTTCGGCTTCAACTGAAATTGCAAATCCAGGGATTCATTTCCCTTCTTTACATTGTAAGCCAGGACTGGTAAAGTCCAGAAAACAGACCTTCTCATAAAAATTCCAACACAGACATTCCTATTAACTTTTCTATTCTATCCCAATCATCACTAGATTGCGTTACAAGATAATTTTGAAATTTTAAAAATTAATTCATACTGCTTCCTATCAGGAAGGAAATAGTTCAGGAGTCACTGCAAAAAATCTTTCAGAACAAGCCAAGCTATGCAAGGGTCAGTTTTCCCTGCAGAAGGATTTCAGGCTGACTGGTGGGAAAGTGCATCTTCACAATGAGGGATGGAAAGGAAGAGTGTGAAAAGTTAAATGACTCAACTCTTAATAACCCTCCATCGACAATTACAGCAAAGGTTTCAAAAATACCCTAGCAGTTTTAAGACCTTATAGGGAAAGTAAATAAAACAGAACTTTAATTGATATTTGATTATATGGCTCAAGAATGGTGCTTTCATCCTGCTTTCATGCAGAGACTAATCTAGAAAGGAACAGCCTGTGCATGAGACCATCTATGCATGAGAGGATGCAGGATTGTTGCAATAGTAATTTTGTGCTAAAATTTGTATTTTGCATAAAATAAAAAAGTATAGCCATAGTTTCCATAAAGAAGACAGCAATTGCTCTGGAACTTGTTTCGGAGTAGCAGTACTGCTACTCCGCAAGTACATCCACTCACACTTTAGATGCCCTATCTACTCAGACATGAAATGTCACCCTCGTCCGTAGAGAATCAGAGGCATTGCAATGAGTAACACAGGATATAGATTTAATTACCAGTACAGAAAACAGTTCATTTCAAAGAGGAAGACGTTGGTTTCATTCCATGAGCAGCTCTGCTCCTACCCAACACTGCACAGGAGTACATCTCCCTGCAGCAAGGAGACCCGGAGGGACTGCGTGAACCATGGCAAAGAGTGACACCACGAGGGTACTTTTGGCGGTGCACACATTTCTTGTAGCTGCAGGTAACTCAACAGCCTCTTTATTAGAGATCATTTCGGGTCCCAGCTAAATCACTAAGGTTTGGGATGAGGACAGAGCCACGAGCTAGGCTGAGGTAAGCGGCTGCTGAGCTCCACATCAGTGTATGAATCATGACGTGCTGAAGCTCCGGATGCGGCTGAGCATCCGATGACACACGGAGCCTCCCCAGGTAGGTGGCACACGAGGGACACACAGTGACCTGCCCTGAGCACACAGGTGGCACACGGGGTCGACGAAGCCCTTCAGCCGGTGGATGGCGCCACCCGGGACGGTACGAGCGTGACGTCACTTCCCGACCCGTGACTCCCTCTCGCCCCTCAGAAAACCAGTGTTGCGTTTAAACCCGGTTTCCATCTCTGCATGACATGTATAATCTCTGTTCTGTTTGCAGCTCCTTCTCATCACTGATACCCACCCTCAGCTGGCACCCTGCAGCTCCCCCTGCTCCTGACTCAGCTGGATCCCCACGGCAGGTTGGTCCCAACCCTAGTGCAGTCCTGCACAGCTCCTGCACAGCTCCACCAGGCCACCTCTGTGGACCCTCTGACGCGAAACCAGCCCCTGATGGCTGATACTGCTCTCCAGCTGATTAGGCAATGAAGGGTCTAGCAAACAGGGCTGCTTCCATGTTGGCTCCCTTTCCCAGTCATCCATGAGTATGCTGATTCTCTGTGTAGGATTGGGTATCTGAAGCGTGTGAACCCATGTGCCATTCTTCTTCATCACTGAGCTCTTCTCCTTCTACCAAGGACTTTGTTTTGCATTGCACTGCATCCATCACCAAGATACTTTATTGCAGCAGAACTTCAGTGACTCTGTAGCATTTAGGGTTTAAAGCCACCTCCCGCCATCTCAGTCCCAATGTGCTTTGGAGCAAGGACTTCTGGTGTCTATGTATCAGATTAATTTTTCTGTTGCATACTGACAAAGTGCAGTTTAGTTTCTCACACTCTTGTACTCCCACTATCCTCAGTTTATCTCCTCTTCAGCACAAAGTCCAGCTCTTTGCTGTCACCCATCCTCATGAGGAGATAAGGTCAGGCGGACCCCTTCCTCCACACAGATCAGAGCTCACAGGAGGGACTACTCTGCAGTGAAGTGATGCCTAACAAATTTTGGAAAGAAGCTGTCCTCATTAAAAAATTGTCATTCTCCCCAGCAGAGTCAGTATTAAGCTGTAATAAAGAATTCTTTCTTCCCCATAGTTTGTGTGTGAATATTTTAAGCTTTCTTTCTCTAACTATAATGAACACTATAGTGTTCAGTCTATTTACACTGTACGACGATGTTCAATTGCACTGGATACTGCTCATGAGCTTACAGGTGCTTCAAAGTAACCAGGGTCTAACATGTGAATTGTTAGAGCCTTGTGTGGTGCTGTAATATTAGCCAGAGAGCCAAGACAGAACTGAACTTTCCAGAGTCACATCTGGAATGCTTAACAAAAGAGAAGATCATTAAGAGGTAACACAAAAAACACGGCAGAGGATCCAAGCCTGAGATCTGTTTCCCCTGAGATTGAATTTCTTCTCAACAGAGATACAGATGCAGCGCAAGACCACAAAGTGTGTTGAATGTCAATGACAAGCTCCCTAGCTAAACACTGGAGAGATCCTGCAGCCTGCCAGACCTGGCTTAAAGTAACTATGAGGTTGCATTCAAAAATCAGAGAGTGAAAGAACAATGGGTGAATTTGCAAACACTTTAATGGACATTTATAACATTGGCTGTTTCAAACTAGGTCATCTCGAAACACTGAATACTGTTAGCAGAAAGGCAAATTAAATACTTTAATGTGACTAGACCAAGTAATTTTATGGGTTTCAAATGAATTAAAAATAACAGAGTTCGTTTCATTGTTCTGCTAATGTTCCATTTTAACCTAAAGGCCAGGCTGATTCACACTGTTTTGTGGGTAGCTAGAACCTAGAGCACATTACAGGACAAATAAAAATTACCACAAACACCTGCAACTGCTGCAGAGAAAAAGGTGGGGTGCTCTCCCCTACTCAGCAGGAGAAATTCCAGAATTCACTCCTTCAGAAAGCACTCGATGGTTCTGTAAAGCACCCTGTGTGCCCTTTACATTGCTTTAGCGTGACAAGGTGTGGAAGAGATGAAGCTTATTATTTAACATAAACTAGTACCTAGTTTGTAAGTATCCTGTATATTGCATATTGCAAGGGTCTCAGGTTTGTTTAGCTATGGATGTCATTGCATGTACTACTGCTGAACTTGTGGATAAAAATAAAGCCGAAAGAATTCAGTAGCATATGCACCAATGAGCTATGCTTTTCTGACAATGGGGTCACAATGTGTACCACTGCTGCTAATTGTTTCTTGCCTCTTTTGTATAAGCATATATAGGTAAAAGCAAGTATTTAGAATGTAGCCTATCCCGCCCAAAATTTCCAATTATTTAATAAAATCGTTCCTGGAACCAGACTGATGTGTTTTTAAAAGGTACTGGCCACACACGTATCACAACTGTGATAAAGATTTATGAAGAATGTAAGATACAATGGTGGTTTTTATAATCCCTTCTTTTCTGGGTTACTCTGAAATTTTCATCTGAATATCAGTTTGTGGAGGGCAATATATGAGTTTTTGTCATTCAAGGCAATTATTTCTGTGGTAACAGTACACAGCAGATTAAGTTGCCGATGAATCACTGACAGAAGAACCTGTACTGATGTTATTTATTACGCCCATTCAGATGATACAGGCATAAAAGTGTGTACTACCTTCCTTTATAAACTGCTTATGCACTGCGGTAGTTCAGTTGCATTCAGCCATCGCATCACAAGCTTTGACCCCTTTTAGGTATGATCAGGTTTATGCCTGCATGCAAAATAGCCACACAGAGGAACTGCTCTTTGGTGACATGGTAAAGCCTCATCTCTCAGTGCGGAACCACTGAACACAGCAAGACTCCCCATGTGTGTTCATGATTTGTGACCTGGAAATAACAGGGAAAGGGGAAAGTAGAAAAGCTGTTAAATTCGTCTTTATGTCCCCAGGTCCAGTAGGTTACAAATTCACCAAAGCACAGACTCAAAGTGCGGATACTGTCTCAGAGCAGCCAGACTTGGAGAGAAGATGCAGTTATACAGAAGCAGGTCTCAATAGATGGAAACCTTTCCATTCATGGAACCAACACCAATCTGCTTAGTTCCAAAAATCAGGTCAAGAGAAAGCCCAAGCAATAAAAGAAAAATCTTTTTAGTATCACCCACTCATGCCTCTATGCTACATGCAGCAGCTGGCAATAGAAAAATGTTTCATTATTTACCTAGTTTTGTCATTTATCCTGCACTGGCACTCAGAAGTAGTATGCTCCAAAGGCCCAAGAAACAGTGATCTAACAAACAGAAGATGGCTGACACGAGGAGTAAAATACCTCAGTTTGGAAACAAAGTGTGCTCTAGCATTATACATGGGATAACCATGTCCATATGTTTGGAACGGTTGATCTCAAAGCTCAGGAAGGCAGATGCTGGCTTTCTGATATGGGTTGTGTACACTTCAACGTCATTCAGCATTGCCATATGACAAAGGTGGGACAGAATGACAGAATGTTTACATCCTGGGAGGTAACCTCGACAGTACTGTCACGCACCTTGGCAGTACTGGCTATTTGAGAGCAGCAATCCAAGAGCTGAGGGCAGACAATCAAACTCCATTTGAAGCTTGTCACATCACCCTTTCCTTTAAATCAAAGGGTATGAGACAGCTGACAAAAATACATTTCATTGTACAGACTGTAAGAGTGAATAATCAACTCTCCATCTTCTGACTACAGAGAGAGAATGCCGGTGTCTTACCCATCTCTGAAGCGAGCACGCCCACGTGCTCTGCCCTGCCAGGCCCTCCGGCCTCTGGGCCGCCCGCTGCCTTGCAGCCCCTCCCGCTGCCTTGCAGCCCCTCCCCGGCGCTCAGACGGCCGTGTCTGACCCCCTGCCGCAGCCGGGACTTTCAAAGACCCTTCAAGCCCTTCCTTGCGGCTCAAAAGCGAGAAGACGTCAGCTTGGGGCCACAAGGCCTCCAACTGGCTCCGCCAGACCCCGCCGCCGAGGGCCAACCTGGGATCCCCAGGCCACCTCCAATCTGCGGCCCCTCAGTCCTGCGGGGCGGCCCTACCT